>CAXAJV010000371.1:0-600000 GCA_963969225.1 Xylocopa violacea
GATATTATATACGTCTATAGCGTTATATATCATAACCTAAGGCAGGCTATCATTACGGATGCAGTATTTTACAACATTCTTGGCATATCGGCCTTTACTTCTCGGTGGGAACATTATATACGTCTATAACGTATCACAACCAAACCTAACCCACCTAGCCCCTCGCTGGTAATGTTTTACAGAATCACGTTCGTGTCGTCCCGTACGTCTCGGTTGGGACATTATATACGACTATAGCGTTATATATCCTAACCTAAGGCAGGCTAACATCTCGGATGTAGTATATTACATCATGCCTGGCGTATCGGCCTCTACTTCTCGGTGGGAACATTATATTCGTCTATAACGTAATATAACCTAACCTAACACATCTAGAACCTCGCTGGTAATGTTTTACAGAATACCGTTCGTGACGTCCCGTACATCTCCGTTGGGATATTATATACGTCTATAGCGTTATATATCATAACCTAAGGCAGGCTATCATCTCGGTTGCAGTATTTTATAACATTCCTGGCGTATCGGCCCCTACTTCTCGGTGGGTACATTATACACGTCTATAACGTAATATATCCTAACCTAACACATCTAGCCCCTCGCAGGTAATGTTTTACAGAATCCCGTTCGTGTCGTCCCGTACGTCTCGGTTGGGATATTATATACGTCTATAGCGTTATTTATCCTAACCTAAGGCAGGCTATCATCTCGGATGTAGTATTTTACAACATTCCTGACGTATCGGCCCCTACTTCTCGGTGGGAACATTATATACGTCTATAACGTATCACAACCTAACCTAAGCCATCTAGCCCCTCGCTGGTAATATTTTACAGAATCCCGTTTGTGTCGTCTCGTACGTCTCAGTTGGGAAATTATATACGTCTATAGCGTTATATATCCTAACCTAAGGCAGGCTATCATCTCGGATGCAGTATTTTACAACATTCTTGGCATATCGGCCCCTACTTCTCATTGGGAACATTACATACGTCTATAACGTATCACAACCTAAACTAACACATCTAGCCCCTCGCTGGTAATGTTTTACAGAATCACGTTCGTGTCGTCCCGTACATCTCGGTTGGGACATTATATACGACTATAGCGTTATATATCCTAACCTAAGGCAGACTAACATTTCGGATGTAGTATTTTACAACATTCCTGACGTATCGGCCCCTACTTCTCGGTGGGAACATTATATACGTCTATAACGTATCACAACCTAACCTAAGCCATCTAGCCCCTCGCTGGTAATATTTTACAGAATCCCGTTTGTGTCGTCCCGTACGTCTCGGTTGGGACATTATATACGACTATAGCGTTATATATCCTAACCTAAGGCAGGCTAACATCTCGGATGTAGTATATTAAACATGCCTGGCGTATCGGCCTCTACTTCTCGGTGGGAACATTATATTCGCCTATAACGTAATATAACCTAACGTTACACATCTAGAACCTCGCTGGTAATGTTTTACAGAATACCGTTCGTGACGTCGCGCACATCTCGGTTGGAATATTATATACGTCTATAGCGTTATATATCCTAACCTAAGGCAGGCTATCATCTCGGATGTAGTATTTTACAGCATTCCTGCCGTATCGGCCCCTACTTCTCGGTGGGAACATTATGTACGTCTATAACGTATCACAACCTAACCTAACCCATCTATCCCCTCGCTGGTAATATTTTACAGAATCCCGTTTGTGTCGTCTCGTACGTCTCAGTTGGGAAATTATATACGTCTATAGCGTTAGATATCCTAACCTAAGGCAGGCTATCATCTCGGATGCAGTATTTTACAACATTCTTGGCATATCGGCCTCTACTTCTCGGTGGGAACATTATATACGTCTATAACGTAATATAACCTAACCTAACACATCTAGAACCTCGCTGGTAATGTTTTACAGAATACCGTTCGTGACGTCCCGTACATCTCGGTTGGGATATTATATACGTCTATAGCGTTATATATCCTAACCTAAGGCAGGCTATCATCTCGGATGTAGTATTTTACAACATTCCTGGTGTATCGGCCCCTACTTCTCGGTGGGAACATTATATAGGTCTATAACTTAATATAACCTAAGCTAACACATCTAGCCCCTCGCTGGTAATGTTTTACAGAATCCCGTTCGTGACGTCCCGTACATCTCGGTTGGAATATTATATACGTCTATAGCGTTATATATCCTAACCTAAGGCAGGCTATCATCTAGTATGTAGTATTTTACAACATTTCTGCCGTATCGGCCTCTACTTCTCGGTGGGAACATTATATTCGTCTATAACGTAATATAACCTAACCTAACACATCTAGAACCTCGCTGGTAATGTTTTACAGAATCCCGTTCGTGTCGTCCCGTACGTCTCGGTTGGGATATTATATACGTCTATAGCGTTATATATCCTAACCTAAGGCAGGCTATCATCTCGGATGTAGTATTTTACAACATTCCTGGCGTATCGGCCCCTACTTCTCGGTGGGAACATTATATAGGTCTATAACTTAATATAACCTAACCTAACACATCTAGCCCCTCGCTGGTAATGTTTTACAGAATCCCGTTCCTGTCGTCCCGTACCTTTCGGTTGGAATGTTATATACGTCTATAGCGTTATATATCCTAACCTAAGGCAGGCTATCATCTCGGATGCAGTATTTTACACCATTCCTGTCATATCGGCCCCTACTTCTCGGTGGGAACATTATATACGTCTATAACGTATCACAACCTAAACTAACACATCTAGCCCTTCGCTGGTAGTGTTTTACAGAATCACGTTCGTGTCGTCCCGTACGTCTCGGTTGGGACATTATATACGACTATAGCGTTATATATCATAACCTAAGGCAGACTAACATCCCGGATGTAGTATTTTACATCATGCCTGGCGTATCGGCCTCTACTTCTCGGTGGGAACATTATATACGTCTATAACGTATCACAACCTAACCTAACCCATCTAGCCCCTCGCTGGTAATATTTAACAGAATCCCGTTTCTGTCGTCCCGTACGTCTCAGTTGGGATATTACATACGTCTATAGCGTTATATATCCTAACCTAAGGCAGGCTAACATCTCGGATGCAGTATTTTACAACATTCCTGGCGTATCGGCACCTACTTCTCGGTGGGAACATTATATACGTCTATAACGTAACATAACCTAACCTAGCCCATCTAGCCCCTCGCTGGTAATGTTTTACAGAATCCGTTCGTGACGTCCCGTACATCTCGGTTGGAATATTATATACGTCTATAGCGTTATATATCCTAACCTAAGGCAGGCTATCATCTCGGATGTAGTATTTTACAACATTCCTGCCGTATCGGCCCCTACTTCTCGGTGGGAACATTATATACGTCTATAACGTATCACAACCTAACCTAACCCATCTAGCCCCTCGCTGGTAATATTTGACAGAATCCCGTTTGTGTCGTCCCGTACGCCTCAGTTGGGATATTATATACGTCTATAGCTTTATATATCATAACCTAAGGCAGGCTATCATCTCGGATGCAGTATTTTACAACATTCTTGGCATATCGGCCCCTACTTCTCGGTGGGAACATTATATACGTCTATAACGTATCACAACCTAAAATAACACATCTAGCCCCTCGCTGGTAATGTTTTACAGAATCACGTTCGTGTCGTCCCGTACGTCTCGGTTGGGACATTATATACGACTATAGCGTTACATATCCTAACCTAAGGCAGGCTATCATCTCGGATGCAGTATTTTACAACATTCTTGGCATATCGGCCTCTACTTCTCGGTGGGAACATTATATACGTCTATAAAGTATCACAACCAAACCTAACCCACCTAGCCCCTCGCTGGTAATGTTTTACAGAATCAGGTTCGTGTCGCCCGTACGTCTCGGTTGGGACATTATATACGACTATAGCGTTATATATCCTAACCTAAGGCAGGCTAACATCTCGGATGTAGTATATTACAACATGCCTGGCGTATCGGCCTCTACTTCTCGGTGGGAACATTATATTCGTCTATAACGTAATATAACCTAACCTAACACATCTAGAACCTCGCTGGTAATGTTTTACAGAATCCCGTTCCTGTTGTCCCGCACCTCTCGGTTGGAATATTATATACGTCTATAGCGTTATATATCCTAACCTAAGGCAGGCTATCATCTCGGATGTAGTATTTTACAGCATTCCTGCCGTATCGGCCCCTACTTCTCGGTGGGAACATTATGTACGTCTATAATGTATCACAACCTAACCTAACCCATCTAGCCCCTCGCTGGTAATATTTTACAGAATCCCGTTTGTGTCGTCTCGTACGTCTCAGTTGGGAAATTATATACGTCTATAGCGTTATATATCCTAACCTAAGGCAGGCTATCATCTCGGATGCAGTATTTTACAACATTCTTGGCATATCGGCCTCTACTTCTCGGTGGGAACATTATATACGTCTATAACGTAATATAACCTAACCTAACACATCTAGAACCTCGCTGGTAATGTTTTACAGAATACCGTTCGTGACGTCCCGTACATCTCGGTTGGGATATTATATACGTCTATAGCGTTATATATCCTAACCTAAGGCAGGCTATCATCTCGGATGTAGTATTTTACAACATTCCTGGCGTATCGGCCCCTACTTCTCGGTGGGAACATTATATAGGTCTATAACTTAATATAACCTAACCTAACACATCTAGCCCCTCGCTGGTAATGTTTTACAGAATCCCGTTCGTGACGTCCCGTACATCTCAGTTGGAATATTATATACGTCTATAGCGTTATATATCCGAACCTAAGGCAGGCTATCATCTAGGATGTAGTATTTTACAACATTTCTGCCGTATCGGCCTCTACTTCTCGGTGGGAACATTATATTCGTCTATAACGTAATATAACCTAACCTAACACATCTAGAACCTCGCTGGTAATATTTTACAGAATCCCGTTCGTGTCGTGCCGTACGTCTCGGTTGGGATATTATATACGTCTATAGCGTTATATATCCTAACCTAAGGCAGGCTATCATCTCGGATGTAGTATTTTACAACATTCCTGGCGTATCGGCCCCTACTTCTCGGTGGGAACATTATATAGGTCTATAACTTAATATAACCTAACCTAACACATCTAGCCCCTCGCTGGTAATGTTTTACAGAATCCCGTTCCTGTCGTCCCGTACCTTTCGGTTGGAATGTTATATACGTCTATAGCGTTATATATCCTAACCTAAGGCAGGCTATCATCTCGGATGCAGTATTTTACAACATTCCTGACATATCGGCCCCTACTTCTCGGTGGGAACATTATATACGTCTATAACGTAACATAACCTAACCTAACACATCTAGCCCCTCGCAGGTAATGTTTTACAGAATCCCGTTCATGTCGTCCCGCACATCTCGGTTGGGATATTATATACGTCTACAGCGATATATATCCTATCGTGAGGCAGGCTAACATCTCGGATGTAGTATTTTACAACATTCCTGGCGTATCGGCCTCTACTTCTCGGTGCGAACATTATATTCGTTTGTAACGTAATATAACCTAACCTAACACATCTAGCCCCTCGCTGGTAATGTTTTACAGAATCCCGTTCGTGACGTCCCGTACATCTCGGTTGGGATATTATATACGTCTATAGCGTTATATATCCTAACCTAAGGCAGGCTAACATCTCGGATGTAGTATTTTACAACATTCCTGGCGTATCGGCCCCTACTTCTCGGTGGGAACATTATATAGGTCTATAACTTAATATAACCTAAGCTAACACATCTAGCCCCTCGCTGGTAATGTTTTACAGAATCCCGTTCGTGACGTCCCGTACATCTCGGTTGGAATATTATATACGTCTATAGCGTTATATATCCGAACCTAAGGCAGGCTATCATCTAGTATGTAGTATTTTACAACATTTCTGCCGTATCGGCCTCTACTTCTCGGTGGGAACATTATATTCGTCTATAACGTAATATAACCTAACCTAACACATCTAGAACCTCGCTGGTAATATTTTACAGAATCCCGTTCGTGTCGTCCCGTACGTCTCGGTTGGGATATTATATACGTCTATAGCGTTATATATCCTAACCTAAGGCAGGCTATCATCTCGGATGTAGTATTTTACAACATTCCTGGCGTATCGGCCCCTACTTCTCGGTGGGAACATTATATAGGTCTATAACTTAATATAACCTAACCTAACACATCTAGCCCCTCGCTGGTAATGTTTTACAGAATCCCGTTCCTGTCGTCCCGTACTTTTCGGTTGGAATGTTATATACGTCTATAGCGTTATATATCCTAACCTAAGGCAGGCTATCATCTCGGATGCAGTATTTTACACCATTCCTGTCATATCGGCCCCTACTTCTCGGTGGGAACATTATATACGTCTATAACGTATCACAACCTAAACTAACACATCTAGCCCTTCGCTGGTAGTGTTTTACAGAATCACGTTCGTGTCGTCCCGTACGTCTCGGTTGGGACATTATATACGACTATAGCGTTATATATCATAACCTAAGGCAGACTAACATCCCGGATGTAGTATTTTACATCATGCCTGGCGTATCGGCCTCTACTTCTCGGTGGGAACATTATATACGTCTATAACGTATCACAACCTAACCTAACCCATCTAGCCCCTCGCTGGTAATATTTAACAGAATCCCGTTTCTGTCGTCCCGTACGTCTCAGTTGGGATATTACATACGTCTATAGCGTTATATATCCTAACCTAAGGCAGGCTAACATCTCGGATGCAGTATTTTACAACATTCCTGGCGTATCGGCACCTACTTCTCGGTGGGAACATTATATACGTCTATAACGTAACATAACCTAACCTAGCCCATCTAGCCCCTCGCTGGTAATGTTTTACAGAATCCCGTTCGTGACGTCCCGTACATCTCGGTTGGAATATTATATACGTCTATAGCGTTATATATCCTAATCTAAGGCAGGCTATCATCTCGGATGTAGTATTTTACAACATTTCTGCCGTATCGGCCTCTACTTCTCGGTGGGAACATTATATTCGTCTATAACGTAATATAACCTAACCTAACACATCTAGAACCTCGCTGGTAATATTTTACAGAATCCCGTTCGTGTCGTCCCGTACGTCTCGGTTGGGATATTATATACGTCTATAGCGTTATATATCCTAACCTAAGGCAGGCTATCATCTCGGATGTAGTATTTTACAACATTCCTGGCGTATCGGCCCCTACTTCTCGGTGGGAACATTATATAGGTCTATAACTTAATATAACCTAACCTAACACATCTAGCCCCTCGCTGGTAATGTTTTACAGAATCCCGTTCCTGTCGTCCCGTACCTTTCGGTTGGAATGTTATATACGTCTATAGCGTTATATATCCTAACCTAAGGCAGGCTATCATCTCGGATGCAGTATTTTACAACATTCCTGGCATATCGGCCCCTACTTCTCGGTGGGAACATTATATACGTCTATAACGTAACATAACCTAACCTAACACATCTAGCCCCTCGCAGGTAATGTTTTACAGAATCCCGTTCATGTCGTCCCGCACATCTCGGTTGGGATATTATATACGTCTACAGCGATATATATCCTATCGTGAGGCAGGCTAACATCTCGGATGTAGTATTTTACAACATTCCTGGCGTATCGGCCTCTACTTCTCGGTGCGAACATTATATTCGTTTGTAACGTAATATAACCTAACCTAACACATCTAGCCCCTCGCTGGTAATGTTTTACAGAATCCCGTTCGTGACGTCCCGTACATCTCGGTTGGGATATTATATACGTCTATAGCGTTATATATCCTAACCTAAGGCAGGCTAACATCTCGGATGTAGTATTTTACAACATTCCTGGCGTATCGGCCCCTACTTCTCGGTGGGAACATTATATAGGTCTATAACTTAATATAACCTAAGCTAACACATCTAGCCCCTCGCTGGTAATGTTTTACAGAATCCCGTTCGTGACGTCCCGTACATCTCGGTTGGAATATTATATACGTCTATAGCGTTATATATCCGAACCTAAGGCAGGCTATCATCTAGTATGTAGTATTTTACAACATTTCTGCCGTATCGGCCTCTACTTCTCGGTGGGAACATTATATTCGTCTATAACGTAATATAACCTAACCTAACACATCTAGAACCTCGCTGGTAATATTTTACAGAATCCCGTTCGTGTCGTCCCGTACGTCTCGGTTGGGATATTATATACGTCTATAGCGTTATATATCCTAACCTAAGGCAGGCTATCATCTCGGATGTAGTATTTTACAACATTCCTGGCGTATCGGCCCCTACTTCTCGGTGGGAACATTATATAGGTCTATAACTTAATATAACCTAACCTAACACATCTAGCCCCTCGCTGGTAATGTTTTACAGAATCCCGTTCCTGTCGTCCCGTACCTTTCGGTTGGAATGTTATATACGTCTATAGCGTTATATATCCTAACCTAAGGCAGGCTATCATCTCGGATGCAGTATTTTACACCATTCCTGTCATATCGGCCCCTACTTCTCGGTGGGAACATTATATACGTCTATAACGTATCACAACCTAAACTAACACATCTAGCCCTTCGCTGGTAGTGTTTTACAGAATCACGTTCGTGTCGTCCCGTACGTCTCGGTTGGGACATTATATACGAATATAGCGTTATATATCATAACCTAAGGCAGACTAACATCCCGGATGTAGTATTTTACATCATGCCTGGCGTATCGGCCTCTACTTCTCGGTGGGAACATTATATACGTCTATAACGTATCACAACCTAACCTAACCCATCTAGCCCCTCGCTGGTAATATTTAACAGAATCCCGTTTCTGTCGTCCCGTACGTCTCAGTTGGGATATTACATACGTCTATAGCGTTATATATCCTAACCTAAGGCAGGCTAACATCTCGGATGCAGTATTTTACAACATTCCTGGCGTATCGGCACCTACTTCTCGGTGGGAACATTATATACGTCTATAACGTAACATAACCTAACCTAGCCCATCTAGCCCCTCGCTGGTAATGTTTTACAGAATCCCGTTCGTGACGTCCCGTACATCTCGGTTGGAATATTATATACGTCTATAGCGTTATATATCCTAATCTAAGGCAGGCTATCATCTCGGATGTAGTATTTTACAACATTCCTGCCGTATCGGCCCCTACTTCTCGGTGGGAACATTATATACGTCTATAACGTATCACAACCTAACCTAACCCATCTAGCCCCTCGCTGGTAATATTTTACAGAATCCCGTTTGTGTCGTCCCGTACGCCTCAGTTGGGATATTATATACGTCTATAGCTTTATATATCATAACCTAAGGCAGGCTATCATCTCGGATGCAGTATTTTACAACATTCTTGGCATATCGGCCCCTACTTCTCGGTGGGAACATTATATACGTCTATAACGTATCACAACCTAAAATAACACATCTAGCCCCTCGCTGGTAATGTTTTACAGAATCACGTTCGTGTCGTCCCGTACGTCTCGGTTGGGACATTATATACGACTATAGCGTTACATATCCTAACCTAAGGCAGGCTATCATCTCGGATGCAGTATTTTACAACATTCTTGGCATATCGGCCTCTACTTCTCGGTGGGAACATTATATACGTCTATAAAGTATCACAACCAAACCTAACCCACCTAGCCCCTCGCTGGTAATGTTTTACAGAATCAGGTTCGTGTCGCCCGTACGTCTCGGTTGGGACATTATATACGACTATAGCGTTATATATCCTAACCTAAGGCAGGCTAACATCTCGGATGTAGTATATTACAACATGCCTGGCGTATCGGCCTCTACTTCTCGGTGGGAACATTATATTCGTCTATAACGTAATATAACCTAACCTAACACATCTAGAACCTCGCTGGTAATGTTTTACAGAATCCCGTTCCTGTTGTCCCGCACCTCTCGGTTGGAATATTATATACGTCTATAGCGTTATATATCCTAACCTAAGGCAGGCTATCATCTCGGATGTAGTATTTTACAGCATTCCTGCCGTATCGGCCCCTACTTCTCGGTGGGAACATTATGTACGTCTATAATGTATCACAACCTAACCTAACCCATCTAGCCCCTCGCTGGTAATATTTTACAGAATCCCGTTTGTGTCGTCTCGTACGTCTCAGTTGGGAAATTATATACGTCTATAGCGTTATATATCCTAACCTAAGGCAGGCTATCATCTCGGATGCAGTATTTTACAACATTCTTGGCATATCGGCCTCTACTTCTCGGTGGGAACATTATATACGTCTATAACGTAATATAACCTAACCTAACACATCTAGAACCTCGCTGGTAATGTTTTACAGAATACCGTTCGTGACGTCCCGTACATCTCGGTTGGGATATTATATACGTCTATAGCGTTATATATCCTAACCTAAGGCAGGCTATCATCTCGGATGTAGTATTTTACAACATTCCTGGCGTATCGGCCCCTACTTCTCGGTGGGAACATTATATAGGTCTATAACTTAATATAACCTAACCTAACACATCTAGCCCCTCGCTGGTAATGTTTTACAGAATCCCGTTCGTGACGTCCCGTACATCTCAGTTGGAATATTATATACGTCTATAGCGTTATATATCCGAACCTAAGGCAGGCTATCATCTAGGATGTAGTATTTTACAACATTTCTGCCGTATCGGCCTCTACTTCTCGGTGGGAACATTATATTCGTCTATAACGTAATATAACCTAACCTAACACATCTAGAACCTCGCTGGTAATATTTTACAGAATCCCGTTCGTGTCGTCCCGTACGTCTCGGTTGGGATATTATATACGTCTATAGCGTTATATATCCTAACCTAAGGCAGGCTATCATCTCGGATGTAGTATTTTACAACATTCCTGGCGTATCGGCCCCTACTTCTCGGTGGGAACATTATATAGGTCTATAACTTAATATAACCTAACCTAACACATCTAGCCCCTCGCTGGTAATGTTTTACAGAATCCCGTTCCTGTCGTCCCGTACCTTTCGGTTGGAATGTTATATACGTCTATAGCGTTATATATCCTAACCTAAGGCAGGCTATCATCTCGGATGCAGTATTTTACAACATTCCTGGCATATCGGCCCCTACTTCTCGGTGGGAACATTATATACGTCTATAACGTAACATAACCTAACCTAACACATCTAGCCCCTCGCAGGTAATGTTTTACAGAATCCCGTTCATGTCGTCCCGCACATCTCGGTTGGGATATTATATACGTCTACAGCGATATATATCCTATCGTGAGGCAGGCTAACATCTCGGATGTAGTATTTTACAACATTCCTGGCGTATCGGCCTCTACTTCTCGGTGCGAACATTATATTCGTTTGTAACGTAATATAACCTAACCTAACACATCTAGCCCCTCGCTGGTAATGTTTTACAGAATCCCGTTCGTGACGTCCCGTACATCTCGGTTGGGATATTATATACGTCTATAGCGTTATATATCCTAACCTAAGGCAGGCTAACATCTCGGATGCAGTATTTTACAACATTCCTGGCGTATCGGCACCTACTTCTCGGTGGGAACATTATATACGTCTATAACGTAACATAACCTAACCTAGCCCATCTAGCCCCTCGCTGGTAATGTTTTGCAGAATAACGTTCGTGTCGTCCCGTAAGTCTCGGTTGGGACATTATATAGGTTTACAGCGTTGTATATACTAACATAAGGCAACCTAACACTTCGGATGTAGTATTTTCCAACATTCCTGGCGGGTCGGCCTCTACTTCTCGGTGGGAACATTATATACGTCTATAACCTAACATAACCTAACCTAGTCCATCTAGCCCCTCGCTGGTAATATTTTACAGAATCCCGTTTGTGTCGTCCCGTGCGTCTCAGCTGGGATATTATATACGTCCACAGCGATATATATCCTAACGTAAGGCAGGCTAACATCTCGGATGTAGTATTTTACAACATTCCTGGCTTATCGGCCTCTACTTCTCGGTGGGAACATTATATTCGTCTGTAACGTAATATAACCTAACCTAACACATCTAGCCCCTCGCTGGTAATGTTTTACAGAATCCCGTTCGTGACGTCCCGTACATCTCGGTTGGGATATTATATACGTCTATAGCGTTATATATCCTAACCGAAGGCAGGCTATCATCTCGGTTGTAGTATTTTACAAGATTCCTGGGGTATCGGCCTCTACTTCTCCGTGGGAACATTATATAGGTCTATAACTTAATGTAACCTAACCTAACACATCTAGCCCCTCGCAGGTAATGTTTTACAGAATAACGTTCGTGACGTGCCGTACATCTCGATTGGGATATTATATACGCCTATAGCGTTATATATCCTAACCTAAGGTAGGCTATCATCTCGGATGTAGTATTTTACAACATTCACGGCGTATCGGCCCCTACTTCTCGGTGGGAACATTATATAGGTTTATAACTTAATATAACCTAACCTAACACATCTAGCCCCTCGCAGGTAATGTTTTACAGAATCCCGTTCCTGTCGTCCCGTACATCTCGGTTGGGATATTATATCCGTCTACAGCGATATATATCCTAACGTAAGGTAGGCTATCATCTCGGATGCAGTATTTTACAACATTCCTGGCATATCGGCCCCTACTTCTCGGTGGGAACATTATATACGTCTATAACGTATCACAACCTAAACTAACACATCTAGCCCCTCGCTGGTAATGTTTTACAGAATCACGTACGTGTCGTCCCGTACGTCTCGGTTGGGACATTATATACGACTATAGCGTTATATATCCTAACCTAAGGCAGGCTAACATCTCGGGATGTAGTATTTTACAACATGCCTGGCGTATCGGACTCTACTTCTCGGTGGGAACATTATATTCGTCTATAACGTAATATAACCTAACCTAACACATCTAGAACCTCGCTGGTAATGTTTTACAGAATACCGTTCGTGACGTCCCGTACATCTCGGTTGGGATATTATATACGTCTATAGCGTTATATATCCCAACCTAAGGCAGGCTAACATCTCGGATGTAGTATTTTACATCATGCCTGGCATATCGGCCCCTACTTCTCGGTGGGAACATTACATACGTCTATAACGTAACACAACATAAACTAAGACATCTAGCCCCTCGCTGGTAATGTTTTACAGAATCACGTTCGTGTCGTCCCGTTGTCTCGGTTGGGACATTATATACGACTATAGCGTTATATATCCTAACCTATGGCAGGGTAACATCTCGGATGCAGTATTTTACGCCATTTCTGGCGTATCGGCCCCTCCTTCTCGGTGGGAACATTATATACGTCTATAACGTAACATAACCTAACCTAGCCCATCTAGGCCCTCGCTGGTAATGTTTTACAGAATACCGTTCGTGACGTCCCGTACATCTCGGTTGGCACATTATATACGACTATAGCGTTATATATCCTAACCTAAGGCAGGCTAACATCTCGGATGTAGTATTTTACAACATGCCTGGCGTATCGGCCTCTACTTCTCGGTGGGAACATTATATTCGTCTATAACGTAATATAACCTAACCTAACACATCTAGCCCCTCGCTGGTAATGTTTTACAGAATCCCGTTCGTGTCGTCCCGTAAGTCTCGGTTGGGACATTATATAGGTTTACAGCGTTGTATATACTAACATAAGGCAACCTAACACTTCGGATGTAGTATTTTCCAACATTCCTGGCGGGTCGGCCTCTACTTCTCGGTGGGAACATTATATACGTCTATAACGTAACATAACCTAACCTAGTCCATCTAGCCCCTCGCTGGTAATATTTTACAGAATCCCGTTTGTGTCGTCCCGTACGTCTCAGTTGGGATATTATATACGTCTACAGCGATATATATCCTAACGTAAGGCAGGCTAACATCTCGGATGTAGTATTTTACAACATTCCTGGCGTATCGGCCTCTACTTCTCGGTGGGAACATTATATTCGTTTGTAACGTAATATAACCTAACCTAACACATCTAGCCCCTCGCTGGTAATGTTTTACAGAATCCCGTTCGTGACGTCCCGTACATCTCGGTTGGGATATTATATACGTCTATAGCGTTATATATCCTAACCTAAGGCAGGCTATCATCTCGGTTGTAGTATTTTACAAGATTCCTGGCGTTTCGGCCTCTACTTCTCGGTGGGAACATTATATTCGTTTGTAACGTAATATAACCTAACCTAACACATCTAGCCCCTCGCTGGTAATGTTTTACAGAATTCCGTTCGTGACGTTCCGTACATCTCGGTTGGGATATTATATACGTCTATAGCGTTATATATCCTAACCTAAGGCAGGCTATCATCTCGGATGTAGTATTTTACATCATGCCTGGCGTATCGGCCTCTACTTCTCGGTGGGAACATTATATTCGTCTATAACGTAAAATAACCTAACCTAACATATCTAGAACCTCGCTGGCAATGTTTTACAGAATACCGTTCGTGACGTCCCGTACATCTCGGTTGGGATATTATATACGTCTATAGCTTTATATATCCTAACCTAAGGCAAGCTATCATCTCGGATGTAGTATTTTACAACGTTCCTGGCGTATCGGCCCCTACTTCTCGGTGGAAACATTATATAGGTCTATAACTTAATGTAACCTAACCAAACACATCTAGCCCCTCGCAGGTAATGTTTTACAGAATAACGTTCGTGACGTCCCGTACATCTCGATTGGGATATTATATACGCCTATAGCGTTATATATCCTAACCTAAGGTAGGCTATCATCTCGGATGTAGTATTTTACAACATTCACGGCGTATCGGCCCCTACTTCTCGGTGGGAACATTATATAGGTTTATAACTTAATATAACCTAACCTAACACATCTAGCCCCTCGCAGGTAATGTTTTACAGAATCCCGTTCCTGTCGTCCCGTACATCTCGGTTGGGATATTATATCCGTCTACAGCGATATATATCCTAACGTAAGGTAGGCTATCATCTCGGATGTAGTATTTTACATCATGCCTGGCATATCGGCCCCTACTTCTCGGTGGGAACATTACATACGTCTATAACGTATCACAACATAAACTAAGACATCTAGCCTCTCGCTGGTAATGTTTTACAGAATCACGTTCGTGTCGTCCCGTACATCTCGGTTGGGATATTATATACGTCTATAGCGTTATATATCCTAACCTAAGGCAGGCTATCATCTCGGATGTAGTATTTTACAACATTCCTGGCGTATCGGCCCCTACTTCCCGGTGGGAACATTACATAGGTCTATAACTTAATATAACCTAACCTAACACATCTAGCCCCTCGCAGGTAATGTTTTACAGAATCCCGTTCCTGTCGTCCCGTACATCTCGGTTAGGATATTATATAGGTCTACAGCGATATATATCCTAACGTAAGGCAGGCTATCATCTCGGATGCAGTATTTTACAACATTCCTGGCATATCGGCCCCTACTTCTCGGTGGGAACATTATATACGTCTATAACGTATCACAACCTAACCTAACCCATCTAGCCCCTCGCTGGTAATATTTTACAGAATCCCGTTTGTGTCGTCCCGTACGTCTCAGTTGGGATTTTATACACGTCTATAGCGTAATATATCCTAACGTAAGGCAGGCTATCATATTATATACGCCTATAACGTATCACAACCTAAACTAACACATCTAGCCCCTCGCTGGTAATGTTTTACAGAATCACGTTCGTGTCGTCCCGTTTGTCTCGGTTGGGACATTATATACGACTATAGCGTTATATATCCTGACCTAAGGCAGGCTAACATCTCGGATGTAGTATTTTACATCATGCCTGGCGTATCGGCCCCTACTTCCCGGTGGGAACATTATATAGGTCTATAACGTAATATAACCTAACCTAACACATCTAGCCCCTCGCTGGTAATGTTTTACAGATTCCCGTTCCTGTCGTCCCGTACCTCTCGGTTGGAATATTATATACGCCTACAGCGATATATATCCTAACCTAAGGCAGGCTATCATCTCGGATGCAGTATTTTACAACATTCCTGCCGTATCGGCCCCTACTTCTCGGTGGGAACATTAAATAGGTCTATAACTTAATATAACCTAACCTAACACATCTAGCCCCTCGCAGGTAATGTTTTACAGAATCCCGTTCCTGTCGTCGCGTACATCTCGGTTGGGATATTATATACGTCTACAGCGTTGTATATCCTAACCTAAGGCAGGCTAACATCTCGGATGCAGTATTTTGCGCCATTCCTGGCGTATCGGCCGCCACTTCTCGGTGGGAACATTATATACGTCTATAACGTATCACAATCTAAACTAACACATCTAGCCCCTCGCTGGTAATGTTTTACAGGATCACGTTCGTGTCGTCCCGTACGTCTCGGTTGGGACATTATATACGATGATAGCGTTATATATCCTGACCTAAGGCAGGCTAACATCTCGGATGTAGTATTTTACATCATGCCTGGCGTATCGGCCTCTACTTCTCGGTGGGAACATTATATACGTCTATAACGTAACATAACATAACCTAGTCCATCTAGCCCCTCGCTGGTAATATTTTACAGAATCCCGTTTGTGTCGTCCCGTACGTCTCAGTTGGGATATTATATACGTCTACAGCGATATATATCCTAACGTAAGGCAGGCTAACATCTCGGATGTAGTATTTTACAACATTCCTGGCGTATCGGCCTCTACTTCTCGGTGGGAACATTATATTCGTCTGTAACGTAATATAACCTAACCTAACACATCTAGCACCTCGCAGGTAATGTTTTACAGAATCCCGTTCATGTCGTCCCGCACATCGCGGTTGGGATATTATATACGTCTACAGCGATATATATCCTATCGTGAGGCAGGCTAACATCTCGGATGTAGTATTTTACAACATCCCTGGCGTATCGGCCTCTACTTCTCGGTGGGAACATTATATTCGTTTGTAACGTAATATAACCTAACCTAACACATCTAGCCCCTCGCTGGTAATATTTTACAGAATCCCGTTCGTATCGTCCCGTAAGTCTCGGTTGGGATATTATATACGTCTATAGCGTTATATATCCTAACGTAAGGCAGACTATCATCTCGGATGCAGTATTTTACAACATTCCTGGCATATTGGCCCCTACTTCTCGGTGGGAACATTATATACGTCTATAACGTATCACAACCTAACCTAACCCATCTAGCTCCTCGCTGGTAATATTTTACAGAATCCCATTTGTGTCGTCCCGTACGTCTCAGTTGGGATATTATATACGTCTATAGCGTTATATATCCTAACCTAAGGCAGGCTATCATCTCGGATGCAGTATTTTACAACATTCCCGGCATGTTGGCCCCTACTTCTCGGTGGGAACGTTATATACGTCTATAACGTATCACAACCTAAACTAACACATCTAGCCCCTCGCTGGTAATGTTTTACAGAATCACGTTCGTGTCGTCCCGTACGTCTCGGTTGGGACATTATATACGACTATAGCGTTATATATCCTAACCTAAGGCAGGCTAACATCTCGGATGTAGTATTTTACATCATGCCTGGCGTATCGGCCTCTACTTCTCGGCGGGAACATTATATTCGTCTGTAACGTAATATAACCTAACCTAACACATCTAGCCCCTCGCAGGTAATGTTTTACAGAATCCCGTTCCTGTCGTCGCGTACATCTCGGTAGGGATATTATATACGTCTACAGCGATATATATCCTAACGTAAGGCAGGCTTGAATCTCGGATGCAGTATTTTACAACATTCCTGGCATATTGGCCCCTACTTCTCGGTGGGAACATTATATACGTCTATAACGTGTCACAACCTAACCTAACCCATCTAGCCTCTCGCTGGTAATATTTTACAGAATCCCGTTTGTGTCGTCCCGTACGTCTCAGTTGGGATTTTATATACGTCTATAGCGTTATATATCCTAACCTAAGGCAGGCTATCATCTCGGATGTAGTATTTTACAACATTCCTGCCGTATCGGCCCCTACTTCTCGGTGGGAACATTAAATAGGTCTATAACTTAATATAACCTAAGCTAACACATCTAGCCCCTCGCAGGTAATGTTTTACAGAATCCCGTTCCTGTCGTCGCGTACATCTCTGTTGGGATATTATATACGTCTACAGCGTTGTATATCCTAACCTAAGGCAGGCTAATATCTCGGATGCAGTATTTTGCGCCATTCCTGGCGTATCGGCCGCTACTTCTCGGTGGGAACATTATATACGTCTATAACGTATCACAACCTAAAAAACACATCTAGCCCCTCGCTGGTAATGTTTTACAGGATCACGTTCGTGTCGTCCCGTACCTCTCGGTTGGGACATTATATACGATTATAGCGTTATATATCCTGACCTAAGGCAGGCTAACATCTCGGATGTAGTATTTTACATCATGCCTGGCGTATCGGCCTCTACTTCTCGGTGGGAACATTATATTCATCTATAACGTAATATAACCTAACCTAACACATCTAGAACCTCGCTGGTAATGTTTTACAGAATCCCGTTCCTGTCGTCGCGTACATCTCTGTTGGGATATTATATACGTCTACAGCGTTGTATATCCTAACCTAAGGCAGGCTAATATCTCGGATGCAGTATTTTGCGCCATTCCTGGCGTATCGGCCGCTACTTCTCGGTGGGAACATTATATACGTCTATAACGTATCACAACCTAAAAAACACATCTAGCCCCTCGCTGGTAATGTTTTACAGGATCACGTTCGTGTCGTCCCGTACCTCTCGGTTGGGACATTATATACGATTATAGCGTTATATATCCTGACCTAAGGCAGGCTAACATCTCGGATGTAGTATTTTACATCATGCCTGGCGTATCGGCCTCTACTTCTCGGTGGGAACATTATATTCATCTATAACGTAATATAACCTAACCTAACACATCTAGAACCTCGCTGGTAATGTTTTACAGAATACCGTTCGTGACGTCCCGTACGTCTCGGTTGGGATATTATATACGTCTATAGCGTTATATATCCTAACCTAAGGCAGGCTATCATCTCGGATGTAGTATTTTACATCATGCCTGGCGTATCGGCCTCTACTTCTCGGTGGGAACATTATATTCGTCTGTAACGTAATATAACCTAACCTAGCCCATCTAGCCCCTCGCTGGTAATATTTTACAGAATACCGTTCGTATCGTCCCGTAAGTCTCGGTTGGGATATTATATACGTCTATAGCGTTATATATCCTAACGTAAGGCAGGCTATCATATTATATACGCCTATAACGTATCACAACCTAAACTAACACATCTAGCCCCTCGCTGGTAATGTTTTACAGAATCACGTTCGTGTCGTCCCGTTCGTCTCGGTTGGGACATTATATACGACTATAGCGTTATACATCCTGACCTAAGGCAGGCTAACATCTCGGATGTAGTATTTTACATCATGCCTGGCGTATCGGCCTCTACTTCTCGGTGGGAACATTATATTCATCTATAACGTAATATAACCTAACCTAACACATCTAGAACCTCGCTGGTAATGTTTTACAGAATACCGTTCGTGACGTCCCGTACATCTCGGTTGGGATATTATATACGTCTACAGCGATATATATCCTAACGTAAGGCAGGCTATCATCTCGGATGTAGTATTTCACAACATTCCCGGCGTATCGGCCCCTACTTCTCGGTGGGAACATTATATACGTTTATAACCTAATATAACCTAACCTAACACATATAGCCCCTCGCAGGTAATGCTTTACAGAATCCCGTTCCTGTCGTCCCGTACATCTCGGTTAGGATATTATATACGTCTACAGCGATATATATCCTAACGTAAGGCAGGATATCATCTCGGATGCAGTATTTTACAACATTCCTGGCATATCGGCCCCTACTTCTCGGTGGGAACATTATATACGTCTATAACGTATCACAACCTAACCTAACCAATCTAGCCCCTCGCTGGTAATATTTTACAGAATCCCGTTTGTGACGTCCCGTACGTCTCAGTTGGGGTTTTATATACGTCTATAGCGTTATATATCCTAACCTTAGGCAGACTATCATCTCGGATGTAGTATTTTACAACATTCCTGCCGTATCGGCCCCTACTTCTCGGTGGGAACATTAAATAGGTCTACAACTTAATATAACCTAAGCTAACACATCTAGCCCCTCGCAGGTAATGTTTTACAGAATCCCGTTCCTGTCGTCGCGTACATCTCGGTTGGGATATTATATACGTCTACAGCGTTGTATATCCTAACCTAAGGCAGGCTAACATCTCGGATGCAGTATTTTGCGCCATTCCTGGCGTATCGGCCGCCACTTCTCGGTGGGAACATTATATACGTCTATAACGTATCACAACCTAAACTAACACATCTAGCCCCTCGCTGGTAATGTTTTACAGAATCACGTTCGTGTCGTCCCGTTCGTCTCGGTTGGGACATTATATACGACTATAGCGTTATATATCCTGACCTAAGGCAGGCTAACATCTCGGATGTAGTATTTTACATCATGCCTGGCGTATCGGCCTCTACTTCTCGGTGGGAACATTATATTCATCTATAACGTAATATAACCTAACCTAACACATCTAGAACCTCGCTGGTAATGTTTTACAGAATCACGTTCGTGTCGTCCCGTTCGTCTCGGTTGGGACATTATATACGACTATAGCGTTATATATCCTGACCTAAGGCAGGCTAACATCTCGGATGTAGTATTTTACATCGTGCCTGGCGTATCGGCCTCTACTTCTCGATGGGAACATTATATTCATCTATAACGTAATATAACCTAACCTAACACATCTAGAACCTCGCTGGTAATGTTTTACAGAATACCGTTCGTGACGTCCCGTACATCTCGGTTGGGATATTATATACGTCTATAGCGTTATATATCCTAACCTAAGGCAGGCTAACATCTCGGATGTAGTATTTTACATCATGCCTGGCGTATCGGCCTCTACTTCTCGGTGGGAACATTATATTCATCTATAACGTAATATAACCTAACCTAACAAATCTAGAACCTCGCTGGTAATGTTTTACAGAATCACGTTCGTGTCGTCCCGTTCGTCTCGGTTGGGACATTATATACGACTATAGCGTTATATATCCTGACCTAAGGCAGGCTAACATCTCGGCTGTAGTATTTTACATCATGCCTGGCGTATCGGCCTCTACTTCTCGGTGGGAACATTATATTCATCTATAACGTAATATAACCTAACCTAACACATCTAGAACCTCGCTGGTAATGTTTTACAGAATCACGTTCGTGTCGTCCCGTTCGTCTCGGTTGGGACATTATATACGACTATAGCGTTATATATCCTGACCTAAGGCAGGCTAACATCTCGGATGTAGTATTTTACATCATGCCTGGCGTATCGGCCTCTACTTCTCGGTGGGAACATTATATTCATCTATAACGTAATATAACCTAACCTAACACATCTAGAACCTCGCTGGTAATGTTTTACAGAATACCGTTCGTGACGTCCCGTACATCTCGGTTGGGATATTATATACGTCTATAGCGTTATATATCCTAACCTAAGGCAGGCTAACATCTCGGATGTAGTATTTTACATCATGCCTGGCGTATCGGCCTCTACTTCTCGGTGGGAACATTATATTCATCTATAACGTAATATAACCTAACCTAACAAATCTAGAACCTCGCTGGTAATGTTTTACAGAATACCGTTCGTGACGTCCCGTACATCTCGGTTGGGATATTATATACGTCTACAGCGATATATATCCTAACGTAAGGCAGGCTATCATCTCGGATGTAGTATTTCACAACATTCCCGGCGTATCGGCCCCTACTTCTCGGTGGGAACATTATATACGTTTATAACCTAATATAACCTAACCTAACACATCTAGCCCCTCGCAGGTAATGTTTTACAGAATCCCGCTCCTGTCGTCCCGTACATCTCGGTTGGGATATTATATACGTCTACAGCGATATATATCCTAACGTAAGGCAGGCTATCATCTCGGATGCAGTATTTTGCAACATTCCTGGCATATCGGCGCCTACTTCTCGGTGGGAACATTATATACGTCTATAACGTATCACAACCTAACCTAACACATCTAGCCCCTCGCAGGTAATGTTTTACAGAATCCCGTTCCTGTCGTCCCGTACATCTCGGTTAGGATATTATATACGTCTACAGCGATATATATCCTAACGTAAGGCAGGATATCATCTCGGATGCAGTATTTTACAACATTCCTGGCATATCGGCCCCTACTTCTCGGTGGGAACATTATATACGTCTATAACGTATCACAACCTAACCTAACCAATCTAGCCCCTCGCTGGTAATATTTTACAGAATCCCGTTTGTGTCGTCCCGTACGTCTCAGTTGGGATTTTATATACGTCTATAGCGTTATATATCCTAACCTAGGGCAGGCTATCATCTCGGATGTAGTATTTTACAACATTCCTGCCGTATCGGCCCCTACTTCTCGGTGGGAACATTAAATAGGTCTACAACTTAATATAACCTAAGCTAACACATCTAGCCCCTCGCAGGTAATGTTTTACAGAATCCCGTTCCTGTCGTCGCGTACATCTCTGTTGGGATATTATATACGTCTACAGCGTTGTATATCCTAACCTAAGGCAGGCTAATATCTCGGATGCAGTATTTTGCGCCATTCCTGGCGTATCGGCCGCTACTTCTCGGTGGGAACATTATATACGTCTATAACGTATCACAACCTAAACTAACACATCTAGCCCCTCGCTGGTAATGTTTTACAGGATCACGTTCGTGACGTCCCGTACGTCTCGGTTGGGATATTATATACGTCTATAGCGTTATATATCCTAACCTAAGGCAGGCTAACATCTCGGATGTAGTATTTTACATCATGCCTGGCGTATCGGCTTCTACTTCTCGGTGGGAACATTATATTCATCTATAACGTAATATAACCTAACCTAACACATCTAGAACCTCGCTGGTAATGTTTTACAGAATACCGTTCGTGACGTCCCGTACATCTCGGTTGGGATATTATATACGTCTACAGCGATATATATCCTAACGTAAGGCAGGCTATCATCTCGGATGTAGTATTTCACAACATTCCCGGCGTATCGGCCCCTACATCTCGGTGGGAACATTATATACGTTTATAACCTAATATAACCTAACCTAACACATCTAGCCCCTCGCAGGTAATGTTTTACAAAATCCCGTTCCTGTCGTCGCGTACATCTCGGTTGGGATATTATATACGTCTATAGCGTTATATATCCTAACCTAAGGCAGGCTATCATCTCGGATGTAGTATTTTACAACATTCCTGGCGTAACGGCCTCTACTTCTCGGTGGGAACATTATATTCGTCTGTAACGTAATATAACCTAACCTAGCCCATCTAGCCCCTCGCTGGTAATATTTTACAGAATCCCGATCGTATCGTCCCGTAAGTCTCGGTTGGGATATTATATACGTCTATAGCGTTGTATATCCTAACGTAAGGCAGGCTATCATATTATATACGCCTATAACGTATCACAACCTAAACTAACACATCTAGCCCCTCGCTGGTAATGTTTTACAGAATCACGTTCGTGTCGTCCCGTTCGTCTCGGTTGGGACATTATATACGTCTATAGCGTTATATATCTTAACCTAAGGCAGGCTAACATCTCGGATGTAGTATTTTACATCATGCCTGGCGTATCGGCCTCTACTTCTCGGTGGGAACATTCTATTCATCTATAACGTAATATAACCTAACCTAACACATCTAGAACCTCGCTGGTAATGTTTTACAGAATACCGTTCGTGACGTCCCGTACATCTCGGTTGGGATATTATATACGTCTATAGCATTATATATCTTAACCTAAGGCAGGCTAACATCTCGGATGTAGTATTTTACATCATGCCTGGCGTATCGGCCTCTACTTCTCGGTGGGAACATTATATTCATCTATAACGTAATATAACCTAACCTAACACATCTAGAACCTCGCTGGTAATGTTTTACAGAATCACGTTCGTGACGTCCCGTACATCTCGGTTGGGATATTATATACGTCTACAGCGATATATATCCTGACCTAAGGCAGGCTAACATCTCGGATGTAGTATTTTACATCATGCCTGGCGTATCGGCCTCTACTTCTCGGTGGGAACATTATATTCATCTATAACGTAATATAACCTAACCTAACACATCTAGAACCTCGCTGGTAATGTTTTACAGAATACCGTTCGTGACGTCCCGTACATCTCGGTTGGGATATTATATACGTCTATAGCGTTATATATCCTAACCTAAGGCAGGCTAACATCTCGGATGTAGTATTTTACATCATGCCTGGCGTATCGGCCTCTACTTCTCGGTGGGAACATTATATTCATCTATAACGTAATATAACCTAACCTAACAAATCTAGAACCTCGCTGGTAATGTTTTACAGAATACCGTTCGTGACGTCCCGTACATCTCGGTTGGGATATTATATACGTCTACAGCGATATATATCCTAACGTAAGGCAGGCTATCATCTCGGATGCAGTATTTTGCAACATTCCTGGCATATCGGCGCCTACTTCTCGGTGGGAACATTATATACGTCTATAACGTATCACAACCTAACCTAACACATCTAGCCCCTCGCAGGTAATGTTTTACAGAATCCCGTTCCTGTCGTCCCGTACATCTCGGTTAAGATATTATATACGTCTACAGCGATATATATCCTAACGTAAGGCAGGATATCATCTCGGATGCAGTATTTTACAACATTCCTGGCATATCGGCCCCTACTTCTCGGTGGGAACATTATATACGTCTATAACGTATCACAACCTAACCTAACCAATCTAGCCCCTCGCTGGTAATATTTTACAGAATCCCGTTTGTGTCGTCCCGTACGTCTCAGTTGGGATTTTATATACGTCTATAGCGTTATATATCCTAACCTAAGGCAGGCTATCATCTCGGATGTAGTATTTTACAACATTCCTGCCGTATCGGCCCCTACTTCTCGGTGGGAACATTAAATAGGTCTACAACTTAATATAACCTAAGCTAACACATTTAGCCCCTCGCAGGTAATGTTTTACAGAATCCCGTTCCTGTCGTCGCGTACATCTCTGTTGGGATATTATATACGTCTACAGCGTTGTATATCCTAACCTAAGGCAGGCTAATATCTCGGATGCAGTATTTTGCGCCATTCCTGGGGTATCGGCCGCTACTTCTCGGTGGGAACATTATATACGTCTATAACGTATCACAACCTAAACTAACACATCTAGCCCCTCGCTGGTAATGTTTTACAGGATCACGTTCGTGACGTCCCGTACGTCTCGGTTGGGATATTATATACGTCTATAGCGTTATATATCCTAACCTAAGGCAGGCTATCATCTCGGATATAGTATTTTACAACATTCCTGGCGTAACGGCCTCTACTTCTCGGTGGGAACATTATATTCGTCTGTAACGTAATATAACCTAACCTAGCCCATCTAGCCCCTCGCTGGTAATATTTTACAGAATCCCGTTCGTATCGTCCCGTAAGTCTCGGTTGGGATATTATATACGTCTATATATCCTAACGTAAGGCAGGCTATCATATTATATACGCCTATAACGTATCACAACCTAAACTAACACATCTAGCCCCTCGCTGGTAATGTTTTACAGAATCACGTTCGTGTCGTCCCGTTCGTCTCGGTTGGGACATTATATACGACTATAGCGTTATATATCCTGACCTAAGGCAGGCTAACATCTCGGATGTAGTATTTTACATCATGCCTGGCGTATCGGCCGCTACTTCTCGGTGGGAACATTATATACGTCTATAACGTATCACGACCTAAACTGACACATCTAGCCCCTCGCTGGTAATGTTTTACAGGATCACGTTCGTGACATCCCGTACGTCTCGGTTGGGATATTATATACGTCTATAGCGTTATATATCCTAACCTAAGGCAGGCTATCATCTCGGATGTAGTATTTTACAACATTCCTGGCGTAACGGCCTCTACTTCTCGGTGGGAACATTATATTCGTCTGTAACGTAATATAACCTAACCTAGCCCATCTAGCCCCTCGCTGGTAATATTTTACAGAATCCCGTTCGTATCGTCCCGTAAGTCTCGGTTGGGATATTATATACGTCTATAGCGTTATATATCCTAACGTAAGGCAGGCTATCATATTATATACGCCTATAACGTATCACAACCTAAACTAACACATCTAGCCCCTCGCTGGTAATGTTTTACAGAATCACGTTCGTGTCGTCCCGTTCGTCTCGGTTGGGACATTATATACGACTATAGCGTTATATATCCTGACCTAAGGCAGGCTAACATCTCGGATGTAGTATTTTACATCATGCCTGGCGTATCGGCCTCTACTTCTCGGTGGGAACATTATATTCATCTATAACGTAATATAACCTAACCTAACACATCTAGAACCTCGCTGGTAATGTTTTACAGAATACCGTTCGTGACGTCCCGTACATCTCGGTTGGGATATTATATACGTCTATAGCGTTATATATCCTAACCTAAGGCAGGCTAACATCTCGGATGTAGTATTTTACATCATGCCTGGCGTATCGGCCTCTACTTCTCGGTGGGAACATTATATTCATCTATAACGTAATATAACCTAACCTAACAAATCTAGAACCTCGCTGGTAATGTTTTACAGAATACCGTTCGTGACGTCCCGTACATCTCGGTTGGGATATTATATACGTCTACAGCGACATATATCCTAACGTAAGGCAGGCTATCATCTCGGATGTAGTATTTCACAACATTCCCGGCTTATCGGCCCCTACTTCTCGGTGGGAACATTATATACGTTTATAACCTAATATAACCTAACCTAAGACATCTAGCCCCTCGCAGGTAATGTCTTACAGAATCCCGTTCCTGTCGTCCCGTACATCTCGGTTGGGATATTATATACGTCTACAACGATATATATCCTAACGTAAGGCAGGCTATCATCTCGGATGCAGTATTTTGCAACATTCCTGGCATATCGGCGCCTACTTCTCGGTGGGAACATTATATACGTCTACAACGTATCACAACCTAACCTAACACATCTAGCCCCTCGCAGGTAATGTTTTACAGAATCCCGTTCCTGTCGTCCCGTACATCTCGGTTAGGATATTATATACGTCTACAGCGACATATATCCTAACGTAAGGCAGAATATCATCTCGGATGCAGTATTTTACAACATTCCTGGCATATCGGCCCCTACTTCTCGGTGGGAACATTATATACGTCTATAACGTATCACAACCTAACCTAACCAATCTAGCCCCTCGCTGGTAATATTTTACAGAATCCCGTTTGTGTCGTCCCGTACGTCTCAGTTGGGATTTTCTATACGTCTATAGCGTTATATATCCTAACCTAAGGCAGGCTATCATCTCGGATGTAGTATTTTACAACATTCCTGCCGTATCGGCCCCTACTTCTCGGTGGGAACATTAAATAGGTCTATAACTTAATATAACCTAAGCTAACACATGTAGCCCCTCGCAGGTAATGTTTTACAGAATCCCGTTCCTGTCGTCGCGTACATCTCTGTTGGGATATTATATACGTCTACAGCGTTGTATATTCTAACCTAAGGCAGGCTAATATCTCGGATGCAGTATTTTGCGCCATTCCTGGCGTATCGGCCGCTACTTCTCGGTGGGAACATTATGTACGTCTATAACGTATCACAACCTAAACTAACACATCTAGCCCCTCGCTGGTAATGTTTTACAGAATCACGTTCGTTTCGTCCCGTTCGTCTCGGTTGGGACATTATATACGACTATAGCGTTATATATCCTGACCTAAGGCAGGCTAACATCTCGGATGTAGTATTTTACATCATGCCTGGCGTATCTGCCTCTACTTCTCGGTGGGAACATTATATTCATCTATAACGTAATATAACCTAACCTAACACATCTAGAACCTCGCTGGTAATGTTTTTCAGAATACCGTTCGTGACGTCCCGTACATCTCGGTTGGGATATTATATACGTCTACAGCGATATATATCCTAACGTAAGGCAGGCTATCATCTCGGATGTAGAATTTCACAACATTCCCGGCGTATCGGCCCCTACTTCTCGGTGGGAACATTATATAGGTTTATAACCTAATATAACCTAACCTAACACATCTAGCCCCTCGCAGGTAATGTTTTACAGAATCCCGTTCCTGTAGTCCCGTACATCTCGGTTGGGATATTATATACGTCTATAGCGTTATATATCCTAACCTAAGGCAGGCTATTATCTCGGATGTAGCATTTTACAACATTCCTGGCGTAACGGCCTCTACTTCTCGGTGGGAACATTATATTCGTCTGTAACGTAATATAGCCTAACCTAGCCCATCTAGCCCCTCGCTGGTAATATTTTACAGAATCCCGTTCGTATCGTCCCGTAAGTCTCGGTTGGGATATTATATACGTCTGTAGCGTTATATATCCTAACGTAAGGCAGGCTATCATATTATATACGCCTATAACGTATCACAACCTAAACTAACACATCTGGCCCCTCGCTGGTAATGTTTTACAGAATCACGTTCGTGTCGTCCCGTTCGTCTCGGTTGGGACATTATATACGACTATAGCGTTACATATCCTGACCTAAGGCAGGCTAACATCTCGGATGTAGTATTTTACATCATGCCTGGCGTATCTGCCTCTACTTCTCGGTGGGAACATTATATTCATCTATAACGTAATATAACCTAACCTAACACATCTAGAACCTCGCTGGTAATGTTTTACAGAATACCGTTCGTGACGTCCCGTACATCTCGGTTGGGATATTATATACATCTATAGCGTTATATATCCTAACCTAAGGCAATACCGTTCGTGACGTCCCGTACATCTCGGTTGGGATATTATATACGTCTACAGCGATATATATCCTAACGTAAGGCAGACTATCATCTCGGATGTAGAATTTCACAACATTCCCGGCGTATCGGCCCCTACTTCTCGGTGGGAACATTATATAGGTTTATAACCTAATATAACCTAACCTAACACATCTAGCCCCTCGCAGGTAATGTTTTACAGAATCCCGTTCCTGTCGTCCCGTACATCTCGGTTGGGATATTATATACGTCTATAGCGTTATATATCCTAACCTAAGGCAGGCTATTATCTCGGATGTAGTATTTTACAACATTCCTGGCGTAACGGCCTCTACTTCTCGGTGGGAACATTATATTCGTCTGTAACGTAATATAACCTAACCTAGCCCATCTAGCCCCTCGCTCGTAATATTTTACAGAATCCCGTTCGTATCGTCCCGTAAGTCTCGGTTGGGATATTATATACGTCTGTAGCGTTATATATCCTAACGTAAGGCAGGCTATATACGCCTATAACGTATCACAACCTAAACTAACACATCTAGCCCCTCGCTGGTAATGTTTTACAGAATCACGTTCGTGTCGTCCCGTTCGTCTCGGTTGGGACATTATATACGACTATAGCGTTACATATCCTGACCTAAGGCAGGCTAACATCTCGGATGTAGTATTTTACATCATGCCTGGCGTATCTGCCTCTACTTCTCGGTGGGAACATTATATTCATCTATAACGTAATATAACCTAACCTAACACATCTAGAACCTCGCTGGTAATGTTTTAGAGAATACCGTTCGTGACGTCCCGTACATCTCGGTTGGGATATTATATACGTCTATAGCGTTATATATCCTAACCTAAGGCAGGCTAACATCTCGGATGTAGTATTTTACATCATGCCTGGCGTATCGGCCTCTACTTCTCGGTGGGAACATTATATTCATCTATAACGTAATATAACCTAACCTAACACATCTAGAACCTCGCTGGTAATGTTTTACAGAATACCGTTCGTGACGTCCTGTACATCTCGGTTGGGATATTATATACGTCTATAGCGTTATATATCCTAACCTAAGGCAGGCTAACATCTCGGATGCAGTATTTTACAACATTCCTGGCGTATCGGCACCTACTTCTCGGTGGGAACATTATATACGTCTATAACGTAACATAACCTAACCTAGCCCATCTAGCCCCTCGCTGGTAATATTTTACAGAATCCCGTTCGTATCGTCCCGTAAGTCGCGGTTGGTATATTATATACGTCTATAGCGTTATATATCCTAACCTAAGGCAGGCTAACATCTCGGATGTAGTATTTTACATCATGCCTGGCGTATCGGCCTCTACTTCTCGGTGGGAACATTATATAGGTTTATAACCTAATATAACCTAACCTAACACATCTAGCCCCTCGCTGGTAATGTTTTACAGGATCACGTTCGTGACGTCCCGTACGTCTCGGTTGGGATATTATATACGTCTATAGCGTTATATATCCTAACCTAAGGCAGGCTATCATCTCGGATGTAGTATTTTACAACATTCCTGGCGTAACGGCCTCTACTTCTCGGTGGGAACATTATTTTCGTCTGTAACGTAATATAACCTAACCTAGCCCATCTAGCCCCTCGCTGGTAATATTTTACAGAATCCCGTTCGTATCGTCCCGTAAGTCTCGGTTGGGATATTATATACGTCTATAGCGTTATATATCCTAACGTAAGGCAGGTTATCATATTATATACGCCTATAACGTATCACAACCTAAACTAACACATCTAGCCCCTCGCTGGTAATGTTTTACAGAATCACGTTCGTGTCGTCCCGTTCGTCTCGGTTGGGACATTATATACGACTATAGCGTTATATATCCTGACCTAAGGCAGGCTAACATCTCGGATGTAGTATTTTACATCACGCCTGGCGTATCTGCCTCTACTTCTCGGTGGGAACATTATATTCATCTATAACGTAATATAACCTAACCTAACACATCTAGAACCTCGCTGGTAATGTTTTAGAGAATACCGTTCGTGACGTCGGGTACATCTCGGTTGGGATATTATATACGTCTATAGCGTTATATATCCTAACCTAAGGCAGGCTAACATCTCGGATGTAGTATTTTACATCATGCCTGGCGTATCGGCCTCTACTTCTCGGTGGGAACATTATATTCATCTATAACGTAATATAACCTAACCTAACACATCTAGAACCTCGCTGGTAATGTTTTACAGAATACCGTTCGTGACGTCCTGTACATCTCGGTTGGGATATTATATACGTCTATAGCGTTATATATCCTAACCTAAGGCAGGCTAACATCTCGGATGCAGTATTTTACAACATTCCTGGCGTATCGGCACCTACTTCTCGGTGGGAACATTATATACGTCTATAACGTAACATAACCTAACCTAGCCCATCTAGCCCCTCGCTGGTAATATTTTACAGAATCCCGTTCGTATCGTCCCGTAAGTCGCGGTTGGTATATTATATACGTCTATAGCGTTATATATCCTAACGTAAGGCAGGCTATCATCTCGGATGTAGAATTTCACAACATTCCCAGCGTATCGGCCCCTACTTCTCGGTGGGAACATTATATAGGTTTATAACCTAATATAACCTAACCTAACACATCTAGCCCCTCGCTGGTAATGTTTTACAGGATCACGTTCGTGACGTCCCGTACGTCTCGGTTGGGATATTATATACGTCTATAGCGTTATATATCCTAACCTAAGGCAGGCTATCATCTCGGATGTAGTATTTTACAACATTCCTGGCGTAACGGCCTCTACTTCTCGGTGGGAACATTATTTTCGTCTGTAACGTAATATAACCTAACCTAGCCCATCTAGCCCCTCGCTGGTAATATTTTACAGAATCCCGTTCGTATCGTCCCGTAAGTCTCGGTTGGGATATTATATACGTCTATAGCGTTATATATCCTAACGTAAGGCAGGTTATCATATTATATACGCCTATAACGTATCACAACCTAAACTAACACATCTAGCCCCTCGCTGGTAATGTTTTACAGAATCACGTTCGTGTCGTCCCGTTCGTCTCGGTTGGGACATTATATACGACTATAGCGTTATATATCCTGACCTAAGGCAGGCTAACATCTCGGATGTAGTATTTTACATCACGCCTGGCGTATCTGCCTCTACTTCTCGGTGGGAACATTATATTCATCTATAACGTAATATAACCTAACCTAACACATCTAGAACCTCGCTAGTAATGTTTTACAGAATACCGTTCGTGACGTCCCGTACATCTCGGTTGGGATATTATATACGTCTACAGCGATATATATCCTAACGTAAGGCAGGCTATCATCTCGGATGTAGAATTTCACAACATTCCCGGCGTATCGGCCCCTACTTCTCGGTGGGAACATTATATAGGTTTATAACCTAATATAACCTAACCTAACACATCTAGCCCCTCGCAGGTAATGTTTTACAGAATCCCGTTCCTGTCGTCCCGTACATCTCGGTTGGGATATTATATACGTCTATAGCGTTATATATCCTAACCTAAGGCAGGCTATTATCTCGGATGTAGTATTTTACAACATTCCTGGCGTAACGGCCTCTACTTCTCGGTGGGAACATTATATTCGTCTGTAACGTAATATAACCTAACCTAGCCCATCTAGCCCCTCGCTGGTAATATTTTACAGAATCCCGTTCGTATCGTCCCGTAAGTCTCGGTTGGGATATTATATACGTCTACAGCGATATATATCCTAACGTAAGGCAGGCTATCATCTCGGATGTAGAATTTCACAACATTCCCGGCGTATCGGCCCCTACTTCTCGGTGGGAACATTATATAGGTTTATAACCTAATATAACCTAACCTAACACATCTAGCCCCTCGCAGGTAATGTTTTACAGAATCCCGTTCCTGTCGTCCCGTACATCTCGGTTGGGATATTATATACGTCTATAGCGTTATATATCCTAACCTAAGGCAGGCTATTATCTCGGATGTAGTATTTTACAACATTCCTGGCGTAACGGCCTCTACTTCTCGGTGGGAACATTATATTCGTCTGTAACGTAATATAACCTAACCTAGCCCATCTAGCCCCTCGCTGGTAATATTTTACAGAATCCCGTTCGTATCGTCCCGTAAGTCTCGGTTGGGATATTATATACGTCTGTAGCGTTATATATCCTAACGTAAGGCAGGCTATCATACTATATACGCCTATAACGTATCACAACCTAAACTAACACATCTAGCCCCTCGCTGGTAATGTTTTACAGAATCACGTTCGTGTCGTCCCGTTCGTCTCGGTTGGGACATTATATACGACTATAGCGTTACATATCCTGACCTAAGGCAGGCTAACATCTCGGATGTAGTATTTTACATCATGCCTGGCGTATCTGCCTCTACTTCTCGGTGGGAACATTATATTCATCTATAACGTAATATAACCTAACCTAACACATCTAGAACCTCGCTGGTAATGTTTTAGAGAATACCGTTCGTGACGTCCCGTACATCTCGGTTGGGATATTATATACGTCTATAGCGTTATATATCCTAACCTAAGGCAGGCTAACATCTCGGATGTAGTATTTTACATCATGCCTGGCGTATCGGCCTCTACTTCTCGGTGGGAACATTATATTCATCTATAACGTAATATAACCTAACCTAACACATCTAGAACCTCGCTGGTAATGTTTTACAGAATACCGTTCGTGACGTCCTGTACATCTCGGTTGGGATATTATATACGTCTATAGCGTTATATATCCTAACCTAAGGCAGGCTAACATCTCGGATGCAGTATTTTACAACATTCCTGGCGTATCGGCACCTACTTCTCGGTGGGAACATTATATACGTCTATAACGTAACATAACCTAACCTAGCCCATCTAGCCCCTCGCTGGTAATATTTTACAGAATCCCGTTCGTATCGTCCCGTAAGTCGCGGTTGGTATATTATATACGTCTATAGCGTTATATATCCTAACGTAAGGCAGGCTATCATCTCGGATGTAGAATTTCACAACATTCCCGGCGTATCGGCCCCTACTTCTCGGTGGGAACATTATATAGGTTTATAACCTAATATAACCTAACCTAACACATCTAGCCCCTCGCAGGTAATGTTTTACAGAATCCCGTTCCTGTCGTCGCGTACATCTCTGTTGGGATATTATATACGTCTACAGCGTTGTATATCCTAACCTAAGGCAGGCTAACATCTCGGATGCAGTACTTTGCGCCATTCCTGGCGTATCGGCCGCCACTTCTCGGTGGGAACATTATATACGTCTATAACGTATCACAACCTAAACTAACACATCTAGCCCCTCGCTGGTAATGTTTTACAGGATCACGTTCGTGACGTCCCGTACGTCTCGGTTGGGATATTATATACGTCTATAGCGTTATATATCCTAACCTAAGGCAGGCTATCATCTCGGATGTAGTATTTTACAACATTCCTGGCGTAACGGCCTCTACTTCTCGGTGGGAACATTATTTTCGTCTGTAACGTAATATAACCTAACCTAGCCCATCTAGCCCCTCGCTGGTAATATTTTACAGAATCCCGTTCGTATCGTCCCGTAAGTCTCGGTTGGGATATTATATACGTCTATAGCGTTATATATCCTAACGTAAGGCAGGTTATCATATTATATACGCCTATAACGTATCACAACCTAAACTAACACATCTAGCCCCTCGCTGGTAATGTTTTACAGAATCACGTTCGTGTCGTCCCGTTCGTCTCGGTTGGGACATTATATACGACTATAGCGTTATATATCCTGACCTAAGGCAGGCTAACATCTCGGATGTAGTATTTTACATCACGCCTGGCGTATCTGCCTCTGCTTCTCGGTGGGAACATTATATTCATCTATAACGTAATATAACCTAACCTAACACATCTAGAACCTCGCTAGTAATGTTTTACAGAATACCGTTCGTGACGTCCCGTACATCTCGGTTGGGATATTATATACGTCTACAGCGATATATATCCTAACGTAAGGCAGGCTATCATCTCGGATGTAGAATTTCACAACATTCCCGGCGTATCGGCCCCTACTTCTCGGTGGGAACATTATATAGGTTTATAACCTAATATAACCTAACCTAACACATCTAGCCCCTCGCAGGTAATGTTTTACAGAACCCCGTTCCTGTCGTCCCGTACATCTCGGTTGGGATATTATATACGTCTATAGCGTTATATATCCTAACCTAAGGCAGGCTATTATCTCGGATGTAGTATTTTACAACATTCCTGGCGTAACGGCCTCTACTTCTCGGTGGGAACATTATATTCGTCTGTAACGTAATATAACCTAACCTAGCCCATCTAGCCCCTCGCTGGTAATATTTTACAGAATCCCGTTCGTATCGTCCCGTAAGTCTCGGTTGGGATATTATATACGTCTGTAGCGTTATATATCCTAACGTAAGGCAGGCTATCATACTATATACGCCTATAACGTATCACAACCTAAACTAACACATCTAGCCCCTCGCTGGTAATGTTTTACAGAATCACGTTCGTGTCGTCCCGTTCGTCTCGGTTGGGTCATTATATACGACTATAGCGTTACATATCCTGACCTAAGGCAGGCTAACATCTCGGATGTAGTATTTTACATCATGCCTGGCGTATCTGCCTCTACTTCTCGGTGGGAACATTATATTCATCTATAACGTAATATAACCTAACCTAACACATCTAGAACCTCGCTGGTAATGTTTTAGAGAATACCGTTCGTGACGTCCCGTACATCTCGGTTGGGATATTATATACGTCTATAGCGTTATATATCCTAACCTAAGGCAGGCTAACATCTCGGATGTAGTATTTTACATCATGCCTGGCGTATCGGCCTCTACTTCTCGGTGGGAACATTATATTCATCTATAACGTAATATAACCTAACCTAACACATCTAGAACCTCGCTGGTAATGTTTTACAGAATACCGTTCGTGACGTCCCGTACATCTCGGTTGGGATATTATATACGTCTACAGCGATATATATCCTAACGTAAGGCAGGCTATCATCTCGGATGTAGAATTTCACAACATTCCCGGCGTATCGGCCCCTACTTCTCGGTGGGAACATTATATACGTCTATAACGTATCACAACCTAACCTAACCAATCTAGCCCCTCGCTGGTAATATTTTACAGAATCCCGTTTGTGTCGTCCCGTACGTCTCAGTTGGGATTTTATATACGTCTATAGCGTTATATATCCTAGCCTAAGGCAGGCTATCATCTCGGATGTAGTATTTTACAACATTCCTGCCGTATCGGCCCCTACTTCTCGGTGGGAACATTAAATAGGTCTATAACTTAATATAACCTAAGCTAACACATGTAGCCCCTCGCAGGTAATGTTTTACAGAATCCCGTTCCTGTCGTCGCGTACATCTCTGTTGGGATATTATATACGTCTACAGCGTTGTATATTCTAACCTAAGGCAGGCTAATATCTCGGATGCAGTATTTTGCGCCATTCTTGGCGTATCGGCCGCTACTTCTCGGTGGGAACATTATATACGTCTATAACGTATCACAACCTAAACTAACACATCTAGCCCCTCGCTGGTAATGTTTTACAGGATCACGTTCGTGACGTCCCGTACGTCTCGGTTGGGATATTATATACGTCTATAGCGTTATATATCCTAACCTAAGGCAGGCTATCTTCTCGGATGCAGTCTTTTACAACATTCCTGGCGTATCGGCCCCTACTTCCCGGTGGGAACATTATATAGGTCTATAACTTAATATAACCTAACCTAACACATCTAGCCCCTCGCTGGTAATGTTTTACAGAATCCCGTTCCTGTCGTCCCGTACATCTCGTTTGGGATATTATATACGTCTACAGCGATATATATCCTAACGTAAGGCAGGCTATCATCTCGGATGCAGTATTTTACAACATTTCTGGCATATCGGCCCCTACTTCTCGGTGCGAACATTATATACGTCTATAACTTATCACAACCTAACCTAACCCATCTAGCTCCTCGCTGGTAATATTTTACAGAATCCCGTTTGTGTCGTCCCATACGTCTCAGTTGGGATATTATATACGTCTATAGCGTTATATATCCTAACCTAAGGCAGGCTATCTTCTCGGATGCAGTCTTTTACAACATTCCTGGCGTATCGGCCCCTACTTCCCGGTGGGAACATTATATAGGTCTATAACTTAATATAACCTAACCTAACACATCTAGCCCCTCGCAGGTAATGTTTTACAGAATCCCGTTCCTGTCGTCCCGTACATCTCGTTTGGGATATTATATACGTCTACAGCGATATATATCCTAACGTAAGGCAGGCTAACATCTCGGATGTAGTATTTTTCAACATTCCTGGCGTACCGGCCTCTACTTCTCGGTGGGAACATTATATTCGTCTATAACGTAATATAACCTAACCTAACACATCTAGAACATCGCTGGTAATGTTTTACAGAATACCGTTCGTGACGTCCCGTACATCTTGGTTGGGATATTATATACGTCTATAGCGTTATATATCCTAACGTAAGGCAGGCTATCATCTCGGATGCAGTATTTTACAACATTCCTGGCATATCGGCCCCTACTTCTCGGTGGGAACATTATATACGTCTATAACGTATCACAACCTAACCTAACCCATCTAGCCCCTCGCTGGTAATATTTTACAGAATCCCGTTTGTGTCGCCCCGTACGTCTCAGTTGGGATTTTATATACGTCTATAGCTTTATATATCCTAACCTAAGGCAGGCTATCATCTCGGAGGCAGTATTTTACAACATTCCTGGTATATCGGCCCCTACTTCTCGGTGGGAACATTATATACGTTTATAACGTATCACAACCTAACCTAACCCATCTAGCCCCTCGCTGGTAATGTTTTACAGAATCACGATCGTGTCGTCCCGTACGTCTCGGTTGGGACATTATATACGACTATAGCGTTATATATCCTAACCTAAGGCAGACTAACATCTCGGATTGAGTATTTTACATCATGCCTGGCGTATCGGCCTCTACTTCTTGGTGGGACCATTATATTCGTCTATGACGTAATATAACCTAACCTAACACATCTAGAATCTCACTGGTAATGTTTTACAGAATACCGTACGTGACGTCCCGTACATCTCGGTTGGGATAGTATATACGACTATAGCGTTATATATCCTCACCTAAGGCAGGCTATCATCTCGGATGTAGTATTTTACAACATTCCGGCGTATCGGCCCCTACTTCTCGGTGGGAACATTATATACGTCTATAACGTATCACAACCTAAACTAACACATCTAGCCCTTCGCTGGTAATGTATTACAGAATCACGTTCGTGTCGTCCCGTACGTCTCGGTTGGGACATTATATACGACTATAGCGTTATATATCCTAACCTTAGGCAGACTAACATCTCGGATGTAGTATTTTACATCATGCCTGGCGTATCGACCTCTACTTCTCGGTGGGAACATTATATTCGTCTGTGACGTAATATAACCTAACCTAGCACATCTAGAACCTCGCTGGTAATGTTTTACAGAATACCGATCGTGACGTCCCGTACATCTCGGTTGGGATATTATATACGTCTATAGCGTTATATATCCTAACCTAAGGCAGGCTATCATCTCGGATGCAGTATTTTACAACATTCCTGGTATACCGGCCCCTACTTCTCGGTGGGAACATTATATACGTCTATAACGTATCACAACCTAACCTAAACGATCTAGCCCCTCGCTGGTAATGTTTTACAGAATCCCGTTCGTGACGTCCAGTACATCTCGGTTGGGATATTATATACGTCTACAGCGATATATATCCTAACGTAAGGCAGGCTAACATCTCGGATGTAGTATTTTACAACATTCCTGGCGTATCGGCCTCTACTTCTCAGTGGGAACATTATATTCGTCTGTAACGTAATATAACCTAACCTAACACATCTAGCCCCTCACAGGTAATGTTTTACAGAATCCCGTTCCTGTCGTCCCGTACACCTCGGTTGGGATATTATATACGTCTACAGCAATATATATCCTAACGTGAGGCAGGCTAACATCTCGGATGTAGTATTTTACAACATTCCTGTCGTATCGGCCCCTACTTCTCGGTGGGAACAATATATTGGTCTATAACGTAATATAACGTAACCTAACACATCTAGAGCCTCGCTGGTAATGTTTTACAGTATCCCGTTCGTGTCGTCCCGTATGTCTCGTTTGGGACATTGTATACGTTTACAGCGTTGTATATCCTAACCTAAGGCAACCTAACACCTCGGATGTAGTATTTTCCAACATTCCTGACGGGTCGGCCTCTACTTCTCGGTGGGAACATTATATACGTCTATAACGTAACATAACCTAACCTAGTCCATCTAGCCCCTCGCTGGTAATATTTTACAGAATCCCGTTTGTGTCGTCCCGTACGTCTCAGTTGGGATATTATATACGTCTATAGCGTTATATATCCTAACATAAGGCAGGCCATCATCTCGGATGTAGTATTTTACGCCATTCCTGGCGTATCGGCCCCTACTTCTCGGTGGGAACATTATATAGGTCCATAACTTAATATGACCTAACTTAACAAATCTAGCCCCTCGCAGGTAATGTTTTACAGAATCCCGTTCCTGTCGTCCCGTACATCTCGGTTGGGATATTATATACGTCTACAGCGATATATATCCTAACGTAAGGCAGGCTAACATCTCGGATGTAGTATTTTACAACATTCCTGGCGTATCGGCCTCTACTTCTCGGTGGGAACATTATGTACGTCTATAACGTAACATAACCTAACCTAGTCCATCTAGCCCCTCGCTGGTAATATTTTACAGAATCCCGTTTGTGTCGTCCCGTACGTCTCAGTTGGGATATTATATACGTCTATAGCGTTATATATCCTAACCTAAGGCAGGCCATCATCTCGGATGTAGTATTTTACGCCATTCCTGGCGTATCGGCCCCTACTTCTCGGTGGGAACATTATATAGGTCCATAACTTAATATGACCTAACTTAACAAATCTAGCCCCTCGCAGGTAATGTTTTACAGAATCCCGTTCCTGTCGTCCCGTACATCTCGGTTGGGATATTATATACGTCTACAGCGATATATATCCTAACGTAAGGCAGGCTAACATCTCGGATGTAGTATTTTACAACATTCCTGGCGTATCGGCCTCTACTTCTCGGTGGGAACATTATATTCGTCTGTAACGTAATATAACCTAACCTAACACATCTAGCCCCTCACAGGTAATGTTTTACAGAATCCCGTTCCTGTCGTCCCGTACACCTCGTTTGGGATATTATATACGTCTACAGCAATATATATCCTAACGTGAGGCAGGCTTACATATCGGATGTAGTATTTTACAACATTCCTAGCGTATCGGCCTCTACTTCTCGGTGGGAACATTATATTCGTTTGTAACGTAATATAACCTAACCTAACACATCTAGCCCCTCGCTGGTAATGTTTTACAGAATCCCGTTCGTGACGTCCCGTACATCTCTGTTGGGATATTATATACGTCTATAGCGTTATATATCCTAACCTAAGGCAGGCTATCATCTCGGATGTAGTATTTTACAACATTCCTGTCGTATCGGCCCCTACTTCTCGGTGGGAACATTATATTGGTCTATAACGTAATATAACCTAACCTAACACATCTAGAGCCTCGCAGGTAATGTTTTACAGAATCCCGTTCCTGTCGTCCCGTACATCTCTGTTGGGATATTATATACGTCTACAGCGATATATATCCTAACCTAAGGCAGGCTAACATCTCGGATGTAGTATTTTACAACATTCCTGGCGTATCGGCCTCTACTTCTCGGTGGGAACATTATATTCGTTTGTAACGTAATATAACCTAACCTAACACATCTAGCCCCTCGCTGGTAATGTTTTACAGCATCCCGTTCGTGACGTCCCGTACATCTCGGTTGGGATATTATATACGTCTATAGCGTTATATATCCTAACCTAAGGCAGGCTATCATCTCGGATGTAGTATTTTACAAGATTCCTGCCGTATGGGCCCCTACTTCTCGGTGGGAACATTATATAGGTCTATAACGTTATATAACCTAACCTAACACATCTAGAACCTCGCTGGTAATGTTTTACAGAATACCGTTCGTGACGTCCCGTACATCTCGGTTGGGATACTATATACGTCTATTGCGTTATATATCCTAACCTAAGGCAGGCTAACATCTCGCATGCAGTATTTTACAACATTCCTGGCGTTCGGCACCTACTTCTCGGTGGGAACATTATATACGTCTATAACGTAACATAACCTAACCTAGCCCATCTAGCCCCTCGCTTGTAATATTTTACAGAATCCCGTTCGTTTCGTCCCGTAAGTCGCGATTGGTATATTATATACGTCTATAGCGTTATATATCCTAACGTAAGGCAGGCTATCATCTCGGATGCAGTATTTTACAACATTCCTGGCATATCGGCCCCTACTTCTCGGTGGGAACATTATTACGTCTATAACGTATCACAACCTAACCTAACCCATCTAGCTCCTCGCTGGTAATATTTTACAGAATCCCGTTTGTGTCGTCCCGTACGTCTCAGTTGGGATATTATATACGTCTATAGCGTTATATATCCTAACCTAAGGCAGGCTATCTTCTCGGATGCAGTATTTTACAACATTCCTGGCGTATCGGCCTCTACTACCCGGTGGGAACATTATATAGGTCTATAACTTAATATAACCTAACCTAACACATCTAGCCCCTCGCAGGTAATGTTTTACAGAATACCGTTCCTGTCGTCCCGTACATCTCGGTTGGGATGTTATATACGTCTACAGCGATATATATCCTAACCTAAGGCAGACTAACATCTCGGATGTAGTATTTTACAACATTCCTGCCGAATCGGCCCCTACTTCCCGGTGGGAACATTATATAGGTCTATAACTTAATATAACCTAACCTAACACATCTAGAACCTCGCAGGTAATGTTTTACAAAATCCAGGTCGTGTCGGCCCGTAGTTCTCGGTGGGGACATTATATACGTCTATAACGTTATATATCCTAACCTAAGGGAACCTAACATCGCGGATGTAGTATTTCTCAACATTCCTGGCGGGTCGGCGCCAATTCTCGGTGGGAACATTATATACGTCTATAACGTAATATAGCCTAACCTACCCCATCTAGACTCTAGCTGGGAATGTTTTACAAAATCCTGGTCGTGTCGGCCCGTACTTTTCCGTGGGGACATTATATACGCCTATTACTTTATATATCCTAACCTAAGGGAACCTAACATCTCGGATGTAGTATTTTCCAACATTCCTGGCGGGTCGGCCCCTACTCCTCGGCGGGCACATTATATACGTCTATATCGTAATATAACCTAACCTAACCCATCTAGACCCTCGCTGGTAGTGTTTTACAAAATCCCGGTCTTGTCGTCCCGTACGTCTCGGTGCGGGCATTATGTACGTCTATAACTTTATATATCCTAACCTAAGGGAACCTAACATCTCGGATGTAGTATTTTCCAACATTCCTGGCGGGTCGGACCCTACTTCTCGGTGGGCACATTATATACGTCTATATCGTAATATAACCTAACCTAACCCATCTAGACTCTCGCTGGTAATGTTTTACAAAATCCCGGTCGTGTCGGCCCGTACTTCTCGGTGGGGACATTATATACATCTATTACTTTATATATCCCAACCTAAGGGAACCTAACTTCTCGGATGTAGTATTTTCCAACATTCCTGGCGTGTCGGCCCCTACTTCTCGGTGGGCACATTATATACGTCTATATCGTAATATAACCTAACCTAACCCATCTAGACCCTCGCTGGTAATGTTTTACAAAATCCCGGTCTTGTCGTCCCGTACGTCTCGGTGCGGGCATTATGTACGTCTATAACTTTATATATCCTAACCTAAGGGAACCTAACATCGCGGATGTAGTATTTCACAACATTCCTGACGGGTCGGCGCCAATTCTCGGTGGGAATATTATATACTTCTATAACGTAATATAACCTAACCTAACCCATCTAGCTCCTAGCTGGGATTGTTTTACAAAATCCCGGTCGTGTCGGCCCGTTCATTTCCGTGGGGACATTATGTACGTCTATAACTTTATATATCCTAACCTAAGGGAACCTAACATCTCGGATGTAGTATTTTCCAACATTCCTGGCGGGACGGCCCCTACTTCTCGGCGGGCACATTATATACGTCTATATCGTAATATAACCTAACCTAACCCATCTAGACTCTCGCTGGTAATGTTTTACAAAATCCCGGTCGTGTCGTCCCGTACGTCTCGGTGCGGGCATTATGTACGTCTATAACTTTATATATCCTAACCTAAGGGAACCTAACATCTCGGATGTAGTATTTTCCAACATTCCTGGCGGGTCGGCCCCTACTTCTCGGCGGGCACATTATATACGTCTATATCGTAATATAACCTAACCTAACCCATCTAGAACCCGGCTGGCAATGTTTTACAAAATCCCGGTCGTGTCGGCCCGTACTTCTCGGTGGGGACATTATATACGTCTATAACGTTATGTATCCTAACCTAAGGGAACCTAACATCGCGGATGTAGTATTTCACAACATTCCTGACGGGTCGGCGCCAATTCTCGGTGGGAACATTATATACGTCTATAACGTAATATAACCTAACCTAACCCATCTAGCCCCTAGCTGGGAATGTTTTACAAAATCCCGGTCGTGTCGGCCCGTACTTTTCCGCGTGGACATTATATACCTCTATTACTTTATATATCCTAACCTAAGGGAACCTAACATCTCGGATGTAGTATTTTCCAACATTCCTGGCGGGTCGGCCCCTACTTCTCGGTGGGCACATTATATACGTCTATATCGTAATATAACCTAACCTAACCCATCTAGACCATCGCTGGTAATGTTTTACAAAATCCCGGTCGTGTCGTCCCTTACGTCACGGTGCGGGCATTATGTACGTCTATAACTTTATATATCCTAACCTAAGGGAACCTAACATCTCGGATGTAGTATTTTCCAACATTCCTAGCGGGTCGGCACCTACTTCTCGGCGGGCACATTATATACGTCTATAACGTAATATAACCTAACCTAATCCATCTAGCCCCTAGCTGGGAATGTTTTACAAAATCCCGCCGTGTCGGGCCGTACTTTTCCGCAGGGACACTATATACGTCTATAACTTTATATAACCTAACCTAAGGGAACATAACATCTCGGATGTAGTATTTTCCAACATTCCTGAGGGTTCGGCCCCTACTTCTCGGTGGGCACATTATATACGTCTATATCGTAATATAACCTAACCTAACCCATCTAGACCCTCGCTAGTAATGTTTTACAAAATCCCAGTCGTGTCGTCCCTTACGTCTCGGTGCGGACATTATATACGTTTATAACGTTATATATCCTAACATAAGGCATACTAACATCGCGGATGTAGTATTTCACAACATTCCTGGCGGGTCGGCCCCGACTTCTCGGTGGGAACATTATATACTTCTATATCGTAATATAACCTAACCTAACCCATCTAGACCCTCGCTGGTAATGTTTTACAAAATCCCGGTCCTGTCGTCCCGTACGTCTCGGTGCGGACATTATGTACGTCTATAACGTTATATATCCTAACCTAAGGGAACCTAACATCTCGGATGTAGTATTTTCCAACATTCCTGGCGGGTCGGCCCCTACTTCTCGGCGGGCACATTATATACGTCTATATCGTAATATAACCTAACCTAACCCATCTAGACCCTCGCTGGTAGTGTTTTACAAAATCCCGGTCTTGTCGTCCCGTACGTCTCGGTGCGGGCATTATGTACGTCTATAACTTTATATATCCTAACCTAAGGGAACCTAACATCTCGGATGTAGTATTTTCCAACATTCCTGGCGGGTCGGACCCTACTTCTCGGTGGGCACATTATATACGTCTATATCGTAATATAACCTAACCTAACCCATCTAGACTCTCGCTGGTAATGTTTTACAAAATCCCGGTCGTGTCGTCCCGTACGTCTCGGTGCGGGCATTATGTACGTCTATAACTTTATATATCCTAACCTAAGGGAACCTAACATCTCGGATGTAGTATTTTCCAACATTCCTGGCGGGTCGGCCCCTACTTCTCTGCGTGCACATTATATACGTCTATATCGTAATATAACCTAACCTAACCCATCTAGACCCTCGCTGGTAATGTTTTACAAAATCCCGGTCTTGTCGTCCCGTACGTCTCGGTGCGGGCATTATGTACGTCTATAACTTTATATATCCTAACCTAAGGGAACCTAACATCGCGGATGTAGTATTTCACAACATTCCTGACGGGTCGGCGCCAATTCTCGGTGGGAACATTATATACGTCTATAACGTAATATAACCTAACCTAACCCATCTAGCCCCTAGCTGGGAATGTTTTACAAAATCCCGGTCGTGTCGGCCCGTACTTTTCCGCGTGGACATTATATACCTCTATTACTTTATATATCCTAACCTAAGGGAACCTAACATCTCGGATGTAGTATTTTCCAACATTCCTGGCGGGTCGGCCCCTACTTCTCGGCGGGCACATTATATACGTCTATATCGTAATATAACCTAACCTAACCCATCTAGAACCCGGCTGGCAATGTTTTACAAAATCCCGGTCGTGTCGGCCCGTACTTCTCGGTGGGGACATTATTAACGTCTATAACGTTATGTATCCTAACCTAAGGGAACCTAACATCGCGGATGTAGTATTTCACAACATTCCTGACGGGTCGGCGCCAATTCTCGGTGGGAACATTATATACGTCTATAACGTAATATAACCTAACCTAACCCATCTAGCCCCTAGCTGGGAATGTTTTACAAAATCCCGGTCGTGTCGGGCCGTACTTTTCCGTGGGGACATTATATACGCCTATTACTTTATATATCCTAACCTAAGGGAACCTAACATCTCGGATGTAGTATTTTCCAACATTCCTCGCAGGTCGGCCCCTACTTCTCGGTGGGCACATTATATACGTCTATATCGTAATATAACCTAACCTAACCCATCTAGACTCTCGCTGGTAATGTTTTACAAAATCCCGGTCGTGTCGTCCCGTACGTCTCGGTGCGGGCATTATGTACGTCTATAACTTTATATATCCTAACCTAAGGGAACCTAACATCTCGGATGTAGTATTTTCCAACATTCCTGGCGGGTCGGCCCCTACTTCTCTGCGTGCACATTATATACGTCTATATCGTAATATAACCTAACCTAACCCATCTAGAATCCGGCTGGCACTGTTTTACAAAATCCCGGTCGTGTCGGCCCGTACTTCTCGGTGGGGACATTATATACATCTATAACGTTATGTATCCTAACCTAAGGGAACCTAACATCGCGGATGTAGTATTTCACAACATTCCTGACGGGTCGGCGCCAATTCTCGGTGGGAACATTATATACGTCTATAACGTAATATAACCTAACCTAACCCATCTGGCCCCTAGCTGGGAATGTTTTACAAAATCCCGGTCGTGTCGGCCCGTACTTTTCCGCGTGGACATTATATACCTCTATTACTTTATATATCCTAACCTAAGGGAACCTAACATCTCGGATGTAGTATTTTCCAACATTCCTGGCGGGTCGGCCCCTACTTCTCTGTGGGCACATTATATACGTCTATATCGTAATATAACCTAACCTAACCCATCTAGACCCTCGCTGGTAATGTTTTACAAAATCCCGGTCGTGTCGTCCCATACGTCACGGTGCGGGCATTATGTACGTCTATAACTTTATATATCCTAACCTAAGGGAACCTAACATCTCGGATGTAGTATTTTCCAACATTCCTGGCAGGTCTGCCCCTACTTCTCGGTGGGCACATTATATACGTCTATATCGTGATATAACCTAACCTAACCCATCTAGACCCTCGCTGGTAATGTTTTACAAAATCCCGGTCGTGTCGGCCCGTACTTCTCGGTGGGGACATTATATACGTCTATAATGTTATATATCCTAACCTAAGGGAACCTAACATCTCGGATGTAGTATTTTCCAACATTCCTAGCGGGTCGGCCCCTACTTCTCGGCGGGCACATTATATACGTCTATATCGTAATATAACCTAACCTAACCCATCTAGACCCCGGCTGGCAATGTTTTACAAAATCCCGTTCGTGTCGGCCCATACTTTTCAGTGGGGACATTATATACGTCTATAACTCTATATATCCTAACCTAAGGGAACATAACATCTCGGTTGTAGTATTTTCCAACATTCCTGGCGGGTCGACCCTACTTCTCGGCGGGCACATTATATACGTCTATATCGTAATATTACCTAACCTAACCCATCTAGACCCTGGCTGGTAATGTTTTACAAAATCCCGGTCGTGTCGGCCCGTACTTCTCGTTGGGGACATTATATACGTCTATAACGTTATATATCCTAACCTAAGGGAACCTAAGATCGCGGATGTAGTATTTTCCAACATTCCTGGCAGGTCGGCCCCTACTTCTCGGTGGGCACATTATATACGTCTATATCGTAATATAACCTAACCTAACCGATCTAGACCCTCGCTGGTAATGTTTTACAAAATCCCGGTCGTGTCGTCCCGTACGTCTCGGTGCGGGCATTATGTACGTCTATAACTTTATACGTCCTAACCTAAGGGAACCTAACATCTCGGATGTAGTATTTTCCAACATTCCTGGCGGGTCGGCCCCTACTTCTCGGCGGGCACATTATATACGTCTATATCGTAATATAACCTAACCTAACCCATCTAGACCCTCGCTGGTAATGTCTTACAAAATCCCGGTCGTGTCGTCCCTTACGTCTCGGTGCGGACATTATATACGTCTATAAAGTAATATATCCTAACCTAAGGCAACCTAACATCGCGGATGTAGTATTTCACAACATTCCTGGCGGGTCGGCGCCAATTCTCGGTGGGAACATTATATACGTCTATAATGTTATATAACCTAACCTAACCCATCTAGCCTCTAGCTGGGAATGTTTTACAAAATCCCGCCGTGTCGGCCCGTACTTTTCCGCGGGGACATTATATACGTCTATAACTTTATATATCCTAACCTACGGGAACCTAACATCTCGGATGTAGTATTTTCCAACATTCCTGGCGGGTCGGCCCCTACTTCTCGGCGGGCACATTATATACGTCTATATCGTAATATAACCTAACCTAACCCATCTAGACCCTGGCTGGTAATGTTTTACAAAATCCCGGTCGTGTCGGCCCGTACTTTTCCGCGTGGACATTATATACCTCTATTACTTTATATATCCTAACCTAAGGGAACCTAACATCTCGGATGTAGTATTTTCCAACATTCCCGGCTGTTCGGCACCTACTTCTCGGTGGGCACATTATATACGTCTATATCGTAATATAACCTAACCTAACCCATCTAGACCCTCGCTAGTAATGTTTTACAAAACCCCGGTCGTGTCGTCCCTTACGTCTCGGTGCGGACATTATATACGTCTATAACGTTATATATCCTAACCTAAGGCAAACTAACATCGCGGATGTATTATTTCACAACATTCCTGGCGGGTCGGCCCCAACTTCTCGGTGGGCACATTATATACTTCTATATCGTAATATAACCTAACCTAACCCATCTAGACCCTCGTTGGTAATGTTTTACAAAATCCCGGTCTTGTCGGCCCGTACTTTTCCGTGGGGACATTATATACGTCTATTACTTTATATATCCTAACCTAAGGGATCCTAACATCTCGGATGTAGTATTTTCCAACATTCCTGGCAGGTCGGCCCCTACTTCTCGGTGGGCACATTATATACGTCTATATCGTAATATAACCTAACCTAACCCATCTAGACCCTCGCTGGTAATGTTTTACAAAATCCCGGTCCTGTCGTCCCGTACGTCTCGGTGCGGGCATTATGTACGTCTATAACTTTATATATCCTAACCTAAGGGAATATAACATCTCGGATGTAGTATTTTCCAACATTCCTGGCGGGTCTGCCCCTACTTCTCGGTGGGCACATTATATACGTCTATATCGTAATATAACCTAACCTAACCCATCTAGCCTCTAGCTGGGAATGTTTTACAAAATCCCGCCGTGTCGGCCCGTACTTTTCCGCGGGGACATTATATACGTCTATAACTTTATATATCCTAACCTACGGGAACCTAACATCTCGGATGTAGTATTTTCCAACATTCCTGGCGGGTCGGCCCCTACTTCTCGGCGGGCACATTATATACGTCTATATCGTAATATAACCTAACCTAACCCATCTAGACCCTGGCTGGTAATGTTTTACAAAATCCCGGTCGTGTCGGCCCGTACTTTTCCGCGTGGACATTATATACCTCTATTACTTTATATATCCTAACCTAAGGGAACCTAACATCTCGGATGTAGTATTTTCCAACATTCCCGGGTGTTCGGCACCTACTTCTCGGTGGGCACATTATATACGTCTATATCGTAATATAACCTAACCTAACCCATCTAGACCCTCGCTAGTAATGTTTTACAAAACCCCGGTCGTGTCGTCCCTTACGTCTCGCTGCGGACATTATATACGTCTATAACGTTATATATCCTAACCTAAGGCAAACTAACATCGCGGATGTATTATTTCACAACATTCCTGGCGGGTCGGCCCCAACTTCTCGGTGGGCACATTATATACTTCTATATCGTAATATAACCTAACCTAACCCATCTAGACCCTCGTTGGTAATGTTTTACAAAATCCCGGTCTTGTCGGCCCGTACTTTTTCGTGGGGACATTATATACGTCTATTACTTTATATATCCTAACCTAAGGGATCCTAACATCTCGGATGTAGTATTTTCCAACATTCCTGGCAGGTCGGCCCCTACTTCTCGGTGGGCACATTATATACGTCTATATCGTAATATAACCTAACCTAACCCATCTAGACCCTCGCTGGTAATGTTTTACAAAATCCCGGTCCTGTCGTCCCGTACGTCTCGGTGCGGGCATTATGTACGTCTATAACTTTATATATCCTAACCTAAGGGAATATAACATCTCGGATGTAGTATTTTCCAACATTCCTGGCGGGTCTGCCCCTACTTCTCGGTGGGCACATTATATACGTCTATATCGTAATATAACCTAACCTAACCCATCTAGACCCTCGCTGGTAATGTTTTACAAAATCCCGGTCGTGTCGGCCCGTACTTCTCGGTGGGGACATTATATACGTCTATAACGTTATATATCCTAACCTAAGGGAACCTAACATCTCGGATGTAGTATTTTCCAACATTCCTGGCGGGTCGGCACCTACTTCTCGGCGGGCACATTATATACGTCTATATCGTAATATAACCTAACCTAACCCATCTAGACCCCGGCTGGCAATGTTTTACAAAATCCCGGTCGTGTCGGCCCATACTTTTCAGTGGGGACATTATATACGTCTATAACTTTATATATCCTAACCTAAGGGAACATAACATCTCGGTTGTAGTATTTTCCAACATTCCTGGCGGGTCGACCCTACTTCTCGGCGGGCACATTATATACGTCTATATCGTAATATAACCTAACCTAACCCATCTAGACCCTGGCTGGTAATGTTTTACAAAATCCCGGTCGTGTCGGCCCGTACTTCTCGGTGGGGACATTATATACGTCTATAACGTTATATATCCTAACCTAAGGGAACCTAAGATCGCGGATGTAGTATTTCACAACATTCTTGGCGGGTAGGCGCCAATTCTCGGTAGGAACATTATATACGTCTATATCGTAATATAACCTAACCTAACCCATCTAGACCCTCGCTGGTAATGTTTTACAAAATCCCGGTCGTGTCGTCCCTTACGTCACGGCGAGGACATTATATACGTCTATAACCTTATATATCCTAACCTAAGGCAAACTAACATCGCGGATGTAGTATTTCACAACATTACTGGCGGGTCGGCCCCTACTTCTCGGTGGGCACATTATATACGTCTATATCGTAATATAACCTAACCTAACCCATCTAGACCATCGCTGGTAATGTTTTACAAAATCCCGGTCGTGTCGTCCCTTACGTCTCGGTGCGGACATTATATACGTCTATAACGTAATATATCCTAACATAAGGCAACCTAACATCGCGGATGTTGTATTTTCCAACATTCCTGGCGGGTCGGCCCCTACTTCTCGGCGGGCACATTATATGCGTCTATATCGTAATATAACCTAACCTAACACATCTAGCCCCTCGTTGTAATGTTTTACAAAATCCCGGTCGTGTCGTACCGTACTTCTCGGTGGGGACATTATATACGTCTATAACGTTATATATCCTAACCTAAGGGAACCTAACATCTCGGATGTAGTATTTTCCAACATTCCTGGCGGGTCGGGCCCTACTTCTCGGCGGGCACATTATATACGTCTATAACGTAATATAACCTAATCTAACCCATCTAGCCCCTAGCTGGGAATATTTTACAAAATCCCGCCGTGTCGGCCCGTACTTTTCCGCGGGGACATTATATACGTCTATAACTTTATATATCCTAACCTAAGGGAACCTAACATCTCGGATGTAGCATTTTCCAACATTCCCGGGGGTTCGGCCCCTACTTCTCGGTGGGCACATTATATACGTCTATATCGTAATATAACCTAACCTAACCCACCTAGACCCTCGCTGGTAATGTTTTACAAAATCCCGGTCGTGTCGTCCCTTACGTCTCGGTGCGGACATTATATACGTCTATGACGTAATATATCCTAACATAAGGCAACCTAACATCGCGGATGTAGTATTTTCCAACATTCCTGGCGGGTCGGCCCCTACTTCTCGGCGGGCACATTACATACGTCTATATCGTAATATAACCTAATCTAACCCATCTAGACCCCGGCTGGCAATGTTTTGCAAAATCCCGGTCGTGTCGGCCCGTACTTCTCGGTGGGGACATTGTATACGTCTATAACGTTATATATCCTAACCTAAGGGAACCGAACATCGCGGATGTAGTATTTCACAACATTCCTGGCTGGTCGGCGCCAATTCTCGGTGGGAACATTATATACGTCTATAACGTAATATAACCTAACCTATCCCATCTAGCTCCTAGCTGGGATTGTTTTACAAAATCCCGGTCGTGTCGGCCCGTACATTTCCGTGGGGACATTATGTACGTCTATAACTTTATATATCCTAACCTAAGGGAACCTAACATCTCGGATGTAGTATTTTCCAACATTCCTGGCGGTTCGGCCCCTACTTCTCGGCGGGCACATTCTATACATCTATATCGTAATATAACCTAATCTATCCCATCTAGACCCCGGCTGGCAATGTTTTGCAAAATCCCGGTCGTGTCGGCCCGTACTTCTCGGTGGGGACATTATATACGACTATAACGTTATGTATCCTAACCTAAGGGAACCTAACATCGCGGATGTAGTATTTCACAACATTCCTGACGGGTCGGCGCCAATTCTCGGCGGGAACATTATATACGTCTATAACGTAATATAACCTAACCTAACCCATCTAGCCCCTAGCTGGGAATGTTTTACAAAATCCCGCCGTGTCGGCCCGTACATTTCCGTGGGGACATTATGTACGTATATAACTTTATATATCCTAACCTAAGGGAACCTAACATCTCGGATGTAGCATTTTCCAACATTCCCGGGGGTTCGGCCCCTACTTCTCGGTGGGCACATTATATACGTCTATATCGTGATATAACCTAACTTAACCCACCTAGACCCTCGCTGGTAATGTTTTACAAAATCCCGGTCGTGTCGTCCCTTACGTATCGGTGCGGACATTATATACGTCTATAACGTAATATATCCTAACCTAAGGCAACCTAACATCGCGGATGTAGTATTTTCCAACATTCCTGGCGGGTCGGACCCTACTTCTCGGCGGGCACATTACATACGTCTATATCGTAATATAACCTAATCTAACCCATCTAGACCCCGGCTGGCAATGTTTTGCAAAATCCCGGTCGTGTCGGCCCGTACTTCTCGGTGGGAACATTATATACGTCTATAACGTTATGTATCCTAACCTAAGGGAACCTAACATCGCGGATGTAGTATTTCACAACATTCCTGACGGGTCGGCGCCAATTCTCCGTGCGGACATTATATACGTCTATAACGTAATATAACCTAACCTAACCCATCCAGCCCCAAGCTGGGAATGTTTTACAAAATCCCGCCGTGTCGGCCCGTACATTTCCGTGGGGACATTATGTACGTATATAAATTTATATATCCTAACCTAAGGGAACCTAACATCTCGGATCTAGTATTTTCCTACATTCCCGGGGGTTCGGCCCCTACTTCTCGGTGGGCACATTATATACGTCTATATCGTAATATAATCTAACCTAACCCATCTAGACCCTCGCTAGTAATGTTTTAGAAAATCCCGGTCGTGTCGTCCCTTACGTCTCGGTGCGGACATTATATACGTCTATAACGTTATATAGCCTAACCTAAGAGAACCTAACATCGCGGATGTAGTATTTCATAACATTCCTGGCGGGTCGGCCCCTACTTCTCAGTGGGCACATTATATACGTCTAAATCGTAATATAACCTAACCTAACCCATCTAGACCCTCGCTGGTAATGTTTTAGAAAATCCCGGTCGTGACGGCCCGAACTTCTCGGTGGGGACATTATATACGTCTATAAAGTTATTTATCCTAACCTAAGGGAACCTAACATCTCGAATGTAGTATTTTCCAACATTCCTGGCGGGTCGGCCCCTACTTCTCGGCGGGCACATTATATACGTCTATATCGTAATATAACCTAACCTAACCCATGTAGACCCTCGCTGGTAATGTTTTACAAAATCCCGGTCGTGTCGGCCCGTACTTCTCGGTGGGGACATTGTATACGTCTATAACGTTATATATCCTAACCTAAGGGAACCTAACATCGCGGATGTGGTATTTCACAACATTCCTGGCTGGTCGGCGCCAATTCTCGGTGGGAACATTATATACGTCTATAACGTAATATAACCTAACCTAACCCATCCAGCCCCTAGCTGGGAATGTTTTACAAAATCCCGCCGTGTCGGCCCGTACATTTCCGCGGGGACATTATGTACGTATATAAATTTATATATCCTAACCTAAGGGAACCTAACATCTCGGATGTAGTATTTTCCTACATTCCCGGGGGTTCGGCCCCTACTTCTCGGTGGGCACATTATATACGTCTATATCGTAATATAACCTAACCTAACCCATGTAGCCCCTCGTTGTAATGTTTTACAAAATCCCGGTCGTGTCGTACCGTACTTCTCGGTGGGGACATTATATACGTCTATAACGTTATATATCCTAACCTAAGGGAACCTAACATCTCGGATGTAGTATTTTCCAACATTCCTGGCGGGTCGGGCCCTACTTCTCGGCGGGCACATTATATACGTCTATAACGTAATATAACCTAATCTAACCCATCTAGCCCCTAGCTGGGAATATTTTACAAAATCCCGCCGTGTCGGCCCGTACATTTCCGCGGGGACATTATATACGTCTATAACTTTATATATCCTAACCTAAGGGAACCTAACATCTCGGATGTAGCATTTTCCAACATTCCCGGGGGTTCGGCCCCTACTTCTCGGTGGGCACATTATATACGTCTATATCGTAATATAACCTAACCTAACCCACCTAGACCCTCGCTGGTAATGTTTTACAAAATCCCGGTCGTGTCGTCCCTTACGTCTCGGTGCGGACATTATATACGTCTATGACGTAATATATCCTAACATAAGGCAACCTAACATCGCGGATGTAGTATTTTCCAACATTCCTGGCGGGTCGGCCCCTACTTCTCGGCGGGCACATTACATACGTCTATATCGTAATATAACCTAATCTAACCCATCTAGACACCGGCTGGCAATGTTTTGCAAAATCCCGGTCGTGTCGGCCCGTACTTCTCGGTGGGGACATTGTATACGTCTATAACGTTATATATCCTAACCTAAGGGAACCGAACATCGCGGATGTAGTATTTCACAACATTCCTGGCTGGTCGGCGCCAATTCTCGGTGGGAACATTATATACGTCTATAACGTAATATAACCTAACCTATCCCATCTAGCTCCTAGCTGGGATTGTTTTACAAAATCCCGGTCGTGTCGGCCCGTACATTTCCGTGGGGACATTATGTACGTCTATAACTTTATATATCCTAACCTAAGGGAACCTAACATCTCGGATGTAGTATTTTCCAACATTCCTGGCGGTTCGGCCCCTACTTCTCGGCGGGCACATTATATACATCTATATCGTAATATAACCTAATCTATCCCATCTAGACCCCGGCTGGCAATGTTATGCAAAATCCCGGTCGTGTCGGCCCGTACTTCTCGGTGGGGACATTATATACGACTATAACGTTATGTATCCTAACCTAAGGGAACCTAACATCGCGGATGTAGTATTTCACAACATTCCTGACGGGTCGGCGCCAATTCTCGGCGGGAACATTATATACGTCTATAACGTAATATAACCTAACCTAACCCATCTAGCCCCTAGCTGGGAATGTTTTACAAAATCCCGCCGTGTCGGCCCGTACATTTCCGTGGGGCCATTATGTACGTATATAACTTTATATATCCTAACCTAAGGGAACCTAACATCTCGGATGTAGCATTTTCCAACATTCCCGGGGGTTCGGCCCCTACTTCTCGGTGGGCACATTATATACATCTATATCGTGATATAACCTAACTTAACCCACCTAGACCCTCGCTGGTAATGTTTTACAAAATCCCGGTCGTGTCGTCCCTTACGTATCGGTGCGGACATTATATACGTCTATAACGTAATATATCCTAACCTAAGGCAACCTAACATCGCGGATGTAGTATTTTCCAACATTCCTGGCGGGTCGGACCCTACTTCTCGGCGGGCACATTACATACGTCTATATCGTAATATAACCTAATCTAACCCATCTAGACCCCGGCTGGCAATGTTTTGCAAAATCCCGGTCGTGTCGGCCCGTACTTCTCGGTGGGAACATTATATACGTCTATAACGTTATGTATCCTAACCTAAGGGAACCTAACATCGCGGATGTAGTATTTCACAACATTCCTGACGGGTCGGCGCCAATTCTCGGTGCGGACATTATATACGTCTATAACGTAATATAACCTAACCTAACCCATCCAGCCCCAAGCTGGGAATGTTTTACAAAATCCCGCCGTGTCGGCCCGTACATTTCCGTGGGGACATTATGTACGTATATAAATTTATATATCCTATCCTAAGGGAACCTAACATCTCGGATGTAGTATTTTCCTACATTCCCGGGGGTTCGGCCCCTACTTCTCGGTGGGCACATTATATACGTCTATATCGTAATATAACCTAACCTAACCCATCTAGACCCTCGCTAGTAATGTTTTAGAAAATCCCGGTCGTGTCGTCCCTTACGTCTCGGTGCGGACATTATATACGTCTATAACGTTATATAGCCTAACCTAAGAGAACCTAACATCGCGGATGTAGTATTTCATAACATTCCTGGCGGGTCGGCCCCTACTTCTCAGTGGGCACATTATATACGTCTAAATCGTAATATAACCTAACCTAACCCATCTAGACCCTCGCTGGTAATGTTTTAGAAAATCCCGGTCGTGACGGCCCGAACTTCTCGGTGGGGACATTATATACGTCTATAAAGTTATTTATCCTAACCTAAGGGAACCTAACATCTCGAATGTAGTATTTTCCAACATTCCTGGCGGGTCGGCCCCTACTTCTCGGCGGGCACATTATATACGTCTATATCGTAATATAACCTAACCTAACCCATGTAGACCCTCGCTGGTAATGTTTTACAAAATCCCGGTCGTGTCGGCCCGTACTTCTCGGTGGGGACATTGTATACGTCTATAACGTTATATATCCTAACCTAAGGGAACCTAACATCGCGGATGTGGTATTTCACAACATTCCTGGCTGGTCGGCGCCAATTCTCGGTGGGAACATTATATACGTCTATAACGTAATATAACCTAACCTAACCCATCCAGCCCCTAGCTGGGAATGTTTTACAAAATCCCGCCGTGTCGGCCCGTACATTTCCGCGGGGACATTATGTACGTATATAAATTTATATATCCTAACCTAAGGGAACCTAACATCTCGGATGTAGTATTTTCCTACATTCCCGGGGGTTCGGCCCCTACTTCTCGGTGGGCACATTATATACGTCTATATCGTAATATAACCTAACCTAACCCATGTAGACCCTCGCTGGTAATGTTTTACAAAATCCCGGTCGTGTCGGCCCGTACTTCTCGGTGGGGACATTATATACGTCTATAACGTTATATATCCTAACCTAAGGGAACCTAACATCTCGGATGTAGTATTTTCCAACATTCCTGGCTGGTCGGCGCCAATTCTCGGTGGGAACATTATATACGTCTATAACGTAATATAACCTAACCTAACCCATCTAGCTCCTAGTTGGGATTGTTTTACAAAATCCCGGTCGTGTCGGCCCGTACGTTTCCGTGGGGACATTATGTACGTATATAAATTTATATATCCTAACCTGAGGGAACCTAACATCTCGGATGTAGTATTTCCCAACATTCCCGGGGGTTCGGCCCCTACTTCTCGGTGGGCACATTATATACGTCTATATCGTAATATAACCTAACCTAACCCATCTAGACCCTCGCTAGTAATGTTTTACAAAATCCCGGTCGTGTCGTCCCTTACGTCTCGGTGCGGACATTATATACGTCTATAACTTTATATATCCTAACCTAAGGGAACCTAACATCTCGGATGTAGTATTTTCCAACATTCCTGGCGGGTCGGCCCCTACTTCTCGGCGGGCACATTATATACGTCTATATCGTAATATAACCTAATCTAACCCATCTAGACCCCGGGTGGCAATGTTTTGCAAAATCCCGGTCGTGTCGGCCCGTACTTCTCTGTGGGGACATTATATACGTCCATAACGTTATGTATCCTAACCTAAGGGAACCTAACATCGCGGATGTAGTATTTCACAACATTCCTGTCGGGTAGGCGCCAATTCTCGGTGGGAACATTATATACGTCTATAACGTAATATAACCTAACCTAACCCATCTAGCCCCTAGCTGGGAATGTTTTACATATTCCCGGTCGTGTCGGCCCGTACTTTTCCGTGGGGACATTATATGCGCCTATTACTTTATGTATCCTAACCTAAGGGAACCTAACATCTCGGATGTAGTATTTTCCATCATTCCTGGCGTGTCGGCCCCTACTTCTCGGTGGGCACATTATATACGTCTATATCGTAATATAACCTAACCTAACCCATCTAGACCCTCGCTGGTAATGTTTTACAAAATCCCGGTCGTGTCGTCCCTTACGTCTCGGTGCGGACATTATATACGTCTATAACGTAATATATCCTAACATAAGGCAACCTAACATCGCGGATGTTGTATTTTCCAACATTCCTGGCGGGTCGGCCCTACTTCTCGGCGGGCACATTATATGCGTCTATATCGTAATATAACCTAACCTAACACATCTAGCCCCTCGTTGTAATGTTTTACAAAATCCCGGTCGTGTCGTCCCGTACTTCTCGGTGGGGACATTATATACGTCTATAACGTTATATATCCTAACCTAAGGGAACCTAACATCTCGGATGTAGTATTTTCCAACATTCCTGGCGGGTCGGCCCCTACTTCTCGGCGGGCACATTACATACGTCTATATCGTAATATAACCTAATCTAACCCATCTAGACCCCGGCTGGCAATGTTTTGCAAAATCCCGGTCGTGTCGGCCCGTACTTCTCGGTGGGGACATTGTATACGTCTATAACGTTATATATCCTAACCTAAGGGAACCGAACATCGCGGATGTAGTATTTCACAACATTCCTGGCTGGTCGGCGCCAATTCTCGGTGGGAACATTATATACGTCTATAACGTAATATAACCTAACCTATCCCATCTAGCTCCTAGCTGGGATTGTTTTACAAAATCCCGGTCGTGTCGGCCCGTACATTTCCGTGGGGACATTATGTACGTCTATAACTTTATATATCCTAACCTAAGGGAACCTAACATCTCGGATGTAGTATTTTCCAACATTCCTGGCGGTTCGGCCCCTACTTCTCGGCGGGCACATTCTATACATCTATATCGTAATATAACCTAATCTATCCCATCTAGACCCCGGCTGGCAATGTTTTGCAAAATCCCGGTCGTGTCGGCCCGTACTTCTCGGTGGGGACATTATATACGACTATAACGTTATGTATCCTAACCTAAGGGAACCTAACATCGCGGATGTAGTATTTCACAACATTCCTGACGGGTCGGCGCCAATTCTCGGCGGGAACATTATATACGTCTATAACGTAATATAACCTAACCTAACCCATCTAGCCCCTAGCTGGGAATGTTTTACAAAATCCCGCCGTGTCGGCCCGTACATTTCCGTGGGGACATTATGTACGTATATAACTTTATATATCCTAACCTAAGGGAACCTAACATCTCGGATGTAGCATTTTCCAACATTCCCGGGGGTTCGGCCCCTACTTCTCGGTGGGCACATTATATACGTCTATATCGTGATATAACCTAACTTAACCCACCTAGACCCTCGCTGGTAATGTTTTACAAAATCCCGGTCGTGTCGTCCCTTACGTATCGGTGCGGACATTATATACGTCTATAACGTAATATATCCTAACCTAAGGCAACCTAACATCGCGGATGTAGTATTTTCCAACATTCCTGGCGGGTCGGACCCTACTTCTCGGCGGGCACATTACATACGTCTATATCGTAATATAACCTAATCTAACCCATCTAGACCCCGGCTGGCAATGTTTTGCAAAATCCCGGTCGTGTCGGCCCGTACTTCTCGGTGGGAACATTATATACGTCTATAACGTTATGTATCCTAACCTAAGGGAACCTAACATCGCGGATGTAGTATTTCACAACATTCCTGACGGGTCGGCGCCAATTCTCCGTGCGGACATTATATACGTCTATAACGTAATATAACCTAACCTAACCCATCCAGCCCCAAGCTGGGAATGTTTTACAAAATCCCGCCGTGTCGGCCCGTACATTTCCGTGGGGACATTATGTACGTATATAAATTTATATATCCTAACCTAAGGGAACCTAACATCTCGGATCTAGTATTTTCCTACATTCCCGGGGGTTCGGCCCCTACTTCTCGGTGGGCACATTATATACGTCTATATCGTAATATAATCTAACCTAACCCATCTAGACCCTCGCTAGTAATGTTTTAGAAAATCCCGGTCGTGTCGTCCCTTACGTCTCGGTGCGGACATTATATACGTCTATAACGTTATATAGCCTAACCTAAGAGAACCTAACATCGCGGATGTAGTATTTCATAACATTCCTGGCGGGTCGGCCCCTACTTCTCAGTGGGCACATTATATACGTCTAAATCGTAATATAACCTAACCTAACCCATCTAGACCCTCGCTGGTAATGTTTTACAAAATCCCGGTCGTGACGGCCCGAACTTCTCGGTGGGGACATTATATACGTCTATAAAGTTATTTATCCTAACCTAAGGGAATCTAACATCTCGAATGTAGTATTTTCCAACATTCCTGGCGGGTTGGCCCCTACTTCTCGGCGGGCACATTATATACGTCTATATCGTAATATAACCTAACCTAACCCATGTAGACCCTCGCTGGTAATGTTTTACAAAATCCCGGTCGTGTCGGCGCGTACTTCTCGGTGGGGACATTGTATACGTCTATAACGTTATATATCCTAACCTAAGGGAACCTAACATCGCGGATGTGGTATTTCACAACATTCCTGGCTGGTCGGCGCCAATTCTCGGTGGGAACATTATATACGTCTATAACGTAATATAACCTAACCTAACCCATCCAGCCCCTAGCTGGGAATGTTTTACAAAATCCCGCCGTGTCGGCCCGTACATTTCCGCGGGGACATTATGTACGTATATAAATTTATATATCCTAACCTAAGGGAACCTAACATCTCGGATGTAGTATTTTCCTACATTCCCGGGGGTTCGGCCCCTACTTCTCGGTGGGCACATTATATACGTCTATATCGTAATATAACCTAACCTAACCCATGTAGACCCTCGCTGGTAATGTTTTACAAAATCCCGGTCGTGTCGGCCCGTACTTCTCGGTGGGGACATTGTATACGTCTATAACGTTATATATCCTAACCTAAGGGAACCTGACATCGCGGATGTAGTATTTCACAACATTCCTGGCTGGTCGGCGCCAATTCTCGGTGGGAACATTATATACGTCTATAACGTAATATAACCTAACCTAACCCATCTAGCCCCTAGCTGGGAATGTTTTACAAAATCCCGCCGTGTCGGCCCGTACATTTCCGTGGGGACATTATGTACGTCTATAACTTTATATATCCTAACCTAAGGGAACCTAACATCTCGGATGTAGTATTTTCCAACATTCCCGGGGGTTCGGCCCCTACTTCTCGGTGGGCACATTATATACGTCTATATCGTAATATAACCTAACCTAACCCATCTAGACCCTCGCTGGTAATATTTTACAAAATCCCGGTCGTGTTGTCCCTTACGTCTCGGTGCGGACATTATATACGTCTATAACGTTATATATCCTAACCTAATGCAAACTAACTCCGCGGATGTAGTATTTCACAACATTCCTGTCGGGTCGGCCCCAACTTCTCGGTGGGCACATTATATACTTCTATATCGTAATATAACCTAACCTAACCCATCTAGACCCTAGCTGGTAATGTTTTACAAAATCCCGGACTTGTCGGCCCGTACTTCTCGGTGGGGAAATTATATACGTCTATAACGTTATATATCCTAACCTAAGGGAACCTAACATTTCGGATGTAGTATTTCACAACATTCCTGGCTGGTCGGCGCCAATTCTCGGTGGGAACATTATATACGTCTATAACGTAATATAACCTAACCTAACCCATCTAGCTCCTAGCTGGGAATGTTTTGCAAAATCCCGGTCGTGTCGGCCCGTACTTCTCGGTGGGGACATTATATACGACTATAACGTTATGTATCCTAACCTAAGGGAACCTAACATCGCGGATGTAGTATTTCACAACATTCCTGACGGGTCGGCGCAAATTCTCGGTGGGAACATTATATACGTCCATAACGTAATATAACCTAACCTAACCCATCTAGCCCCTAGCTGGGAATGTTTTACAAAATCCCGCCGTGTCGGCCCGTACTTCTCGGTGGGGACATTATATACGTCTATAACGTTATATATCCGAACCTAAGGGAACCTAACATCGCGGATGTAGTATTTCACAACATTCCTGGCGGGTCGGCGCCAATTCTCGGTGGGAACATTATATAAGTCTATTTCGTAATATAACCTAACCTAACCCATCTAGACCCTGGCTGGTAATGTTTTACAAAATCCCGGTCGTGTCGGCCCGTACTTCTCGGTGGGGACATTATATACGTCTACAACGTTATATATCCTAACCTAAGGGAACCTAACATCGCGGATGTAGTATTTCATAACATTCCTGGCGGGTCGGCGCCAATTCTCGGTGGGAACATTATATACGTCTATAACGTAATATAACCTAACCTAACCCATTTAGCCCCTCGCTGGTAATGTGTTACAAAATCCCGGTCGTGTCGTCCCGTACTTCTCGGTGGGGACATTATATACGTCTATAACGTTATATATCCTAACCTAAGGGAACCTAACATCTCGGATGTAGTATTTTCCAACATTTCTGGCGGGTCGGCCCCTACTTCTCGGTGGGCACATTATATACGTCTATATCGTAATATAACCTAACCTAACCCATCTAGACCCTCGCTGGTAATGTTTTACAAAATCCCGGTCGTGTCGTCCCTTTCGTCACGGTGCGGACATTATATAAGTCTATAACGTAATATATCCTAACCTAAGGCAACCTAACATTGCGGATGTAGTATTTCACAACATTCCTGGCTGGTCGGCGCCAATTCTCGGTGGGAACATTATATACGTCTATAACGTAATATAACCTAACCTAACCCATCTAGCCCCTAGCTGAGAATGTTTTACAAAATCCCGGGCGTCTCGGCCCGTACTTTTCCGTGGGGACATTATATACGCCTATTACTTTATATATCCTAACCTAAGGGAACCTAACATCTCGGATGTAGTATTTTCCAACATTCCTGGCGGGTCGGCCCCTACATCTCGGCGGGCACATTATATACGTCTATATCGTGATATAACCTAACCTAACCCATCTAGACCCTGGCTGGTAATGTTTTACAAAATCCCGGTCGTGTCGGCCCGTATTTCTCGGTGGGGACATTATATACGTCTATAACGTTATATATCCTAACCTAAGGGAACCTAACATCGCGGATGTAGTATTTCACAACATTCCTGGCGGGTCGGCGCCAATTTCGGTGGGAACATTATATACGTCTATAACGCAATATAACCTAACCTAACCCATCTAGTCCCTAGCTGGGAATGTTTTACAAAATCCCGCCGTTTGGCCCGTACATTTCCGTGGGGACATTATGTACGTCTATAACTTTATATATCCTAACCTAAGGGAACCTAACCTCTCGGATGTAGTATTTTCCAACATTCCTGGCGGGTCGGCCCCAACTTCTCGGTGGGCACATTATATACATCTATATCGTAATATAACCTAACCTAACCCATCTAGACCCTCGCTGGTAATGTTTTACAAAATCCCGGTCGTGTCGTCCCTTTCGTCACGGTGCGGACATTATATACGTCTATAACGTAATATATCCTAACCTAAGGCAACCTAACATCGCGGATGTAGTATTTCACAACATTCCTGTCTGGTCGGCGCCAATTCTCGGTGGGAACATTATATACGTCTATAACGTAATATAACCTAACCTAACCCATCTAGCCCCTAGCTGGGAATGTTTTACAAAATCCCGCCGTGTCGGCCCGTACATTTCCGTGGGGACATTATGTACGTCTATAACTTTATATATCCTAACCTAAGGGAACCTAACCACTCGGATGTAGTATTTTCCAACATTCCTGGCTGGTCGGCGCCAATTCTCGGTGGGAACATTATATACGTCTATAACGTAATATAACCTAAGCTAACCCATCTAGCTCCTAGCTGGGATTGTTTTACAAAATCACGGTCGTGTCGGCCCGTACATTTCCGTGGGGACATTATGTACGCCTATAACTTTATATATCCTAACCTAAGGGAACCTAACATCTCGGATGTAGTATTTTCCAACATTCCTGGCGGGTCGGCCCCTACTTCTCGGCGGGCACATTATATACGTCTATATCGTGATATAAGCTAACCTAACCCATCTAGACCCTGGCTGGTAATGTTTTACAAAATCCCGGTCGTGTCGGCCCGTATTTCTCGGTGGGGACATTATATACGTCTATAACGTTATATATCCTAACCTAAGGGAACCTAACATCGCGGATGTAGTATTTCACAACATTCCTGGCGGGTCGGCGCCAATTTCGGTGGGAACATTATATACGTCTATAACGCAATATAACCTAACCTAACCCATCTAGCCCCTAGCTGGGAATGTTTTACAAAATCCCGCCGTTTGGCCCGTACATTTCCGTGGGGACATTATGTACGTCTATAACTTTATATATCCTAACCTAAGGGAACCTAACCTCTCGGATGTAGTATTTTCCAACATTCCTGGCGGGTCGGCCCCTACTTCTCGGCGGGCACATTATATACGTCTATATCGTAATATAACCTAACCTAGCCCATCTAGACCCCGGCTGGCAATGTTTTACAAAATCCCGGTCGTGTCGGCCCCTACTTCTCCGTGGGGACATTGTATACGTCTATAACGTTATATATCCTAACCTAAGGGAACCTGGCATCGCGGATGTAGTATTTCACAACATTCCTGGCTGGTCGGCGCCAATTCTCGGTGGGAACATTATATACGTCTATAACGTAATATAACCTAAGCTAACCCATCTAGCTCCTAGCTGGGATTGTTTTACAAAATCACGGTCGTGTCGGCCCGTACATTTCCGTGGGGACATTATGTACGCCTATAACTTTATATATCCTAATCTAAGGGAACCTAACATCTCGGATGTAGTATTTTCCAACATTCCTGGCGGGTCGGCCCCTACTTCTCGGCGGGCACATTATATACGTCTATATCGTGATATAACCTAACCTAACCCATCTAGACCCTCGCTGGTAATGTTTTACAAAATCCCGGTCGTGTCGGCCCGTCCTTCTCGGTGGGGACATTGTATACGTCTATAACGTTATATATCCTAACCTAAGGGAACCTAACATCTCGGATGTAGTATTTCACAACATGCCTGGCTGGTCGGCGCCAATTCTCGGTGGGAACATTATATACGTCTATAACGTAATATAACCTAACCTAACCCATCTAGCCCCTAGCTGAGAATGTTTTACAAAATCCCGGGCGTCTCGGCCCGTACTTTTCCGTGGGGACATTATATACGCCTATTACTTTATATATCCTAACCTAGGGGAACGTAACATCTCGGATGTAGTATTTTCCAACATTCCTGGCGGGTCGGCCCCTACTTCTCGGCGGGCACATTATATACGTCTATATCGTAATATAACCTAACCTAGCCCATCTAGACCCTGGCTGGCAATGTTTTACAAAATCCCGGTCGTGTCGGCCCGTACTTCTCGGTGGGGACATTGTATACGTCTATAACGTTATATATCCTAACCTAAGGGAACCTGACATCGCGGATGTAGTATTTCACAACTTTGCTGGCGGGTCGGCGCCAATTCTCGGTGGGAACATTATATACGTATATAACGTAATATAACCGAACCTAACCCATCTAGACCCTAACTGGGAATGTTTTACAAAGTCCCGCCCTGTCGGCCCGTACTTTTCCGTGGGGACATTATATACGTCTATAACTTTATATATCCTAACCTAAGGGAACATAACATCTCGGATGTAGTATTTTCCAACATTCCTGGCGGGTCGGCCCCTACTTCTCGGCGGGCACATTATATACGTCTATATCGTAATATAACCTAACCTAACCCATCTAGACCCTCGCTGGTAATGTTTTACAAAATCCCGGTCGTGTCGGCCCGTCCTTCTCGGTGGGGACATTGTATACGTCTATAACGTTATATATCCTAACCTAAGGGAACCTAACATCTCGGATGTAGTATTTCACAACATTCCTGGCTGGTCGGCGCCAATTCTCGGTGGGAACATTATATACGTCTATAACGTAATATAACCTAACCTAACCCATCTAGCCCCTAGCTGAGAATGTTTTACAAAATCCCGGGCGTCTCGGCCCGTACTTTTCCGTGGGGACATTATATACGCCTATTACTTTATATATCCTAACCTAAGGGAACGTAACATCTCGGATGTAGTATTTTCCAACATTCCTGGCGGGTCGGCCCCTACTTCTCGGTGGGCACATTATATACGTCTATATCGTAATATAACCTAACCTAACCCATCTAGACCCTCGCTGGTAATGTTTTACAAAATCCCGGTCGTGTCGTCCCTTACGTCACGGTGCGGACATTATATACGTCTATAACGTAATATATCCTAACCTAAGGCAACCTAACATCGCGGAAGTAGTATTTCACAACATTCCTGGCGGGTCGGCGCCAATTCTCAGTGGGAACATTATATACGTCTATAGCGTAATATAACCTAACCTAACCCATCTAGACCCTCGCTGGTAATGTTTTACAAAATCCCGGTCGTGTCGTCCCTTACGTCACGGTGCGGACATTATATACGTCTATAACGTAATATATCCTAACCTAAGGCAACCTAACATTGCGGATGTAGTATTTCACAACATTCCTGGCTGGTCGGCGCCAATTCTCGGTGGGAACATTATATACGTCTATAACGTAATATAACCTAACCTAACGCATCTAGCCCCTAGCTGAGAATGTTTTACAAAATCCCGGGCGTCTCGGCCCGTACTTTTCCGTGGGGACATTATATACGCCTATTACTTTATATATCCTAACCTAAGGGAACCTAACATCTCGGATGTAGTATTTTCCAACATTCCTGGCGGGTCGGCCCCTACTTCTCGGCGGGCACATTATATACGTCTATATCGTAATATAACCTAACCTAGCCCATCTAGACCCTGGCTGGCAATGTTTTACAAAATCCCGGTCGTGTCGGCCCGTACTTCTCGGTGGGGACATTGTATACGTCTATAACGTTATATATCCTAACCTAAGGGAACCTGACATCGCGGATGTAGTATTTCACAACATTCCTGGCTGGTCGGCGCCAATTCTCGGTGGGAACATTATATACGTCTATAACGTAATATAACCTAAGCTAACCCATCTAGCTCCTAGCTGGGATTGTTTTACAAAATCACGGTCGTGTCGGCCCGTACATTTCCGTGGGGACATTATGTACGCCTATAACTTTATATATCCTAACCTAAGGGAACCTAACATCTCGGATGTAGTATTTTCCAACATTCCTGGCGGGACGGCCCCTACTTCTCGGCGGGCACATTATATACGTCTATATCGTGATATAACCTAACCTAACCCATCTAGACCCTGGCTGGTAATGTTCTACAAAATCCCGGTCGTGTCGGCCCGTATTTCTCGGTGGGGACATTATATACGTCTATAACGTTATATATCCTAACCTAAGGGAACCTAACATCGCGGATGTAGTATTTCACAACATTCCTGGCGGGTCGGCGCCAATTTCGGTGGGAACATTATATACGTCTATAACGCAATATAACCTAACCTAACCCATCTAGCCCCTAGCTGGGAATGTTTTACAAAATCCCGCCGTTTGGCCCGTACATTTCCGTGGGGACATTATGTACGTCTATAACTTTATATATCCTAACCTAAGGGAACCTAACCTCTCGGATGTAGTATTTTCCAACATTCCTGGCGGCTCGGCCCCAACTTCTCGGTGGGCACATTATATACATCTATATCGTAATATAACCTAACCTAACCCATCTAGACCCTCGCTGGTAATGTTTTACAAAATCCCGGTCGTGTCGTCCCTTACGTCACGGTGCGGACATTATATACGTCTATAACGTAATATATCCTAACCTAAGGCAACCTAACATCGCGGGTGTAGTATTTCACAACATTCCTGGCTGGTCGGCGCCAATTCTCGGTGGGAACATTATATACGTCTATAACGTAATATAACCTAACCTAACCCATCTAGCCCCTAGCTGGGAATGTTTTACAAAATCCCGCCGTGTCGGCCCGTACATTTCCGTGGGGACATTATGTACGTCTATAACTTTATATATCCTAACCTAAGGGAACCTAACCACTCGGATGTAGTATTTTCCAACATTCCTGGCGGGTCGGCCCCTACTTCTCGGCGGGCACATTATATACGTCTATATCGTAATATAACCTAACCTAGCCCATCTAGACCCCGGCTGGCAATGTTTTACAAAATCCCGGTCGTGTCGGCCCCTACTTCTCGGTGGGGACATTGTATACGTCTATAACGTTATATATCCTAACCTAAGGGAACCTGGCATCGCGGATGTAGTATTTCACAACATTCCTGGCTGGTCGGCGCCAATTCTCGGTGGGAACATTATATACGTCTATAACGTAATATAACCTAAGCTAACCCATCTAGCTCCTAGCTGGGATTGTTTTACAAAATCACGGTCGTGTCGGCCCGTACATTTCCGTGGGGACATTATGTACGCCTATAACTTTATATATCCTAATCTAAGGGAACCTAACATCTCGGATGTAGTATTTTCCAACATTCCTGGCGGGTCGGCCCCTACTTCTCGGCGGGCACATTATATACGTCTATATCGTGATATAACCTAACCTAACCCATCTAGACCCTGGCTGGTAATGTTTTACAAAATCCCGGTCGTGTCGGCCCGTATTTCTCGGTGGGGAAATTATATACGTCTATAACGTTATATATCCTAACCTAAGGGAACCTAACATCTCGGATGTAGTATTTTCCAACATTCCTGGCGGGTCGGCCCCTACTTCTCGGCGGGCACATTATATACGTCTATATCGTAATATAACCTAACCTAACCCATCGAGTCACTGGCTGGTAATGTTTTACAAAATCCCGGTCGTGTCGGCCCGTAATTCTCGGTGGGGACATTATATACGTCTATAACGTTATATATCCTAACCTAAGGGAACCTAACATCGCGGATGTAGTATTTCACAACTTTGCTGGCGGGTCGGCGCCAATTCTCGGTGGGAACATTATATACGTATATAACGTAATATAACCGAACCTAACCCATCTAGACCCTAACTGGGAATGTTTTACAAAGTCCCGCCCTGTCGGCCCGTACTTTTCCGTGGGGACATTATATACGTCTATAACTTTATATATCCTAACCTAAGGGAACATAACATCTCGGATGTAGTATTTTCCAACATTCCTGGCGGGTCGGCCCCTACTTCTCGGCGGGCACATTATATACGTCTATATCGTAATATAACCTAACCTAACCCATCTAGACCCTCGCTGGTAATGTTTTACAAAATCCCGGTCGTGTCGGCCCGTCCTTCTCGGTGGGGACATTGTATACGTCTATAACGTTATATATCCTAACCTAAGGGAACCTAACATCTCGGATGTAGTATTTGACAACATTCCTGGCTGGTCGGCGCCAATTCTCGGTGGGAACATTATATACGTCTATAACGTAATATAACCTAACCTAACCCATCTAGCCCCTAGCTGAGAATGTTTTACAAAATCCCGGGCGTCTCGGCCCGTACTTTTCCGTGGGGACATTATATACGCCTATTACTTTTTATATCCTAACCTAAGGGAACCTAACATCTCGGATGTAGTATTTTCCAACATTCCTGGCGGGTCGGCCCCTACTTCTCGGCGGGCACATTATATACGTCTATATCGTAATATAACCTAACCTAGCCCATCTAGACCCTGGCTGGCAATGTTTTACAAAATCCCGGTCGTGTCGGCCCGTACTTCTCGGTGGGGACATTGTATACGTCTATAACGTTATATATCCTAACCTAAGGGAACCTGACATCGCGGATGTAGTATTTCACAACATTCCTGGCTGGTCGGCGCCAATTCTCGGTGGGAACATTATATACGTCTATAACGTAATATAACCTGAGCTAACCCATCCAGCTCCTAGCTGGGATTGTTTTACAAAATGACGGTCGTGTCGGCCCGTACATTTCCGTGGGGACATTATGTACGCCTATAACTTTATATATCCTAACCTAAGGGAACCTAACATCTCGGATGTAGTATTTTCCAACATTCCTGGCGGGTCGGCCCCTACTTCTCGGCGGGCACATTATATACGTCTATATCGTGATATAACCTAACCTAACCCATCTAGACCCTAGCTGGTAATGTTTTACAAAATCCCGGACTTGTCGGCCCGTACTTCTCGGTGGGGAAATTATATACGTCTATAACGTTATATATCCTAACCTAAGGGAACCTAACATTTCGGATGTAGTATTTCACAACATTCCTGGCTGGTCGGCGCCAATTCTCGGTGGGAACATTATATACGTCTATAACGTAATATAACCTAACCTAACCCATCTAGCTCCTAGCTGGGAATGTTTTGCAAAATCCCGGTCGTGTCGGCCCGTACTTCTCGGTGGGGACATTATATACGACTATAACGTTATGTATCCTAACCTAAGGGAACCTAACATCGCGGATGTAGTATTTCACAACATTCCTGGCGGGTCGGCGCCAATTCTCGGTGGGAACATTGTATACGTCTATAACGCAATATAACCTAACCTAACCCATCTAGCCCCTAGCTGGGAATGTTTTACAAAATCCCGCCGTGTCGGCCCGTACATTTCCGTGGGGACATTATGTACGTCTATAACTTTATATATCCTAACCTAAGGGAACCTAACCTATTGGATGTAGTATTTTCCAACATTCCTGGCGGGTCGGCCCCAACTTCTCGGTGGGCACATTATATACATCTATATCGTAATATATCCTAACCTATCCCATCTAGACCCTCGCTGGTAATGTTTTACAAAATCCCGGTCGTGTCGGCCCGTACTTCTCGGTGGGGAAATTATATACGTCTATAACGTTATATGTCCTATCCTAAGGGAACCTAACATCTCGGATGTAGTATTTTCCAACATTCCTGGCGGGTCGGCCCCTACTTCTCGGCGGGCACATTATATAAGTCTATTTCGTAATATAACCTAACCTAACCCATCTAGACCCTGGCTGGTAATGTTTTACAAAATCCCGGTCGTGTCGGCCCGTACTTCTCGGTGGGGACATTATATACGTCTATAACGTTATATATCCTAACCTAAGGGAACCTAACATCGCGGATGTAGTATTTCATAACATTCCTGGCGGGTCGGCGCCAATTCTCGGTGGGAACATTATATACGTCTATAACGTAATATAACCTAACCTAACCCATTTAGCCCCTCGCTGGTAATGTGTTACAAAATCCCGGTCGTGTCGTCCCGTACTTCTCGGTGGGGACATTATATACGTCTATAACGTTATATATCCTAACCTAAGGGAACCTAACATCTCGGATGTAGTATTTTCCAACATTTCTGGCGGGTCGGCCCCTACTTCTCGGTGGGCACATTATATACGTCTATATCGTAATATAACCTAACCTAACCCATCTAGACCCTCGCTGGTAATGTTTTACAAAATCCCGGTCGTGTCGTCCCTTACGTCACGGTGCGGACATTATATACGTCTATAACGTAATATATCCTAACCTAAGGCAACCTAACATCGCGGATGTAGTATTTCACAACATTCCTGGCTGGTCGGCGCCAATTCTCGTTGGGAACATTATGTACGTCTATAACGTAATATAACCTAACCTAACCCATCTAGCCCCTAGCTGGGAATGTTTAACAAAATCCCGGTCGTGTCGTCCCGTACATTTCCGTGGGGACATTATGTACGTCTATAACTTTATATATCCTAACCTAAGGGAACCTAACATCTCGGATGTAGTATTTTCCAACATTCCCGGGGGTTCGGCCCCTACTTCTCGGTGGGCACATTATATACGTCTATATCGTAATATAACCTAACCTAACCCATCTAGACCCTCGCTGGTAATGTTTTACAAAATCCCGGTCGTGTCGGCCCCTACTTCTTGGTGGGCAAATTATATACGTCTATAAAGTTATATATCCTAACCTAAGGGAACCTAACATCTCGGATGTAGTATTTTCTAACATTCCTGGCGCGTCGTCCCCTACTTCTCGGCGGGCACATTATATACGACAATATCGTGATATAACCTAACCTAACCCATCTAGACCCTGGCTGATAATGTTTTACAAAATCCCGGTCGTGTCGGCCCGTACTTCTCCGTGGGGACATTATGTACGTCTATAACTTTATATATCCTAACCTAAGGGAACCTGACATCGCAGATGTAGTATTTCACAACATTCCTGGCGGGTCGGCGCCAATTCTCGGTGGGAACATTATATACGTCTATAACGCAATATAACCTAACCTAACCCATCTAGCCCCTAGCTGGGAATGTTTTACAAAATCCCGCCGTGTCGGCCCGTACATTTCCGTGGGGACATTATGTACGTCTATAACTTTATATATCCTAACCTAAGGGAACCTAACCTCTCGGATGTAGTATTTTCCAACATTCCTGGCGGGTCGGCCCCTACTTCTCGGTGGGCACATTATATACGTCTATATCGTAATACAACCTAACCTAACCCATCTAGACCCTCGCTGGTAATGTTTTACCAAATCCCGGTCGTGTCGTCCCTTACGTCACGGTGCGGACATTATATACGTCTATAACTTTATATATTCTAACCTAAGGGAACCTAACTTCTCGGATGTAGTATTTTCCAACATTCCTAGCGGGTCGGCCCCTACTTCTCGGCGGGCACATTATATACGTCTATATCGTAATATAACCTAACCTAGCCCATCTAGACCCCGGCTGGCAATGTTTTACAAAATCCCGGTCGTGTCGGCCCGTACTTCTCGGTGGGGACATTGTATACGTCTATAACGTTATATATCCTAACCTAAGGGAACCTGACATCGCAGATGTAGTATTTCACAACATTCCTGGCTGGTCGGCGCCAATTCTCGGTGGGAACATTATATACGTCTATAACGTAATATAACCTAAGCTAACCCATCTAGCTCCTAGCTGGGATTGTTTTACGAAATCACGGTCGTGTCGGCCCGTACATTTCCGTGGGGACATTATGTACGTCTATAACTTTATATATCCTAACCTAAGGGAACCTAACATCTCGGATGTAGTATTTTCCAACATTCCTGGCGGGTCGGCCCCTACTTCTCGGCGGGCACATTATATACGTCTATATCGTAATATACCCTAATCTAACCCATCTAGACCCCGGCTGGCAATGTTTTGCAAAATCCCGGTCGTGTCGGCCCATACTTCTCGGTGGGGACATTATATACGTCTATAACGTTATGTATCCTAACCTAAGGGAACCTAACATCGCGGATGTAGTATTTCACAACATTCCTGACGGGTCGGCGCCAATTCTCGTTGGGAACATTATATACGTCTATAACGTAATATAACCTAACCTAACCCATCTAGACCCTAGCTGGGAATGTTTAACAAAATCCCGGTCGTGTCGGCCCGTACATTTCCGTGGGGACATTATGTACGTCTACAACTTTATATATCCTAACCTAAGGGAACCTAACATCTCGGATGTAGTATTTTCCAACATTCCCGGGGGTTCGGCCCCTACTTCTCGGTGGGCACATTATATACGTCTATATCGTAATATAACCTAACCTAACCCATCTAGACCCTCGCTGGTAATGTTTTACAAAATCCCGGTCGTGTCGGCCCCTACTTCTCGGTGGGCAAATTATATACGTCTATAAAGTTATATATCCTAACCTAAGGGAACCTAACATCTCGGATGTAGTATTTTCCAACATTCCTGGCCCGTCGTCCCCTACTTCTCGGCGGGCACATTATATACGACAATATCGTGATATAACCTAACCTAACCCATCTAGACCCTGGCTGGTAATGTTTTACAAAATCCCGGTCGTGTCGGCCCGTACTTCTCGGTGGGGACATTATATACGTCTATAACGTTATATATCCTAACCTAAGGGAACCTAACATCTCGGATGTAGTATTTTCCAACATTCCTGGCGGGTCGGCCCCTACTTCTCGGTGGGCACATTATATACGTCTATATCGTAATACAACCTAACCTAACCCATCTAGACCCTCGCTGGTAATGTTTTACAAAATCCCGGTCGTGTCGGCCCGTATTTCTCGGTGGGGAAATTATATACATCTATAACGTTATATGTCCTAACCTAAGGGAACCTAACATCTCGGATGTAGTATTTTCCAACATTCCTGGCGGGTCGGCCCCTACTTCTCGGCGGGCACATTATATACGTCTATATCGTAATATAACCTAACCTAGCCCATCTAGACCCTGGCTGGCAATGTTTTACAAAATCCCGGTCGTGTCGGCCCGTACTTCTCGGTGGGGACATTGTATACGTCTATAACGTTATATATCCTAACCTAAGGGAACCTGACATCGCGGATGTAGTATTTCACAACATTCCTGGCTGGTCGGCGCCAATTCTCGGTGGGAACATTATATACGTCTATAACGTAATATAACCTAAGCTAACCCATCTAGCTCCTAGCTGGGATTGTTTTACAAAATCACGGTCGTGTCGGCCCGTACATTTCCGTGGGGACATTATGTACGCCTATAACTTTATATATCCTAACCTAAGGGAACCTAACATCTCGGATGTAGTATTTTCCAACATTCCTGGCGGGTCGGCCCCTACTTCTCGGCGGGCACATTATATACGTCTATATCGTGATATAACCTAACCTAACCCATCTAGACCCTGGCTGGTAATGTTTTACAAAATCCCGGTCGTGTCGGCCCGTATTTCTCGGTGGGGACATTATATACGTCTATAACGTTATATATCCTAACCTAAGGGAACCTATCATCGCGGATGTAGTATTTCACAACATTCCTGGCGGGTCGGCGCCAATTTCGGTGGGAACATTATATACGTCTATAACGCAATATAACCTAACCTAACCCATCTAGCCCCTAGCTGGGAATGTTTTACAAAATCCCGCCGTTTGGCCCGTACATTTCCGTGGGGACATTATGTACGTCTATAACTTTATATATCCTAACCTAAGGGAACCTAACCTCTCGGATGTAGTATTTTCCAACATTCCTGGCGGGTCGGCCCCAACTTCTCGGTGGGAACATTATATACATCTATATCGTAATATAACCTAACCTAACCCATCTAGACCCTCGCTGGTAATGTTTTACAAAATCCCGGTCGTGTCGTCCCTTACGTCACGGTGCGGACATTATATACGTCTATAACGTAATATATCCTAACCTAAGGCAACCTAACATCGCGGATGTAGTATTTCACAACATTCCTGGCTGGTCGGCGCCAATTCTCGGTGGGAACATTATATACGTCTATAACGTAATATAACCTAACCTAACCCATCTAGACCCTGGCTGGCAATGTTTTACAAAATCCCGGTCGTGTCGGCCCGTACTTCTCGGTGGGGACATTGTATACGTCTATAACGTTATATATCCTAACCTAAGGGAACCTGACATCGCGGATGTAGTATTTCACAACATTCCTGGCTGGTCGGTGCCAATTCTCGGTGGGAACATTATATACGTCTATAACGTAATATAACCTAAGCTAACCCATCTAGCTCCTAGCTGGGATTGTTTTACAAAATCACGGTCGTATCGGCCCGTACATTTCCGTGGGGACATTATGTACGCCTATAACTTTATATATCCTAACCTAAGGGAACCTAACATCTCGGATGTAGTATTTTCCAACATTCCTGGCGGGTCGGCCCCTACTTCACGGCGGGCACATTATATAAGTCTATATCGTAATATAACCTAACCTAGCCCATCTAGACCCCGGCTGGCAATGTTTTACAAAATCCCGGTCGTGTCGGCCCGTACTTCTCGGTGGGGACATTGTATACGTCTATAACGTTATATATCCTAACCTAAGGGAACCTAACATCTCGGATGTAGTATTTTCCAACATTTCTGGCGGGTCGGCCCCTACTTCTCGGTGGGCACATTATATACGTCTATATCGTAATATAACCTAACCTAACCCATCTAGACCCTCGCTGGTAATGTTTTACAAAATCCCGGTCGTGCCGTCCCTTACGTCACGGTGCGGACATTATATACGTCTATAACTTTATATATCCTAACCTAAGGGAACCTAACATCTCGGATGTAGTATTTTCCAACATTCCTGGCGGGTCGGCCCCTACTTCTCGGCGGGCACATTATATACGTCTATATCGTAATATAACCTAACCTAGCCCATCTAGACCCCGGCTGGCAATGTTTTACAAAATCCCGGTCGTGTCGGCCCGTACTTCTCGGTGGGGACATTGTATACGTCTATAACGTTATATATCCTAACCTAAGGGAACCTGACATCGCGGATGTAGTATTTCACAACATTACTGGCTGGTCGGCGCCAATTCTCGGTGGGAACATTATATACGTCTATAACGTAATATAACCTAAGCTAACCCATCTAGCTCCTAGCTGGGATTGTTTTACAAAATCACGGTCGTGTCGGCCCGTACATTTCCGTGGGGACATTATGTACGTCTATAACTTTATATATCCTAACCTAAGGGAACCTAACATCTCGGATGTAGTATTTTCCAACATTCCTGGCGGGTCGGCCCCTACTTCTCGGCGGGCACATTATATACGTATATATCGTAATATACCCTAATCTAACCCATCTAGACCCCGGCTGGCAATGTTTTGCAAAATCCCGGTCGTGTCGGCCCATACTTCTCGGTGGGGACATTATATACGTCTTTAACGTAATGTATCCTAACCTAAGGGAACCTAACATGGCGGATGTAGTATTTCACAACATTCCTGACGGGTCGGCGCCAATTCTCGTTGGGAACATTATGTACGTCTATAACGTAATATAACCTAACCTAACCCATCTAGCCCCTAGCTGGGAATGTTTAACAAAATCCCGGTCGTGTCGTCCCGTACATTTCCGTGGGGACATTATGTACGTCTATAACTTTATATATCCTAACCTAAGGGAACCTAACATCTCGGATGTAGTATTTTCCAACATTCCCGGGGGTTCGGCCCCTACTTCTCGGTGGGCACATTATATACGTCTATATCGTAATATAACCTAACCTAACCCATCTAGACCCTCGCTGGTAATGTTTTACAAAATCCCGGTCGTGTCGGCCCCTACTTCTTGGTGGGCAAATTATATACGTCTATAAAGTTATATATCCTAACCTAAGGGAACCTAACATCTCGGATGTAGTATTTTCTAACATTCCTGGCGCGTCGTCCCCTACTTCTCGGCGGGCACATTATATACGACAATATCGTGATATAACCTAACCTAACCCATCTAGAACCTGGCTGATAATGTTTTACAAAATCCCGGTCGTGTCGGCCCGTACTTCTCCGTGGGGACATTATATACATCTATAACGTTATATATCCTAACCTAAGGGAACCTAACATCGCGGATGTAGTATTTCACAACATTCCTGGCGGGTCGGCGCCAATTCTCGGTGGGAACATTATATACGTCTATAACGCAATATAACCTAACCTAACCCATCTAGCCCCTAGCTGGGAATGTTTTACAAAATCCCGCCGTGTCGGCCCGTACATTTCCGTGGGGACATTATGTACGTCTATAACTTTATATATCCTAACCTAAGGGAACCTAACCTCTCGGATGTAGTATTTTCCAACATTCCTGGCGGGTCGGCCCCTACTTCTCGGTGGGCACATTATATACGTCTATATCGTAATACAACCTAACCTAACCCATCTAGACCCTCGCTGGTAATGTTTTACCAAATCCCGGTCGCGTCGTCCCTTACGTCACGGTGCGGACATTATATACGTCTATAACTTTATATATTCTAACCTAAGGGAACCTAACTTCTCGGATGTAGTATTTTCCAACATTCCTGGCGGGTCGGCCCCTACTTCTCGGCGGGCACATTATATACGTCTATATCGTAATATAACCTAACCAAGCCCATCTAGACCCCGGCTGGCAATGTTTTACAAAATCCCGGTCGTGTCGGCCCGTACTTCTCGGTGGGGACATTGTATACGTCTATAACGTTATATATCCTAACCTAAGGGAACCTGACATCGCAGATGTAGTATTTCACAACATTCCTGGCTGGTCGGCGCCAATTCTCGGTGGGAACATTATATACGTCTATAACGTAATATAACCTAAGCTAACCCATCTAGCTCCTAGCTGGGATTGTTTTACAAAATCACGGTCGTGTCGGCCCGTACATTTCCGTGGGGACATTATGTACGTCTATAACTTTATATATCCTAACCTAAGGGAACCTAACATCTCGGATGTAGTATTTTCCAACATTCCTGGCGGGTCGGCCCCTACTTCTCGGCGGGCACATTATATACGTCTATATCGTAATATACCCTAATCTAACCCATCTAGATCCCGGCTGGCAATGTTTTGCAAAATCCCGGTCGTGTCGGCCCATACTTCTCGGTGGGGACATTATATACGTCTATAACGTTATGTATCCTAACCTAAGGGAACCTAACATCGCGGATGTAGTATTTCACAACATTCCTGACGGGTCGGCGCCAATTCTCGTTGGGAACATTATATACGTCTATAACGTAATATAACCTAACCTAACCCATCTAGCCCCTAGCTGGGAATGTTTAACAAAATCCCGGTCGTGTCGGCCCGTACATTTCCGTGGGGACATTATGTACGTCTACAACTTTATATATCCTAACCTAAGGGAACCTAACATCTCGGATGTAGTATTTTCCAACATTCCCGGGGGTTCGGCCCCTACTTCTCGGTGGGCACATTATATACGTCTATATCGTAATATAACCTAACCTAACCCATCTAGACCCTCGCTGGTAATGTTTTACAAAATCCCGGTCGTGTCGGCCCCTACTTCTCGGTGGGCAAATTATATACGTCTATAAAGTTATATATCCTAACCTAAGGGAACCTAACATCTCGGATGTAGTATTTTCCAACATTCCTGGCGCGTCGTCCCCTACTTCTCGGCGGGCACATTATATACGACAATATCGTGATATAACCTAACCTAACCCATCTAGACCCTGGCTGGTAATGTTTTACAAAATCCCGGTCGTGTCGTCCCGTACTTCTCGGTGGGGACATTATATACGCCTATTACTTTATATATCCTAACCTAAGGGAACCTAACATCTCGGATGTAGTATTTTCCAACATTCCTGGCGGGTCGGCCCCTACTTCTCGGCGGGCACATTATATACGTCTATATCGTAATATAACCTAACCTAACCCATCTAGCCCCTAGCTGGGAATGTTTTACAAAATCCCGCCGTGTCGGCCCGTACATTTCCGTGGGGACATTATGTACGTCTATAACTTTATATATCCTAACCTAAGGGAACCTAACCTCTCGGATGTAGTATTTTCCAACGTTCCTGGCGGGTCGTTCCCAACTTCTCGGTGGGCACATTATATACGTCTATATCGTAGTATAACCTAACCTAACCCATCTAGACCCTCGCTGGTAATGTTTTACAAAATCCCGGTCGTGTCGTCCCTTACGTCACGGTGCGGACATTATGTACGTCTATAACGTTAAATATCCTAACGTAAGGGAATCTAACCACTCGGATGTAGTATTATCCCAACATTCCTGGCGGGTCGGCCCCAACTTCTCGGTGGGCACATTATATACGTCTATATCGTAATATAACCTAACCTAACCCATCTAGACCCTCGCTGGTAATGTTTTACAAAATCCCGGTCGTGTCGGCCCGTACTTCTCGGTGGGGAAATTATATACGTCTATAACGTTATATATCCTAACCTAAGGGAACCTAAAATCTCGGATGTAGTATTTTCCAACATTCCTGGCGGGTCGGCCCCTACTTCTCGGCGGGCACATTATATACGTCTATATCGTAATATAACCTAACCTAACCCATCTAGATACTGGCTGGTAATGTTTTACAAAATCCCGGTCGTATCGGCCCGTACTTCTCGGTGGGGACATTATATACGTCTATAACGTTATATATCCTAACCTAAGGGAACCTAACATCGCGGATGTAGTATTTCACAACATTCCTGGCGGGTAGGCGCCAATTCTCGGTGGGAACATTATATACGTCTATATCGTAATATAACCTAACCTAACCCATCTAGACCCTCGCTGGTAATGTTTTACAAAATCCCGGTCGTGCCGGCCCGTACTTCCCGGTGGGGACAATATATACGTCTATAACGTTAAATATCCTAACGTAAGGGAACCTAACCACTCGGATGTAGTATTATCCCAACATTCCTGGCGGGTCGGCCCCAACTTCTCGGTGGGCACATTATATACGTCTATTTCGTAATATAACCTAACCTAACCCATCGAGTCACTGGCTGGTAATGTTTTACAAAATCCCGGTCGTGTCGGCCCGTACTTCTCGGTGGGGACATTATATACGTCTATAACTTTATATATCCTAACCTAAGGGAACCTAACATCGCGGATGTAGTATTTCACAACATTCCTGGCGGGTAGGCGCCAATTCTCGGTGGGAACATTATATACGTCTATATCGTAATATAACCTAACCTAACCCATCTAGACCCTCGCTGGTAATGTTTTACAAAATCCCGGTCGTGTCGGCCCGTACTTCTCGGTGTGGACATTATATACGTCTATAATGTTATATATCCTAACCTAAGGGAACATAACTTCTCTGATGTAGTATTTTCCAACGTTCCTGGCGGGTCGGTCCCAACTTCTCGGTGGGCACATTATATACGTCTATATCGTAGTATAACCTAACCTAACCCATATAGACCCTCGCTGGTAATGTTTTACAAAATCCCGGTCGTGTCGTCCCTTACGTCACGGTGCGGTCATTATATACGTCCATAACGTAATATATCCTAACCTAAGGCAACCTAACATCGCGGATGTAGTATTTCACAACATTCCTGGCGGGTCGGCGCCAATTCTCAGTGGGAACATTATATACGTCTATAACGTAATATAACCTAACCTAACCCATCTAGCCCCTCGCTGGTAATGTTTTACAAAATCCCGGTCGTGTCTGTCCGTACTTCTCGGTGGGGAAATTATATACGTCTATAACGTTATATGTCCTAACCTAAGGGAACCTAACATCTCGGATGTAGTATTTTCCAACATTCCCGGGGGTTCGGCCCCTACTTCTCGGTGGGCACATTATATACTTCTATATCGTAATATAACCTAACAAAACCCATCTAGACCCTCGCTGGTAATGTTTTACAAAATCCCGGTCTTGTCGGCCCGTACTTCTCGGTGGGGAAATTATATACGTCTATAACTTTATATGTCCTAACCTAAGGGAACCTAACATCTCGGATGTAGTATTTTCCAACATTCCTGGCGGGTCGGCCCCTACTTCTCGGCGGGCGCATTATATACGTCTATATCGTAATATAACCTAACCTAACCCATCTAGACCCTAGCTGGTAATGTTTTACAAAATCCCGGTTGTGTCGGCCCGTACATTTCTGTGGGGACATTATGTACGTCTATAACTTTACATATCCTAACCTAAGGGAACCTAACATCTCGGATGTAGTATTTTTCAACATTCCCGGGGGGTTCGGCCCCTACTTCTCGGTGGGCACATTATATACGTCTATATCGTAATATAACCTAACCTAACCCATCTAGACCCTCGCTAGTAATGTTTTACAAAACCCCGGTCGTGTCGTCCCTTACGTCTCGGTGCGGACATTATATACGTCTATAACGTTATATATCCTAACCTAAGGGAACCTAAAATCTAGGATGTAGTATTTTCCAACATTCCTGGCGGGTCGGCCCCTACTTCTCGGCGGGCACATTATATACGTCTATATCGTAATATAACCTAACCTAACCCATCTAGATACTGGCTGGTAATGTTTTACAAAATCCCGGTCGTATCGGCCCGTACTTCTCGGTGGGGACATTATATACGTCTATAACGTTATATATCCTAACCTAAGGGAACCTAACATCGCGGATGTAGTATTTCACAACATTCTTGGCGGGTAGGCGCCAATTCTCGGTGGGAACATTATATACGTCTATATCGTAATATAACCTAACCTAACCCATCTAGACCCTCGCTGGTAATGTTTTACAAAATCCCGGTCGTGCCGGCCCGTACTTCCCGGTGGGGACAATATATACGTCTATAACGTTAAATATCCTAACGTAAGGGAACCTAACCACTCGGATGTAGTATTATCCCAACATTCCTGGCGGGTCGGCCCCAACTTCTCGGTGGGCACACTATATACGTCTATATCGTAATATAACCTAACCTAACCCATCTAGACCCTCGCTGGTAATGTTTTACAAAATCCCGGTCGTGTCGGCCCGTACTTCTCGGTGGGGAAATTATATACGTCTATAACGTTATATATCCTAACCTAAGGGAACCTAAAATCTCGGATGTAGTATTATCCAACATTCCTGGCGGGTCGGCCCCTACTTCTCGGCGGGCACATTATATACGTCTATATCGTAATATAACCTAACCTAACCCATCTAGACCGTGGCTGGTAATGTTTTACAAAATCCCGGTCGTGTCGGCCCGTACTTCTCGGTGGGGACATTATATACGTCTATAACGTTATATATCCTAACCTAAGGGAACCTATCTTCTCGGATGTAGTATTTTCCAACGTTCCTGGCGGGTCGGTCCCAACTTCTCGGTGGGCACATTATATACGTCTATATCGTAATATAACCTAACCTAACCCATCTAGACCCTCGCTGGTAATGTTTTACAAAATCCCGGTCGTGTCGGCCCGTACTTCTCGGTGGGGAAATTATAAACGTCTATAACGTTATATATCCTAACCTAAGGGAACCTAACATCTCGGATGTAGTATTTTCCAACATTCCCGGGGGTTCGGCCCCTACTTCTCGGTGGGCACATTATATACTTCTATATCGTAATATAACCTAACAAAACCCATCTAGAACCTCGCTGGTAATGTTTTACAAAATCCCGGTCTTGTCGGCCCGTACTTCTCGGTGGGGAAATTATATACGTCTATAACTTTATATGTCCTAACCTAAGGGAACCTAACATCTCGGATGTAGTATTTTCCAACATTCCTGGCGGGTCGGCCCCTACTTCTCGGCGGGCACATTATATACGTCTATATCGTAATATAACCTAACCTAACCCATCTAGATACTGGCTGGTAATGTTTTACAAAATCCCGGTCGTATCGGCCCGTACTTCTCGGTGGGGACATTATATACGTCTATAACGTTATATATCCTAACCTAAGGCAACCTAACATCGCGGATGTAGTATTTCACAACATTCCTGGCGGGTCGGCGCCAATTCTCAGTGGGAACATTATATACGTCTATAACGTAATATAACCTAACCTAACCCATCTAGCCCCTCGCTGGTAATGTTTTACAAAATCCCGGTCGTGTCTGTCCGTACTTCTCGGTGGGGAAATTATATACGTCTATACCGTTATATGTCCTAACCTAAGGGAACCTAACATCTCGGATGTATTATTTTCCAACATTCCCGGGGGTTCGGCCCCTACTTCTCGGTGGGCACATTATATACTTCTATATCGTAATATAACCTAACAAAACCCATCTAGACCCTCGCTGGTAATGTTTTACAAAATCCCGGTCTTGTCGGCCCGTACTTCTCGGTGGGGAAATTATATACGTCTATAACTTTATATGTCCTAACCTAAGGGAACCTAACATCTCGGATGTAGTATTTTCCAACATTCCTGGCGGGTCGGCCCCTACTTCTCGGCGGGCGCATTATATACGTCTATATCGTAATATAACCTAACCTAACCCATCTAGACCCTAGCTGGTAATGTTTTACAAAATCCCGGTTGTGTCGGCCCGTACATTTCTGTGGGGACATTATGTACGTCTATAACTTTACATATCCTAACCTAAGGGAACCTAACATCTCGGATGTAGTATTTTTCAACATTCCCGGGGGGTTCGGCCCCTACTTCTCGGTGGGCACATTATATACGTCTATATCGTAATATAACCTAACCTAACCCATCTAGACCCTCGCTAGTAATGTTTTACAAAACCCCGGTCGTGTCGTCCCTTACGTCTAGGTGCGGACACTATATACGTCTATAACGTTATATATCCTAACCTAAGGGAACCTAAAATCTAGGATGTGGTATTTTCCAACATTCCTGGCTGGTCGGCCCCTACTTCTCGGCGGGCACATTATATACGTCTATATCGTAATATAACCTAACCTAACCCATCTAGATACTGGCTGGTAATGTTTTACAAAATCCCGGTCGTATCGGCCCGTACTTCTCGGTGGGGACATTATATACGTCTATAACGTTATATATCCTAACCTAAGGGAACCTAACATCGCGGATGTAGTATTTCACAACATTCCTGGCGGGTAGGCGCCAATTCTCGGTGGGAACATTATATACGTCTATATCGTAATATAACCTAACCTAACCCATCTAGACCCTCGCTGGTAATGTTTTACAAAATCCCGGTCGTGCCGGCCCGTACTTCCCGGTGGGGACAATATATACGTCTATAACGTTAAATATCCTAACGTAAGGGAACCTAACCACTCGGATGTAGTATTATCCCAACATTCCTGGCGGGTCGGCCCCAACTTCTCGGTGGGCACATTATATACGTCTATATCGTAATATAACCTAACCTAACCCATCTAGACCCTCGCTGGTAATGTTTTACAAAATCCCGGTCGTGTCGGCCCGTACTTCTCGGTGGGGAAATTATATACGTCTATAACGTTATATATCCTAACCTAAGGGAACCTAAAATCTCGGATGTAGTATTTTCCAACATTCCTTGCGGGTCGGCCCCTACTTCTCGGCGGGCACATTATATACGTCTATATCGTAATATAACCTAACCTAACCCATCTAGACCGTGGCTGGTAATGTTTTACAAAATCCCGGTCGTGTCGGCCCGTACTTCTCGGTGGGGACATTATATACGTCTATAACGTTATATATCCTAACCTAAGGGAACCTATCTTCTCGGATGTAGTATTTTCCAACGTTCCTGGCGGGTCGGTCCCAACTTCTCGGTGGGCACATTATATACGTCTATATCGTAATATAACCTAACCTAACCCATCTAGATCCTCGCTGGTAATGTTTTACAAAATCCCGGTCGTGTCGGCCCGTACTTCTCGGTGGGGAAATTATAAACGTCTATAACGTTATATATCCTAACCTAAGGGAACCTAACATCTCGGATGTAGTATTTTCCAACATTCCCGGGGGTTCGGCCCCTACTTCTCGGTGGGCACATTATATACTTCTATATCGTAATATAACCTAACAAAACCCATCTAGAACCTCGCTGGTAATGTTTTACAAAATCCCGGTCTTGTCGGCCCGTACTTCTCGGTGGGGAAATTATATACGTCTATAACTTTATATGTCCTAACCTAAGGGAACCTAACATCTCGGATGTAGTATTTTCCAACATTCCTGGCGGGTCGGCCCCTACTTCTCGGCGGGCACATTATATACGTCTATATCGTAATATAACCTAACCTAACCCATCTAGACCCTAGCTGGTAATGTTTTACAAAATCCCGGTTGTGTCGGCCCGTACATTTCTGTGGGGACATTATGTACGTCTATAACTTTACATATCCTAACCTAAGGGAACCTAACATCTCGGATGTAGTATTTTTCAACATTCCCGGTGGGTTCGGCCCCTACTTCTCGGTGGGCACATTATATACGTCTATATCGTAATATAACCTAACCTAACCCATCTAGACCCTCGCTAGTAATGTTTTACAAAACCCCGGTCGTGTCGTCCCTTACGTCTCGGTGCGGACATTATATACGTCTATAACGTTATATATCCTAACCTAAGGCAAACTAACATCGCGGATGTAGTATTTCACAACATTCCTGGCGGGTCGGCCCCAACTTCTCGGTGGGCACATTATATATGTCTATATCGTAATATAACCTAACCTAACCCATCTAGACCCTCGCTGGTAATGTTTTACAAAATCCCGGTCCTGTCGGCCCGTACTTCTCGGTGGGGAAATTATATACGTCTATAACGTTATATATCCTAACCTAAGGGAACCTAAAATCTAGGATGTAGTATTTTCCAACATTCCTGGCGGGTCGGCCCCTACTTCTCGGCGGGCACATTATATACGTCTATATCGTAATATAACCTAACCTAACCCATCTAGATACTGGCTGGTAATGTTTTACAAAATCCCGGTCGTATCGGCCCGTACTTCTCGGTGGGGACATTATATACGTCTATAACGTTATATATCCTAACCTAAGGGAACCTAACATCGCGGATGTAGTATTTCACAACATTCCTGACGGGTCGGCGCCAATTCTCGGTGGGAATATTATATACGTCTATAACGTAATATAACCTAACCTAACCCATCTAGACCCTAGCTGGGAATGATTTACGAAATCCCGCCGTGTCGGCCCGTACTTTTCCGTGGGGACATTATATACGTCCATAACTTTATATATCCTAACCTAAGGGAACATAACATCTCGGATGTAGTATTTTCCAACATTCCTGGCGGGTCGGCCCCTACCTCTCGGCGGGCACATTATATACGTCTATGTCGTAATATAACCTAACCTAACCCATCTAGACCCTGGCTGGTAATGTTTTACAAAATCCCGGTCGTGTCGGCCCGTACTTCTCGGTGGGGAAATTATATACGTCTATAACGTTATATGTCCTAACCTAAGGGAACCTAACATCTCGGATGTAGTATTTTCCAACATTCCCGGGGGTTCGGCCCCTACTTCTCGGTGGGCACATTATATACTTCTATATCGTAATATAACCTAACCAAACCCATCTAGACCCTCGCTGGTAATGTTTTACAAAATCCCGGGCTTGTCGGCCCGTACTTCTCGGTGGGGAAATTATATACGTCTATAACTTTATATGTCCTAACCTAAGGGAACCTAACATCTCGGATGTAGTATTTTCCAACATTCCTGGCGGGTCGGCCCCTACTTCTCGGCGGGCACATTATATACGTCTATATCGTAATATAACCTAACCTAACCCATCTAGACCCTAGCTGGTAATGTTTTACAAAATCCCGGTTGTGTCGGCCCGTACATTTCTGTGGGGACATTATGTACGTCTATAACTTTACATATCCTAACCTAAGGGAACCTAACATCGCGGATGTAGTATTTCACAACATTCCTGGCGGGTAGGCGCCAATTCTCGGTGGGAACATTATATACGTCTATATCGTAATATAACCTAACCTAACCCATCTAGACCCTCGCTGGTAATGTTTTACAAAATCCCGGTCGTGTCGGCCCGTACTTCTCGGTGTGGACATTATATACGTCTATAATGTTATATATCCTAACATAAGGGAACCTAACTTCTCTGATGTAGTATTTTCCAACGATCCTGGCGGGTCGGTCCCAACTTCTCGGTGGGCACATTATATACGTCTATATCGTAATATAACCTAACCTAACCCATCTAGACCCTCGCTAGTAATGTTTTACAAAACCCCGGTCGTGTCGTCCCTTACCTCTCGGTGCGGACATTATATACGTCTATAACGTTATATATCCTAACCTAAGGCAAACTAACATCGCGGATGTAGTATTTCACAACATTCCTGGCGGGTCGGCCCCAACTTCTCGGTGGGCACATTATATATGTCTATATCGTAATATAACCTAACCTAACCCATCTAGACCCTCGCTGGTAATGTTTTACAAAATCCCGGTCGTGTCGGCCCGTACTTCTCGGTGGGGAAATTATATACGTCTATAACGTTATATATCCTAACCTAAGGGAACCTAAAATCTAGGATGTAGTATTTTCCAACATTCCTGTCGGGTCGGCCCCTACTTCTCGGCGGGCACATTATATACGTCTATATCGTAATATAACTTAACCTAACCCATCTAGACACTGGCTGGTAATGTTTTACAAAATCCCGGTCGTATCGGCCCGTACTTCTCGGTGGGGACATTATATACGTCTATAACGTTATATATCCTAACCTAAGGGAACCTAACATCGCGGATGTAGTATTTCACAACATTCCTGACGGGTCGGCGCCAATTCTCGGTGGGAATATTATATACGTCTATAACGTAATATAACCTAACCTAACCCATCTAGACCCTAGCTGGGAATGATTTACAAAATCCCGCCGTGTCGGCCCGTACTTTTCCGTGGGGACATTATATACGTCTATAACTTTATATATCCTAACCTAAGGGAACCTAACATCTCGGATGTAGTATTTTTCAACATTCCCGGGGGGTTCGGCCCCTACTTCTCGGTGGGCACATTATATACGTCTATATCGTAATATAACCTAACCTAACCCATCTAGACCCTCGCTAGTAATGTTTTACAAAACCCCGGTCGTGTCGTCCCTTACGTCTCGGTGCGGACATTATATACGTCTATAACGTTATATATCCTAACCTAAGGGAACCTAAAATCTAGGATGTAGTATTTTCCAACATTCCTGGCGGGTCGGCCCCTACTTCTCGGCGGGCACATTATATACGTCTATATCGTAATATAACCTAACCTAACCCATCTAGATACTGGCTGGTAATGTTTTACAAAATCCCGGTCGTATCGGCCCGTACTTCTCGGTGGGGACATTATATACGTCTATAACGTTATATATCCTAACCTAAGGGAACCTAACATCGCGGATGTAGTATTTCACAACATTCCTGGCGGGTAGGCGCCAATTCTCGGTGGGAACATTATATACGTCTATATCGTAATATAACCTAACCTAACCCATCTAGACCCTCGCTGGTAATGTTTTACAAAATCCCGGTCGTGCCGGCCCGTACTTCCCGGTGGGGACAATATATACGTCTATAACGTTAAATATCCTAACGTAAGGGAACCTAACCACTCGGATGTAGTATTATCCCAACATTCCTGGCGGGTCGGCCCCAACTTCTCGGTGGGCACATTATATACGTCTATATCGTAATATAACCTAACCTAACCCATCTAGACCCTCGCTGGTAATGTTTTACAAAATCCCGGTCGTGTCGGCCCGTACTTCTCGGTGGGTAAATTATATACGTCTATAACGTTATATATCCTAACCTAAGGGAACCTAAAATCTCGGATGTAGTATTTTCCAACATTCCTGGCGGGTCGGCCCCTACTTCTCGGCGGGCACATTATATACGTCTATATCGTAATATAACCTAACCTAACCCATCTAGACCGTGGCTGGTAATGTTTTACAAAATCCCGGTCGTGTCGGCCCGTACTTCTCGGTGGGGACATTATATACGTCTATAACGTTATATATCCTAACCTAAGGGAACCTATCTTCTCGGATGTAGTATTTTCCAACGTTCCTGGCGGGTCGGTCCCAACTTCTCGGTGGGCACATTATATACGTCTATATCGTAATATAACCTAACCTAACCCATCTAGATCCTCGCTGGTAATGTTTTACAAAATCCCGGTCGTGTCGGCCCGTACTTCTCGGTGGGGAAATTATAAACGTCTATAACGTTATATATCCTAACCTAAGGGAACCTAACATCTCGGATGTAGTATTTTCCAACATTCCCGGGGGTTCGGCCCCTACTTCTCGGTGGGCACATTATATACTTCTATATCGTAATATAACCTAACAAAACCCATCTAGAACATCGCTGGTAATGTTTTACAAAATCCCGGTCTTGTCGGCCCGTACTTCTCGGTGGGGAAATTATATACGTCTATAACTTTATATGTCCTAACCTAAGGGAACCTAACATCTCGGATGTAGTATTTTCCAACATTCCTGGCGGGTCGGCCCCTACTTCTCGGCGGGCACATTATATACGTCTATATCGTAATATAACCTAACCTAACCCATCTAGACCCTAGCTGGTAATGTTTTACAAAATCCCGGTTGTGTCGGCCCGTACATTTCTGTGGGGACATTATGTACGTCTATAACTTTACATATCCTAACCTAAGGGAACCTAACATCTCGGATGTAGTATTTTTCAACATTCCCGGTGGGTTCGGCCCCTACTTCTCGGTGGGCACATTATATACGTCTATATCGTAATATAACCTAACCTAACCCATCTAGACCCTCGCTAGTAATGTTTTACAAAACCCCGGTCGTGTCGTCCCTTACGTCTCGGTGCGGACATTATATACGTCTATAACGTTATATATCCTAACCTAAGGCAAACTAACATCGCGGATGTAGTATTTCACAACATTCCTGGCGGGTCGGCCCCAACTTCTCGGTGGGCACATTATATATGTCTATATCGTAATATAACCTAACCTAACCCATCTAGACCCTCGCTGGTAATGTTTTACAAAATCCCGGTCCTGTCGGCCCGTACTTCTCGGTGGGGAAATTATATACGTCTATAACGTTATATATCCTAACCTAAGGGAACCTAAAATCTAGGATGTGGTATTTTCCAACATTCCTGGCGGGTCGGCCCCTACTTCTCGGCGGGCACATTATATACGTCTATATCGTAATATAACCTAACCTAACCCATCTAGATACTGGCTGGTAATGTTTTACAAAATCCCGGTCGTATCGGCCCGTACTTCTCGGTGGGGACATTATATACGTCTATAACGTTATATATCCTAACCTAAGGGAACCTAACATCGCGGATGTAGTATTTCACAACATTCCTGACGGGTCGGCGCCAATTCTCGGTGGGAATATTATATACGTCTATAACGTAATATAACCTAACCTAACCCATCTAGACCCTAGCTGGGAATGATTTACGAAATCCCGCCGTGTCGGCCCGTACTTTTCCGTGGGGACATTATATACGTCCATAACTTTATATATCCTAACCTAAGGGAACATAACATCTCGGATGTAGTATTTTCCAACATTCCTGGCGGGTCGGCCCCTACCTCTCGGCGGGCACATTATATACGTCTATGTCGTAATATAACCTAACCTAACCCATCTAGACCCTGGCTGGTAATGTTTTACAAAATCCCGGTCGTGTCGGCCCGTACTTCTCGGTGGGGAAATTATATACGTCTATAACGTTATATGTCCTAACCTAAGGGAACCTAACATCTCGGATGTAGTATTTTCCAACATTCCCGGGGGTTCGGCCCCTACTTCTCGGTGGGCACATTATATACTTCTATATCGTAATATAACCTAACCAAACCCATCTAGACCCTCGCTGGTAATGTTTTACAAAATCCCGGGCTTGTCGGCCCGTACTTCTCGGTGGGGAAATTATATACGTCTATAACTTTATATGTCCTAACCTAAGGGAACCTAACATCTCGGATGTAGTATTTTCCAACATTCCTGGCGGGTCGGCCCCTACTTCTCGGCGGGCACATTATATACGTCTATATCGTAATATAACCTAACCTAACCCATCTAGACCCTAGCTGGTAATGTTTTACAAAATCCCGGTTGTGTCGGCCCGTACATTTCTGTGGGGACATTATGTACGTCTATAACTTTACATATCCTAACCTAAGGGAACCTAACATCTCGGATGTAGTATTTTTCAACATTCCCGGGGGGTTTGGCCCCTACTTCTCGGTGGGCACATTATATACGTCTATATCGTAATATAACCTAACCTAACCCATCTAGACCCTCGCTAGTAATGTTTTACAAAACCCCGGTCGTGTCGTCCCTTACGTCTCGGTGCGGACATTATATACGTCTATAACGTTATATATCCTAACCTAAGGGAACCTAACCACTCGGATGTAGTATTTTCCAACATTCCTGGCGGGTCGGCCCCTACTTCTCGGCGGGCACATTATATACGTCTATATCGTAATATAACCTAACCTAGCCCATCTAGACCCCGGCTGGCAATGTTTTACAAAATCCCGGTCGTGTCGGCCCCTACTTCTCGGTGGGGACATTGTATACGTCTATAACGTTATATATCCTAACCTAAGGCAAACTAACATCGCGGATGTAGTATTTCACAACATTCCTGGCGGGTCGGCCCCTACTTCTCGGCGGGCACATTATATACGTCTATATCGTAATATAACCTAACCTAACCCATCTAGATACTGGCTGGTAATGTTTTACAAAATCCCGGTCGTATCGGCCCGTACTTCTCGGTGGGGACATTATATACGTCTATAACGTTATATATCCTAACCTAAGGGAACCTAACATCGCGGATGTAGTATTTCACAACATTCCTGGCGGGTAGGCGCCAATTCTCGGTGGGAACATTATATACGTCTATATCGTAATATAACCTAACCTAACCCATCTAGACCCTCGCTGGTAATGTTTTACAAAATCCCGGTCGTGTCGGCCCGTACTTCTCGGTGTGGACATTATATACGTCTATAATGTTATATATCCTAACATAAGGGAACCTAACTTCTCTGATGTAGTATTTTCCAACGTTCCTGGCGGGTCGGTCCCAACTTCTCGGTGGGCACATTATATACGTCTATATCGTAATATAACCTAACCTAACCCATCTAGACCCTCGCTAGTAATGTTTTACAAAACCCCGGTCGTGTCGTCCCTTACCTCTCGGTGCGGACATTATATACGTCTATAACGTTATATATCCTAACCTAAGGCAAACTAACATCGCGGATGTAGTATTTCACAACATTCCTGGCGGGTCGGCCCCAACTTCTCGGTGGGCACATTATATATGTCTATATCGTAATATAACCTAACCTAACCCATCTAGACCCTCGCTGGTAATGTTTTACAAAATCCCGGTCGTGTCGGCCCGTACTTCTCGGTGGGGAAATTATATACGTCTATAACGTTATATATCCTAACCTAAGGGAACCTAAAATCTAGGATGTAGTATTTTCCAACATTCCTGTCGGGTCGGCCCCTACTTCTCGGCGGGCACATTATATACGTCTATATCGTAATATAACCTAACCTAACCCATCTAGACACTGGCTGGTAATGTTTTACAAAATCCCGGTCGTATCGGCCCGTACTTCTCGGTGGGGACATTATATACGTCTATAACGTTATATATCCTAACCTAAGGGAACCTAACATCGCGGATGTAGTATTTCACAACATTCCTGACGGGTCGGCGCCAATTCTCGGTGGGAATATTATATACGTCTATAACGTAATATAACCTAACCTAACCCATCTAGACCCTAGCTGGGAATGATTTACAAAATCTCGCCGTGTCGGCCCGTACTTTTCCGTGGGGACATTATATACGTCTATAACTTTATATATCCTAACCTAAGGGAACATAACATCTCGGATGTAGTATTTTCCAACATTCCTGGCGGGTCGGCCCCTACCTCTCGGCGGGCACATTATATACGTCTATGTCGTAATATAACCTAACCTAACCCATCTAGACCCTGGCTGGTAATGTTTTACAAAATCCCGGTCGTGTCGTCCCTTACGTCTCGGTGCGGACATTATATACGTCTATAACGTTATATATCCTAACCTAAGGCAAACTAACATCGCGGATGTAGTATTTCACATCATTCCTGGCGGGTCGGCCCCAACTTCTCGGTGGGCACATTATATATGTCTATATCGTAATATAACCTAACCTAACCCATCTAGACCCTCGCTGGTAATGTTTTACAAAATCCCGGTCCTGTCGGCCCGTACTTCTCGGTGGGGAAATTATATACGTCTATAACGTTATATATCCTAACCTAAGGGAACCTAAAATCTAGGATGTAGTATTTTCCAACATTCCTGGCGGGTCGGCCCCTACTTCTCGGCGGGCACAATATATACGTCTATATCGTAATATAACCTAACCTAACCCATCTAGATACTGGCTGGTAATGTTTTACAAAATCCCGGTCGTATCGGCCCGTACTTCTCGGTGGGGACATTATATACGTCTATAACGTTATATATCCTAACCTAAGGGAACCTAACATCGCGGATGTAGTATTTCACAACATTCCTGACGGGTCGGCGCCAATTCTCGGTGGGAATATTATATACGTCTATAACGTAATATAACCTAACCTAACCCATCTAGACCCTAGCTGGGAATGATTTACGAAATCCCGCCGTGTCGGCCCGTACTTTTCCGTGGGGACATTATATACGTCCATAACTTTATATATCCTAACCTAAGGGAACATAACATCTCGGATGTAGTATTTTCCAACATTCCTGGCGGGTCGGCCCCTACCTCTCGGCGAGCACATTATATACGTCTATGTCGTAATATAACCTAACCTAACCCATCTAGACCCTGGCTGGTAATGTTTTACAAAATCCCGGTCGTGTCGGCCCGTACTTCTCGGTGGGGAAATTATATACGTCTATAACGTTATATGTCCTAACCTAAGGGAACCTAACATCTCGGATGTAGTATTTTCCAACATTCCCGGGGGTTCGGCCCCTACTTCTCGGTGGGCACATTATATACTTCTATATCGTAATATAACCTAACCAAACCCATCTAGACCCTCGCTGGTAATGTTTTACAAAATCCCGGGCTTGTCGGCCCGTACTTCTCGGTGGGGAAATTATATACGTCTATAACTTTATATGTCCTAACCTAAGGGAACCTAACATCTCGGATGTAGTGTTTTCCAACATTCCTGGCGGGTCGGCCCCTACTTCTCGGCGGGCCCATTATATACGTCTATATCGTAATATAACCTAACCTAACCCATCTAGACCCTAGCTGGTAATGTTTTACAAAATCCCGGTTGTGTCGGCCCGTACATTTCTGTGGGGACATTATGTACGTCTATAACTTTACATATCCTAACCTAAGGGAACCTAACATCTCGGATGTAGTATTTTTCAACATTCCCGGGGGGTCGGCCCCTACCTCTCGGCGGGCACATTATATACGTCTATGTCGTAATATAACCTAACCTAACCCATCTAGACCCTGGCTGGTAATGTTTTACAAAATCCCGGTCGTGTCGGCCCGTACTTCTCGGTGGGGACATTATATACGTCTATAACGTTATATATCCTAACCTAAGGGAACCTAACATCGCGGATGTAGTATTTCACAACATTCCTGGCGGGTAGGCGCCAATTCTCGGTGGGAACATTATATACGTCTATATCGTAATATAACCTAACCTAACCCATCTAGACCCTCGCTGGTAATGTTTTACAAAATCCCGGTCGTGTCGGCCCGTACTTCTCGGTGTGGACATTATATACGTCTATAATGTTATATATCCTAACATAAGGGAACCTAACTTCTCTGATGTAGTATTTTCCAACGTTCCTGGCGGGTCGGTCCCAACTTCTCGGTGGGCACATTATATACGTCTATATCGTAATATAACCTAACCTAACCCATCTAGACCCTCGCTAGTAATGTTTTACAAAACCCCGGTCGTGTCGTCCCTTACCTCTCGGTGCGGACATTATATACGTCTATAACGTTATATATCCTAACCTAAGGCAAACTAACATCGCGGATGTAGTATTTCACAACATTCCTGGCGGGTCGGCCCCAACTTCTCGGTGGGCACATTATATATGTCTATATCGTAATATAACCTAACCTAACCCATCTAGACCCTCGCTGGTAATGTTTTACAAAATCCCGGTCGTGTCGGCCCGTACTTCTCGGTGGGGAAATTATATACGTCTATAACGTTATATATCCTAACCTAAGGGAACCTAAAATCTAGGATGTAGTATTTTCCAACATTCCTGTCGGGTCGGCCCCTACTTCTCGGCGGGCACATTATATACGTCTATATCGTAATATAACCTAACCTAACCCATCTAGACACTGGCTGGTAATGTTTTACAAAATCGCGGTCGTGTCGGCCCGTACGTCTCGGTGGGGACATTATATACGTCCATAACGTTATATATCCTAACCTAAGGGAACCTAACATCGCGGATGTAGTATTTCACAACATTCCTGGCGGGTCGGCGCCAATTCTCGGTCGGAATATTATATACGTCTATAACGTAATATAACCTAACCTAACCCATCTAGACCCTAACTGGGAATGTTTTACAAAATCCCGCCGTGTCGGCCCGTACTTTTCCGTGGGGACATTATATACGTCTATAACTTTATATATCCTAACCTAAGTGAACATAACATCTCGGATGTAGTATTTTCCAACATTCCTGGCGGGTCGGTCCCAACTTCTCGGTGGGCACATTATATACGTCTATATCGTAATATAACCTAACCTAACCCATCTAGACCCTCGCTAGTAATGTTTTACAAAACCCCGGTCGTGTCGTCCCTTACCTCTCGGTGCGGACATTATATACGTCTATAACTTTATATATCCTAACCTAAGGGAACCTAAAATCTCGGATGTAGTATATTCCAACATTCCTGGCTGGTCGGCGCCAATTCTCGGTGGGAACATTATATACGTCTATAATGTAATATAACCTAACCTAACCCATCTAGACCCTAGCTGGGAATGATTTACAAAATCCCGCCGTGTCGGCCCGTACTTCTCGGTGGGGAAATTATATACGTCTATAACTTTATATATCCTAACCTAAGTGAACATAACATCTCGGATGTAGTATTTTCCAACATTCCTGGCGGGTCGGTCCCAACTTCTCGGTGGGCACATTATATACGTCTATATCGTAATATAACCTAACCTAACCCATCTAGACACTGGCTGGTAATGTTTTACAAAATCCCGGTCGTATCGGCCCGTACTTCTCGGTGGGCACATTATATACGTCTATAACGTTATATATCCTAACCTAAGGGAACCTAACATCGCGGATGTAGTATTTCACAACATTCCTGACGGGTCGGCGCCAATTCTCGGTGGGAATATTATATACGTCTATAACGTAATATAACCTAACCTAACCCATCTAGACCCTAGCTGGGAATGATTTACAAAATCCCGACGTGTCGGCCCGTACTTTTCCGTGGGGACATTATATACGTCTATAACTTTATATATCCTAACCTAAGGGAACATAACATCTCGGTTGTAGTATTTTCCAACATTCCTGGCGGGTCGGCCCCTACTTCTCGGCGGGCACATTATATACGTCTATTTCGTAATATAACCTAACCTAACCCATCTAGACCCTCGCTAGTAATGTTTTACAAAACCCCGGTCGTGTCGTCCCTTACGTCTCGGTGCGGACATTATATACGTCTATAACGTTATATATCCTAACCTAAGGCAAACTAACATCGCGGATGTAGTATTTCACAACATTCCTGGCGGGTCGGCCCCAACTTCTCGGTGGGCACATTATATATGTCTATATCGTAATATAACCTAACCTAACCCATCTAGACCCTCGCTGGTAATGTTTTACAAAATCCCGGTCCTGTCGGCCCGTACTTCTCGGTGGGGAAATTATATACGTCTATAACGTTATATATCCTAACCTAAGGGAACCTAAAATCTAGGATGTAGTATTTTCCAACATTCCTGGCGGGTCGGCCCCTACTTCTCGGCGGGCACATTATATACGTCTATATCGTAATATAACCTAACCTAACCCATCTAGATACTGGCTGGTAATGTTTTACAAAATCCCGGTCGTATCGGCCCGTACTTCTCGGTGGGGACATTATATACGTCTATAACGTTATATATCCTAACCTAAGGGAACCTAACATCGCGGATGTAGTATTTCACAACATTCCTGACGGGTCGGCGCCAATTCTCGGTGGGAATATTATATACGTCTATAACGTAATATAACCTAACCTAACCCATCTAGACCCTAGCTGGGAATGATTTACGAAATCCCGCCATGTCGGCCCGTACTTTTCCGTGGGGACATTATATACGTCCATAACTTTATATATCCTAACCTAAGGGAACATAACATCTCGGATGTAGTATTTTCCAACATTCCTGGCGGGTCGGCCCCTACCTCTCGGCGGGCACATTATATACGTCTATGTCGTAATATAACCTAACCTAACCCATCTAGACCCTGGCTGGTAATGTTTTACAAAATCCCGGTCGTGTCGGCCCGTACTTCTCGGTGGGGAAATTATATACGTCTATAACGTTATATGTCCTAACCTAAGGGAACCTAACATCTCGGATGTAGTATTTTCCAACATTCCCGGGGGTTCGGCCCCTACTTCTCGGTGGGCACATTATATACTTCTATATCGTAATATAACCTAACCAAACCCATCTAGACCCTCGCTGGTAATGTTTTACAAAATCCCGGGCTTGTCGGCCCGTACTTCTCGGTGGGGAAATTATATACGTCTATAACTTTATATGTCCTAACCTAAGGGAACCTAACATCTCGGATGTAGTATTTTCCAACATTCCTGGCGGGTCGGCCCCTACTTCTCGGCGGGCACATTATATACGTCTATATCGTAATATAACCTAACCTAACCCATCTAGACCCTAGCTGGTAATGTTTTACAAAATCCCGGTTGTGTCGTCCCTTACCTCTCGGTGCGGACATTATATACGTCTATAACTTTATATATCCTAACCTAAGGGAACCTAAAATCTCGGATGTAGTATTTTCCAACATTCCTGGCTGGTCGGCGCCAATTCTCGGTGGGAACATTATATACGTCTATAATGTAATATAACCTAACCTAACCCATCTAGACCCTAGCTGGGAATGATTTACAAAATCCCGCCGTGTCGGCCCGTACTTCTCGGTGGGGAAATTATATACGTCTATAACGTTATATATCCTAACCTAAGGGAACCTAAAATCTAGGATGTAGTATTTTCCAACATTCCTGGCGGGTCGGCCCCTACTTCTCGGCGGGCACATTATATACGTCTATATCGTAATATAACCTAACCTAACCCATCTAGACACTGGCTGGTAATGTTTTACAAAATCCCGGGCGTATCGGCCCGTACTTCTCGGTGGGGACATTATATACGTCTATAACGTTATATATCCTAACCTAAGGGAACCTAACATCGCGGATGTAGTATTTCACAACATTCCTGACGGGTCGGCGCCAATTCTCGGTGGGAATATTATATACGTCTATAACGTAATATAACCTAACCTAACCCATCTAGACCCTAGCTGGGAATGATTTACAAAATCCCGCCGTGTCGGCCCGTACTTTTCCGTGGGGACATTATATACGTCTATAACTTTATATATCCTAACATAAGGGAACATAACATCTCGGATGTAGTATTTTCCAACATTCCTGGCGGGTCGGCCCCTACCTCTCGGCGGGCACATTATATTCGTCTATGTCGTAATATAACCTAACCTAACCCATCTAGACCCTGGCTGGTAATGTTTTACAAAATCCCGGTCGTGTCGGCCCGTACTTCTCGGTGGGGACATTATATACGTCTATAACGTTATATATCCTAACCTAAGGGAACCTAACATCGCGGATGTAGTATTTCACAACATTCCTGGCGGGTAGGCGCCAATTCTCGGTGGGAACATTATATACGTCTATATCGTAATATAACCTAACCTAACCCATCTAGACCCTCGCTGGTAATGTTTTACAAAATCCCGGTCGTGTCGGCCCGTACTTCTCGGTGTGGACATTATATACGTCTATAATGTTATATATCCTAACATAAGGGAACCTAACTTCTCTGATGTAGTATTTTCCAACGTTCCTGGCGGGTCGGTCCCAACTTCTCGGTGGGCACATTATATACGTCTATATCGTAATATAACCTAACCTAACCCATCTAGACCCTCGCTAGTAATGTTTTACAAAACCCCGGTCGTGTCGTCCCTTACCTCTCGGTGCGGACATTATATACGTCTATAACGTTATATATCCTAACCTAAGGCAAACTAACATCGCGGATGTAGTATTTCACAACATTCCTGGCGGGTCGGCCCCAACTTCTCGGTGGGCACATTATATATGTCTATATCGTAATATAACCTAACCTAACCCATCTAGACCCTCGCTGGTAATGTTTTACAAAATCCCGGTCGTGTCGGCCCGTACTTCTCGGTGGGGAAATTATATACGTCTATAACGTTATATATCCTAACCTAAGGGAACCTAAAATCTAGGATGTAGTATTTTCCAACATTCCTGTCGGGTCGGCCCCTACTTCTCGGCGGGCACATTATATACGTCTATATCGTAATATAACCTAACCTAACCCATCTAGACACTGGCTGGTAATGTTTTACAAAATCGCGGTCGTGTCGGCCCGTACGTCTCGGTGGGGACATTATATACGTCCATAACGTTATATATCCTAACCTAAGGGAACCTAACATCGCGGATGTAGTATTTCACAACATTCCTGGCGGGTCGGCGCCAATTCTCGGTCGGAATATTATATACGTCTATAACGTAATATAACCTAACCTAACCCATCTAGACCCTAACTGGGAATGTTTTACAAAATCCCGCCGTGTCGGCCCGTACTTTTCCGTGGGGACATTATATACGTCTATAACTTTATATATCCTAACCTACGGGAACATAACATCTCGGATGTAGTATTTTCCAACATTCCTGGCGGGTCGGTCCCAACTTCTCGGTGGGCACATTATATACGTCTATATCGTAATATAACCTAACCTAACCCATCTAGACCCTCGCTAGTAATGTTTTACAAAACCCCGGTCGTGTCGTCCCTTACCTCTCGGTGCGGACATTATATACGTCTATAACTTTATATATCCTAACCTAAGGGAACCTAAAATCTCGGATGTAGTATTTTCCAACATTCCTGGCTGGTCGGCGCCAATTCTCGGTGGGAACATTATATACGTCTATAATGTAATATAACCTAACCTAACCCATCTAGACCCTAGCTGGGAATGATTTACAAAATCCCGCCGTGTCGGCCCGTACTTCTCGGTGGGGAAATTATATACGTCTATAACGTTATATATCCTAACCTAAGGGAACCTAAAATCTAGGATGTAGTATTTTCCAACATTCCTGGCGGGTCGGCCCCTACTTCTCGGCGGGCACATTATATACGTCTATATCGTAATATAACCTAACCTAACCCATCTAGACACTGGCTGGTAATGTTTTACAAAATCCCGGTCGTATCGGCCCGTACTTCTCGGTGGACACATTATATACGTCTATAACGTTATATATCCTAACCTAAGGGAACCTAACATCGCGGATGTAGTATTTCACAACATTCCTGACGGGTCGGCGCCAATTCTCGGTGGGAATATTATATACGTCTATAACGTAATATAACCTAACCTAACCCATCTAGACCCTAGCTGGGAATGATTTACAAAATCCCGCCGTGTCGGCCCGTACTTTTCCGTGGGGACATTATATACGTCTATAAGTTTATATATCCTAACCTAAGGGAACATAACATCTCGGATGTAGTATTTTCCAACATTCCTGGCGGGTCGGCCCCTACTTCTCGGCGGGCACATTATATACGTCTATTTCGTAATATAACCTAACCTAACCCATCTAGACCCTGGCTGGTAATGTTTTACAAAATCCCGGTCGTGTCGGCCCGTACTTCTCGGTGGGGAAATTATATACGTCTATAACGTTATATGTCCTAACCTAAGGGAACCTAACATCTCGGATGTAGTATTTTCCAACATTCCCGGGGGTTCGGCCCCTACTTCTCGGTGGGCACATTATATACTTCTATATCGTAATATAACCTAACCAAACCCATCTAGACCCTCGCTGGTAATGTTTTACAAAATCCCGGGCTTGTCGGCCCGTACTTCTCGGTGGGGAAATTATATACGTCTATAACTTTATATGTCCTAACCTAAGGGAACCTAACATCTCGGATGTAGTATTTTCCAACATTCCTGGCGGGTCGGCCCCTACTTCTCGGCGGGCACATTATATACGTCTATATCGTAATATAACCTAACCTAACCCATCTAGACCCTAGCTGGTAATGTTTTACAAAATCCCGGTTGTGTCGTCCCTTACCTCTCGGTGCGGACATTATATACGTCTATAACTTTATATATCCTAACCTAAGGGAACCTAAAATCTCGGATGTAGTATTTTCCAACATTCCTGGCTGGTCGGCGCCAATTCTCGGTGGGAACATTATATACGTCTATAATGTAATATAACCTAACCTAACCCATCTAGACCCTAGCTGGGAATGATTTACAAAATCCCGCCGTGTCGGCCCGTACTTCTCGGTGGGGAAATTATATACGTCTATAACGTTATATATCCTAACCTAAGGGAACCTAAAATCTAGGATGTAGTATTTTCCAACATTCCTGGCGGGTCGGCCCCTACTTCTCGGCGGGCACATTATATACGTCTATATCGTAATATAACCTAACCTAACCCATCTAGATACTGGCTGGTAATGTTTTACAAAATCCCGGTCGTATCGGCCCGTACTTCTCGGTGGGGACATTATATACGTCTATAACGTTATATATCCTAACCTAAGGGAACCTAACATCGCGGATGTAGTATTTCACAACATTCCTGACGGGTCGGCGCCAATTCTCGGTGGGAATATTATATACGTCTATAACGTAATATAACCTAACCTAACCCATCTAGACCCTAGCTGGGAATGATTTACGAAATCCCGCCATGTCGGCCCGTACTTTTCCGTGGGGACATTATATACGTCCATAACTTTATATATCCTAACCTAAGGGAACATAACATCTCGGATGTAGTATTTTCCAACATTCCTGGCGGGTCGGCCCCTACCTCTCGGCGGGCACATTATATACGTCTATGTCGTAATATAACCTAACCTAACCCATCTAGACCCTGGCTGGTAATGTTTTACAAAATCCCGGTCGTGTCGGCCCGTACTTCTCGGTGGGGAAATTATATACGTCTATAACGTTATATGTCCTAACCTAAGGGAACCTAACATCTCGGATGTAGTATTTTCCAACATTCCCGGGGGTTCGGCCCCTACTTCTCGGTGGGCACATTATATACTTCTATATCGTAATATAACCTAACCAAACCCATCTAGACCCTCGCTGGTAATGTTTTACAAAATCCCGGGCTTGTCGGCCCGTACTTCTCGGTGGGGAAATTATATACGTCTATAACTTTATATGTCCTAACCTAAGGGAACCTAACATCTCGGATGTAGTATTTTCCAACATTCCTGGCGGGTCGGCCCCTACTTCTCGGCGGGCACATTATATACGTCTATATCGTAATATAACCTAACCTAACCCATCTAGACCCTAGCTGGTAATGTTTTACAAAATCCCGGTTGTGTCGTCCCTTACCTCTCGGTGCGGACATTATATACGTCTATAACTTTATATATCCTAACCTAAGGGAACCTAAAATCTCGGATGTAGTATTTTCCAACATTCCTGGCTGGTCGGCGCCAATTCTCGGTGGGAACATTATATACGTCTATAATGTAATATAACCTAACCTAACCCATCTAGACCCTAGCTGGGAATGATTTACAAAATCCCGCCGTGTCGGCCCGTACTTCTCGGTGGGGAAATTATATACGTCTATAACGTTATATATCCTAACCTAAGGGAACCTAAAATCTAGGATGTAGTATTTTCCAACATTCCTGGCGGGTCGGCCCCTACTTCTCGGCGGGCACATTATATACGTCTATATCGTAATATAACCTAACCTAACCCATCTAGACACTGGCTGGTAATGTTTTACAAAATCCCGGTCGTATCGGCCCGTACTTCTCGGTGGGGACATTATATACGTCTATAACGTTATATATCCTAACCTAAGGGAACCTAACATCGCGGATGTAGTATTTCACAACATTCCTGACGGGTCGGCGCCAATTCTCGGTGGGAATATTATATACGTCTATAACGTAATATAACCTAACCTAACCCATCTAGACCCTAGCTGGGAATGATTTACAAAATCCCGCCGTGTCGGCCCGTACTTTTCCGTGGGGACATTATATACGTCTATAACTTTATATATCCTAACATAAGGGAACATAACATCTCGGATGTAGTATTTTCCAACATTCCTGGCGGGTCGGCCCCTACCTCTCGGCGGGCACATTATATTCGTCTATGTCGTAATATAACCTAACCTAACCCATCTAGACCCTGGCTGGTAATGTTTTACAAAATCCCGGTCGTGTCGGCCCGTACTTCTCGGTGGGGACATTATATACGTCTATAACGTTATATATCCTAACCTAAGGGAACCTAACATCGCGGATGTAGTATTTCACAACATTCCTGGCGGGTAGGCGCCAATTCTCGGTGGGAACATTATATACGTCTATATCGTAATATAACCTAACCTAACCCATCTAGACCCTCGCTGGTAATGTTTTACAAAATCCCGGTCGTGTCGGCCCGTACTTCTCGGTGTGGACATTATATACGTCTATAATGTTATATATCCTAACATAAGGGAACCTAACTTCTCTGATGTAGTATTTTCCAACGTTCCTGGCGGGTCGGTCCCAACTTCTCGGTGGGCACATTATATACGTCTATATCGTAATATAACCTAACCTAACCCATCTAGACCCTCGCTAGTAATGTTTTACAAAACCCCGGTCGTGTCGTCCCTTACCTCTCGGTGCGGACATTATATACGTCTATAACGTTATATATCCTAACCTAAGGCAAACTAACATCGCGGATGTAGTATTTCACAACATTCCTGGCGGGTCGGCCCCAACTTCTCGGTGGGCACATTATATATGTCTATATCGTAATATAACCTAACCTAACCCATCTAGACCCTCGCTGGTAATGTTTTACAAAATCCCGGTCGTGTCGGCCCGTACTTCTCGGTGGGGAAATTATATACGTCTATAACGTTATATATCCTAACCTAAGGGAACCTAAAATCTAGGATGTAGTATTTTCCAACATTCCTGTCGGGTCGGCCCCTACTTCTCGGCGGGCACATTATATACGTCTATATCGTAATATAACCTAACCTAACCCATCTAGACACTGGCTGGTAATGTTTTACAAAATCGCGGTCGTGTCGGCCCGTACGTCTCGGTGGGGACATTATATACGTCCATAACGTTATATATCCTAACCTAAGGGAACCTAACATCGCGGATGTAGTATTTCACAACATTCCTGGCGGGTCGGCGCCAATTCTCGGTCGGAATATTATATACGTCTATAACGTAATATAACCTAACCTAACCCATCTAGACCCTAACTGGGAATGTTTTACAAAATCCCGCCGTGTCGGCCCGTACTTTTCCGTGGGGACATTATATACGTCTATAACTTTATATATCCTAACCTACGGGAACATAACATCTCGGATGTAGTATTTTCCAACATTCCTGGCGGGTCGGTCCCAACTTCTCGGTGGGCACATTATATACGTCTATATCGTAATATAACCTAACCTAACCCATCTAGACCCTCGCTAGTAATGTTTTACAAAACCCCGGTCGTGTCGTCCCTTACCTCTCGGTGCGGACATTATATACGTCTATAACTTTATATATCCTAACCTAAGGGAACCTAAAATCTCGGATGTAGTATTTTCCAACATTCCTGGCTGGTCGGCGCCAATTCTCGGTGGGAACATTATATACGTCTATAATGTAATATAACCTAACCTAACCCATCTAGACCCTAGCTGGGAATGATTTACAAAATCCCGCCGTGTCGGCCCGTACTTCTCGGTGGGGAAATTATATACGTCTATAACGTTATATATCCTAACCTAAGGGAACCTAAAATCTAGGATGTAGTATTTTCCAACATTCCTGGCGGGTCGGCCCCTACTTCTCGGCGGGCACATTATATACGTCTATATCGTAATATAACCTAACCTAACCCATCTAGACACTGGCTGGTAATGTTTTACAAAATCCCGGTCGTATCGGCCCGTACTTCTCGGTGGACACATTATATACGTCTATAACGTTATATATCCTAACCTAAGGGAACCTAACATCGCGGATGTAGTATTTCACAACATTCCTGACGGGTCGGCGCCAATTCTCGGTGGGAATATTATATACGTCTATAACGTAATATAACCTAACCTAACCCATCTAGACCCTAGCTGGGAATGATTTACAAAATCCCGCCGTGTCGGCCCGTACTTTTCCGTGGGGACATTATATACGTCTATAAGTTTATATATCCTAACCTAAGGGAACATAACATCTCGGATGTAGTATTTTCCAACATTCCTGGCGGGTCGGCCCCTACTTCTCGGCGGGCACATTATATACGTCTATTTCGTAATATAACCTAACCTAACCCATCTAGACCCTGGCTGGTAATGTTTTACAAAATCCCGGTCGTGTCGGCCCGTACTTCTCGGTGGGGAAATTATATACGTCTATAACGTTATATGTCCTAACCTAAGGGAACCTAACATCTCGGATGTAGTATTTTCCAACATTCCCGGGGGTTCGGCCCCTACTTCTCGGTGGGCACATTATATACTTCTATATCGTAATATAACCTAACCAAACCCATCTAGACCCTCGCTGGTAATGTTTTACAAAATCCCGGGCTTGTCGGCCCGTACTTCTCGGTGGGGAAATTATATACGTCTATAACTTTATATGTCCTAACCTAAGGGAACCTAACATCTCGGATGTAGTATTTTCCAACATTCCTGGCGGGTCGGCCCCTACTTCTCGGCGGGCACATTATATACGTCTATATCGTAATATAACCTAACCTAACCCATCTAGACCCTAGCTGGTAATGTTTTACAAAATCCCGGTTGTGTCGTCCCTTACCTCTCGGTGCGGACATTATATACGTCTATAACTTTATATATCCTAACCTAAGGGAACCTAAAATCTCGGATGTAGTATTTTCCAACATTCCTGGCTGGTCGGCGCCAATTCTCGGTGGGAACATTATATACGTCTATAATGTAATATAACCTAACCTAACCCATCTAGACCCTAGCTGGGAATGATTTACAAAATCCCGCCGTGTCGGCCCGTACTTCTCGGTGGGGAAATTATATACGTCTATAACGTTATATATCCTAACCTAAGGGAACCTAAAATCTAGGATGTAGTATTTTCCAACATTCCTGGCGGGTCGGCCCCTACTTCTCGGCGGGCACATTATATACGTCTATATCGTAATATAACCTAACCTAACCCATCTAGACACTGGCTGGTAATGTTTTACAAAATCCCGGTCGTATCGGCCCGTACTTCTCGGTGGGGACATTATATACGTCTATAACGTTATATATCCTAACCTAAGGGAACCTAACATCGCGGATGTAGTATTTCACAACATTCCTGACGGGTCGGCGCCAATTCTCGGTGGGAATATTATATACGTCTATAACGTAATATAACCTAACCTAACCCATCTAGACCCTAGCTGGGAATGATTTACAAAATCCCGCCGTGTCGGCCCGTACTTTTCCGTGGGGACATTATATACGTCTATAACTTTATATATCCTAACATAAGGGAACATAACATCTCGGATGTAGTATTTTCCAACATTCCTGGCGGGTCGGCCCCTACCTCTCGGCGGGCACATTATATACGTCTATGTCGTAATATAACCTAACCTAACCCATCTAGACCCTGGCTGGTAATGTTTTACAAAATCCCGGTCGTGTCGGCCCGTACTTCTCGGTGGGGACATTATATACGTCTATAACGTTATATATCCTAACCTAAGGGAACCTAACATCGCGGATGTAGTATTTCACAACATTCCTGGCGGGTAGGCGCCAATTCTCGGTGGGAACATTATATACGTCTATATCGTAATATAACCTAACCTAACCCATCTAGACCCTCGCTGGTAATGTTTTACAAAATCCCGGTCGTGTCGGCCCGTACTTCTCGGTGTGGACATTATATACGTCTATAATGTTATATATCCTAACATAAGGGAACCTAACTTCTCTGATGTAGTATTTTCCAACGTTCCTGGCGGGTCGGTCCCAACTTCTCGGTGGGCACATTATATACGTCTATATCGTAATATAACCTAACCTAACCCATCTAGACCCTCGCTAGTAATGTTTTACAAAACCCCGGTCGTGTCGTCCCTTACCTCTCGGTGCGGACATTATATACGTCTATAACGTTATATATCCTAACCTAAGGCAAACTAACATCGCGGATGTAGTATTTCACAACATTCCTGGCGGGTCGGCCCCAACTTCTCGGTGGGCACATTATATATGTCTATATCGTAATATAACCTAACCTAACCCATCTAGACCCTCGCTGGTAATGTTTTACAAAATCCCGGTCGTGTCGGCCCGTACTTCTCGGTGGGGAAATTATATACGTCTATAACGTTATATATCCTAACCTAAGGGAACCTAAAATCTAGGATGTAGTATTTTCCAACATTCCTGTCGGGTCGGCCCCTACTTCTCGGCGGGCACATTATATACGTCTATATCGTAATATAACCTAACCTAACCCATCTAGACACTGGCTGGTAATGTTTTACAAAATCGCGGTCGTGTCGGCCCGTACGTCTCGGTGGGGACATTATATACGTCCATAACGTTATATATCCTAACCTAAGGGAACCTAACATCGCGGATGTAGTATTTCACAACATTCCTGGCGGGTCGGCGCCAATTCTCGGTCGGAATATTATATACGTCTATAACGTAATATAACCTAACCTAACCCATCTAGACCCTAACTGGGAATGTTTTACAAAATCCCACCGTGTCGGCCCGTACTTTTCCGTGGGGACATTATGTACGTCTATAACTTTATATATCCTAACCTACGGGAACATAACATCTCGGATGTAGTATTTTCCAACATTCCTGGCGGGTCGGTCCCAACTTCTCGGTGGGCACATTATATACGTCTATATCGTAATATAACCTAACCTAACCCATCTAGACCCTCGCTAGTAATGTTTTACAAAACCCCGGTCGTGTCGTCCCTTACCTCTCGGTGCGGACATTATATACGTCTATAACTTTATATATCCTAACCTAAGGGAACCTAAAATCTCGGATGTAGTATTTTCCAACATTCCTGGCTGGTCGGCGCCAATTCTCGGTGGGAACATTATATACGTCTATAATGTAATATAACCTAACCTAACCCATCTAGACCCTAGCTGGGAATGATTTACAAAATCCCGCCGTGTCGGCCCGTACTTCTCGGTGGGGAAATTATATACGTCTATAACGTTATATATCCTAACCTAAGGGAACCTAAAATCTAGGATGTAGTATTTTCCAACATTCCTGGCGGGTCGGCCCCTACTTCTCGGCGGGCACATTATATACGTCTATATCGTAATATAACCTAACCTAACCCATCTAGACACTGGCTGGTAATGTTTTACAAAATCCCGGTCGTATCGGCCCGTACTTCTCGGTGGACACATTATATACGTCTATAACGTTATATATCCTAACCTAAGGGAACCTAACATCGCGGATGTAGTATTTCACAACATTCCTGACGGGTCGGCGCCAATTCTCGGTGGGAATGTTATATACGTCTATAACGTAATATAACCTAACCTAACCCATCTAGACCCTAGCTGGGAATGATTTACAAAATCCCGCCGTGTCGGCCCGTACTTTTCCGTGGGGACATTATATACGTCTATAAGTTTATATATCCTAACCTAAGGGAACATAACATCTCGGATGTAGTATTTTCCAACATTCCTGGCGGGTCGGCCCCTACTTCTCGGCGGGCACATTATATACGTCTATTTCGTAATATAACCTAACCTAACCCATCGAGTCACTGGCTGGTAATGTTTTACAAAATCCCGGTCGTGTCGGCCCGTACTTCTCGGTGGGGACATTATATACGTCTATAACGTTATATATCCTAACCTAAGGGAACCTAACATCGCGGATGTAGTATTTCACAACATTCCTGGCGGGTAGGCGCCAATTCTCGGTGGGAACATTATATACGTCTATATCGTAATATAACCTAACCTAACCCATCTAGACCCTCGCTGGTAATGTTTTACAAAATCCCGGTCGTGTCGGCCCGTACTTCTCGGTGTGGACATTATATACGTCTATAATGTTATATATCCTAACCTAAGGGAACATAACTTCTCTGATGTAGTATTTTCCAACGTTCCTGGCTGGTCGGTCCCAACTTCTCGGTGGGCACATTATATACGTCTATATCGTAGTATAACCTAACCTAACCCATATAGACCCTCGCTGGTAATGTTTTACAAAATCCCGGTCGTGTCGTCCCTTACGTCACGGTGCGGTCATTATATACGTCCATAACGTAATATATCCTAACCTAAGGCAACCTAACATCGCGGATGTAGTATTTCACAACATTCCTGGCGGGTCGGCGCCAATTCTCAGTGGGAACATTATATACGTCTATAACGTAATATAACCTAACCTAACCCATCTAGCCCCTCGCTGGTAATGTTTTACAAAATCCCGGTCGTGTCTGCCCGTACTTCTCGGTGGGGAAATTATATACGTCTATAACTTTATATGTCCTAACCTAAGGGAACCTAACATCTCGGATGTAGTATTTTCCAACATTCCTGGCGGGTCGGCCCCTACTTCTCGGCGGGCACATTATATACGTCTATATCGTAATATAACCTAACCTAACCCATCTAGACCCTAGCTGGTAATGTTTTACAAAATCCCGGTTGTGTCGGCCCGTACATTTCGGTGGGGACATTATGTACGTCTATAACTTTACATATCCTAACCTAAGGGAACCTAACATCTCGGATGTAGTATTTTTCAACATTCCCGGGGTGTTCGGCCCCTACTTCTCGGTGGGCACATTATATACGTCTATATCGTAATATAACCTAACCTAACCCATCTAGACCCTCGCTAGTAATGTTTTACAAAACCCCGGTCGTGTCGTCCCTTACGTCTCGGTGCGGACATTATATACGTCTATAACGTTATATATCCTAACCTAAGGCAAACTAACATCGCGGATGTAGTATTTTCCAACATTCCTGGCGGGTCGGCCCCTACTTCTCGGCGGGCACATTATATACGTCTATATCGTAATATAACCTAACCTAACCCATCTAGACCCTAGCTGGTAGTGTTTTACAAAATCCCGGTTGTGTCGGCCCGTACATTTCTGTGGGGACATTATGTACGTCTATAACTTTACATATCCTAACCTAAGGGAACCTAACATCTCGGATGTAGTATTTTCCAACATTCCCGGGGGGTTCGGCCCCTACTTCTCGGTGGGCACATTATATACGTCTATATCGTAATATAACCTAACCTAACCCATCTAGACCCTCGCTAGTAATGTTTTACAAAACCCCGGTCGTGTCGTCCCTTACGTCTCGGTGCGGACATTATATACGTCTATAACGTTATATATCCTAACCTAAGGCAAACTAACATCGCGGATGTAGTATTTCACAACATTCCTGGCGGGTCGGCCCCAACTTCTCGGTGGGCACATTATATACGTCTATATCGTAATATAACCTAACCTAACCCATCTAGACCCTAGCTGGTAATGTTTTACAAAATCCCGGTTGTGTCGGCCCGTACATTTCGGTGGGGACATTATGTACGTCTATAACTTTACATATCCTAACCTAAGGGAACCTAACATCTCGGATGTAGTATTTTTCAACATTCCCGGGGGGTTCGGCCCCTACTTCTCGGTGGGCACATTATATACGTCTATATCGTAATATAACCTAACCTAACCCATCTAGACCCTCGCTAGTAATGTTTTACAAAACCCCGGTCGTGTCGTCCCTTACGTCTCGGTGCGGACATTATATACGTCTATAACGTTATATATCCTAACCTAAGGCAAACTAACATCGCGGATGTAGTATTTCACAACATTCCTGGCGGGTCGGCCCCAACTTCTCGGTGGGCACATTATATATGTCTATATCGTAATATAACCTAACCTAACCCATCTAGACCCTCGCTGGTAATGTTTTACAAAATCCCGGTCCTGTCGGCCCGTACTTCTCGGTGGGGAAATTATATACGTCTATAACGTTATATATCCTAACCTAAGGGAACCTAAAATCTAGGATGTAGTATTTTCCAACATTCCTGGCGGGTCGGCCCCTACTTCTCGGCGGGCACATTATATACGTCTATATCGTAATATAACCTAACCTAACCCATCTAGACCCTAGCTGGTAATGTTTTACAAAATCCCGGTTGTGTCGGCCCGTACATTTCGGTGGGGACATTATGTACGTCTATAACTTTACATATCCTAACCTAAGGGAACCTAACATCTCGGATGTAGTATTTTTCAACATTCCCGGGGGGTTCGGCCCCTACTTCTCGGTGGGCACATTATATACGTCTATATCGTAATATAACCTAACCTAACCCATCTAGACCCTCGCTAGTAATGTTTTACAAAACCCTGGCCGTGTCGTCCCTTACGTCTCGGTGCGGACATTATATACGTCTATAACGTTATATATCCTAACCTAAGGCAAACTAACATCGCGGATGTAGTATTTCACAACATTCCTGGCGGGTCGGCCCCAACTTCTCGGTGGGCACATTATATATGTCTATATCGTAATATAACCTAACCTAACCCATCTAGACCCTCGCTGGTAATGTTTTACAAAATCCCGGTCCTGTCGGCCCGTACTTCTCGGTGGGGAAATTATATACGTCTATAACGTTATATATCCTAACCTAAGGGAACCTAAAATCTAGGATGTAGTATTTTCCAACATTCCTGGCGGGTCGGCCCCTACTTCTCGGCGGGCACATTATATACGTCTATATCGTAATATAACCTAACCTAACCCATCTAGATACTGGCTGGTAATGTTTTACAAAATCCCGGTCGTATCGGCCCGTACTTCTCGGTGGGGACATTATATACGTCTATAATGTTATATATCCTAACCTAAGGGAACCTAACATCGCGGATGTAGTATTTCACAACATTCCTGACGGGTCGGCGCCAATTCTCGGTGGGAATATTATATACGTCTATAACGTAATATAACCTAACCTAACCCATCTAGACCCTAGCTGGGAATGATTTACGAAATCCCGCCGTGTCGGCCCGTACTTTTCCGTGGGGACATTATATACGTCCATAACTTTATATATCCTAACCTAAGGGAACATAACATCTCGGATGTAGTATTTTCCAACATTCCTGGCGGGTCGGCCCCTACCTCTCGGCGGGCACATTATATACGTCTATGTCGTAATATAACCTAACCTAACCCATCTAGACCCTGGCTGGTAATGTTTTACAAAATCCCGGTCGTGTCGGCCCGTACTTCTCGGTGGGGAAATTATATACGTCTATAACGTTATATGTCCTAACCTAAGGGAACCTAACATCTCGGATGTAGTATTTTCCAACATTCCCGGGGGTTCGGCCCCTACTTCTCGGTGGGCACATTATATACTTCTATATCGTAATATAACCTAACCAAACCCATCTAGACCCTCGCCGGTAATGTTTTACAAAATCCCGGGCTTGTCGGCCCGTACTTCTCGGTGGGGAAATTATATACGTCTATAACTTTACATATCCTAACCTAAGGGAACCTAACATCTCGGATGTAGTATTTTCCAACATTCCCGGGGGGTTCGGCCCCTACTTCTCGGTGGGCACATTATATACGTCTATATCGTAATATAACCTAACCTAACCCATCTAGACCCTCGCTAGTAATGTTTTACAAAACCCCGGTCGTGTCGTCCCTTACGTCTCGGTGCGGACATTATATACGTCTATAACGTTATATATCCTAACCTAAGGCAAACTAACATCGCGGATGTAGTATTTCACAACATTCCTGGCGGGTCGGCCCCTACTTCTCGGCGGGCACATTATATACGTCTATATCGTAATATAACCTAACCTAACCCATCTAGATACTGGCTAGTAATGTTTTACAAAACCCCGGTCGTGTCGTCCCTTACGTCTCGGTGCGGACATTATATACGTCTATAACGTTATATATCCTAACCTAAGGCAAACTAACATCGCGGATGTAGTATTTCACAACATTCCTGGCGGGTCGGCCCCAACTTCTCGGTGGGCACATTATATACGTCTATATCGTAATATAACCTAACCTAACCCATCTAGACCCTAGCTGGTAATGTTTTACAAAATCCCGGTTGTGTCGGCCCGTACATTTCGGTGGGGACATTATGTACGTCTATAACTTTACATATCCTAACCTAAGGGAACCTAACATCTCGGATGTAGTATTTTTCATCATTCCCGGGGGGTTCGGCCCCTACTTCTCGGTGGGCACATTATATACGTCTATATCGTAATATAACCTAACCTAAGCCATCTAAACCCTCGCTAGTAATGTTTTACAAAACCCCGGTCGTGTCGTCCCTTACGTCTCGGTGCGGACATTATATACGTCTATAACGTTATATATCCTAACCTAAGGCAAACTAACATCGCGGATGTAGTATTTCACAACATTCCTGGCGGGTCGGCCCCAACTTCTCGGTGGGCACATTATATATGTCTATATCGTAATATAACCTAACCTAACCCATCTAGACCCTCGCTGGTAATGTTTTACAAAATCCCGGTCCTGTCGGCCCGTACTTCTCGGTGGGGAAATTATATACGTCTATAACGTTATATATCCTAACCTAAGGGAACCTAAAATCTAGGATGTATTATTTTCCAACATTCCTGGCGGGTCGGCCCCTACTTCTCGGCGGGCACATTATATACGTCTATATCGTAATATAACCTAACCTAACCCATCTAGATACTGGCTGGTAATGTTTTACAAAATCCCGGTCGTATCGGCCCGTACTTCTCGGTGGGGACATTATATACGTCTATAACGTTATATATCCTAACCTAAGGGAACCTAACATCGCGGATGTAGTATTTCACAACATTCCTGACGGGTCGGCGCCAATTCTCGGTGGGAATATTATATACGTCTATAACGTAATATAACCTAACCTAACCCATCTAGACCCTAGCTGGGAATGATTTACGAAATCCCGCCGTGTCGGCCCGTACTTTTCCGTGGGGACATTATATACGTCCATAACTTTATATATCCTAACCTAAGGGAACATAACATCTCGGATGTAGTATTTTCCAACATTCCTGGCGGGTCGGCCCCTACCTCTCGGCGGGCACATTATATACGTCTATGTCGTAATATAACCTAACCTAACCCATCTAGACCCTGGCTGGTAATGTTTTACAAAATCCCGGTCGTGTCGGCCCGTACTTCTCGGTGGGGAAATTATATACGTCTATAACGTTATATGTCCTAACCTAAGGGAACCTAACATCTCGGATGTAGTATTTTCCAACATTCCCGGGGGTTCGGCCCCTACTTCTCGGTGGGCACATTATATACTTCTATATCGTAATATAACCTAACCAAACCCATCTAGACCCTCGCTGGTAATGTTTTACAAAATCCCGGGCTTGTCGGCCCGTACTTCTCGGTGGGGAAATTATATACGTCTATAACTTTACATGTCCTAACCTAAGGGAACCTAACATCTCGGATGTAGTATTCTCCAACATTCCTGGCGGGTCGGCCCCTACTTCTCGGCGGGCACATTATATACGTCTATATCGTAATATAACCTAACCTAACCCATCTAGACCCTAGCTGGTAGTGTTTTACAAAATCCCGGTTGTGTCGGCCCGTACATTTCTGTGGGGACATTATGTACGTCTATAACTTTACATATCCTAACCTAAGGGAACCTAACATCTCGGATGTAGTATTTTCCAAGATTCCCGGGGGGTTCGGCCCCTACTTCTCGGTGGGCACATTATATACGTCTATATCGTAATATAACCTAACCTAACCCATCTAGACCCTCGCTAGTAATTTTTTACAAAACCCCGGTCGTGTCGTCCCTTACCTCTCGGTGCGGACATTATATACGTCTATAACGTTATATATCCTAACCTAAGGCAAACTAACATCGCGGATGTAGTATTTCACAACATTCCTGGCGGGTCGGCCCCAACTTCTCGGTGGGCACATTATATACGTCTATAACGTAATATAACCTAACCTAACCCATCTAGACCCTAGCTGGGAATGATTTACGAAATCCCGCCGTGTCGGCCCGTACTTTTCCGTGGGGACATTATATACGTCCATAACTTTATATATCCTAACCTAAGGGAACATAACATCTCGGATGTAGTATTTTCCAACATTCCTGGCGGGTCGGCCCCTAACTCTCGGCGGGCACATTATATACGTCTATGTCGCAATATAACCTAACCTAACCCATCTAGACCCTGGCTGGTAATGTTTTACAAAATCGCGGTCGTGTCGGCCCGTACGTCTCGGTGGGGACATTATATACGTCCATAACGTTATATATCCTAACCTAAGGGAACCTAACATCGCGGCTGTAGTATTTCACAACATTCCTGGCGGGTCGGCGCCAATTCTCGGTCGGATTATTATATACGTCTATAACGTAATATAACCTAACCTAACCCATCTAGACCCTAACTGGGAATGTTTTACAAAATCCCGCCGTGTCGGCCCGTACTTTTCCGTGGGGACATTATATACGTCTATAACTTTATATATCCTAACCTAAGGGAACATAACATCTCGGATGTAGTATTTTCCAACATTCCTGGCGGGTCGGTCCCAACTTCTCGGTGGGCACATTATATACGTCTATATCGTAATATAACCTAACCTAACCCATCTAGACCCTCGCTAGTAATGTTTTACAAAACCCCGGTCGTGTCGTCCCTTACCTCTCGGTGCGGACATTATATACGTCTATAACTTTATATATCCTAACCTAAGGGAACCTAAAATCTCGGATGTAGTATTTTCCAACATTCCTGGCTGGTCGGCGCCAATTCTCGGTGGGAACATTATATACGTCTATAATGTAATATAACCTAACCTAACCCATCTAGACCCTAGCTGGGAATGATTTACAAAATCCCGCCGTGTCGGCCCGTACTTCTCGGTGGGGAAATTATATACGTCTATAACCTTATATATCCTAACCTAAGGGAACCTAAAATCTAGGATGTATTATTTTCCAACATTCCTGGCGGGTCGGCCCCTACTTCTCGGCGGGCACATTATATACGTCTATATCGTAATATAACCTAACCTAACCCATCTAGACACTGGCTGGTAATGTTTTACAAAATCCCGGTCGTATCGGCCCGTACTTCTCGGTGGGGACATTATATACGTCTATAACGTTATATATCCTAACCTAAGGGAACCTAACATCGCGGATGTAGTATTTCACAACATTCCTGACGGGTCGGCGCCAATTCTCGGTGGGAATATTATATACGTCTATAACGTAATATAACCTAACCTAACCCATCTAGACCCTAGCTGGGAATGATTTACAAAATCCCGCCGTGTCGGCCCGTACTTTTCCGTGGGGACATTATATACGTCTATAACTTTATATATCCTAACCTAAGGGAACATAACATCTCGGATGTAGTATTTTCCAACATTCCTGGCGGGTCGGCCCCTACCTCTCGGCGGGCACATTATATACGTCTATGTCGTAATATAACCTAACCTAACCCATCTAGACCCTGGCTGGTAATGTTTTACAAAATCCCGGTCGTGTCGGCCCGTACTTCTCGGTGGGGACATTATATACGTCTATAACGTTATATATCCTAACCTAAGGGAACCTAACATCGCGGATGTAGTATTTCACAACATTCCTGGCGGGTAGGCGCCAATTCTCGGTGGGAACATTATATACGTCTATATCGTAATATAACCTAACCTAACCCATCTAGACCCTCGCTGGTAATGTTTTACAAAATCCCGGTCGTGTCGGCCCGTACTTCTCGGTGTGGACATTATATACGTCTATAACGTTATATATCCTAACCTAAGGGAACCTAAAATCTAGGATGTAGTATTTTCCAACATTCCTGTCGGGTCGGCCCCTACTTCTCGGCGGGCACATTATATACGTCTATATCGTAATATAACCTAACCTAACCCATCTAGACACTGGCTGGTAATGTTTTACAAAATCGCGGTCGTGTCGGCCCGTACGTCTCGGTGGGGACATTATATACGTCTATAACGTTATATATCCTAACCTAAGGGAACCTAACATCGCGGATGTAGTATTTCACAACATTCCTGGCGGGTCGGCGCCAATTCTCGGTCGGAATATTATATACGTCTATAACGTAATATAACCTAACCTAACCCATCTAGACCCTAACTGGGAATGTTTTACAAAATCCCGCCGTGTCGGCCCGTACTTTTCCGTGGGGACATTATATACGTCTATAACTTTATATATCCTAACCTAAGGGAACATAACATCTCGGATGTAGTATTTTCCAACATTCCTGGCGGGTCGGTCCCAACTTCTCGGTGGGCACATTATATACGTCTATATCGTAATATACCCTAACCTAACCCATCTAGACCCTCGCTAGTAATGTTTTACAAAACCCCGGTCGTGTCGTCCCTTACCTCTCGGTGCGGACATTATATACGTCTATAACTTTATATATCCTAACCTAAGGGAACCTAAAATCTCGGATGTAGTATTTTCCAACATTCCTGGCGGGTCTGCCCCTACTTCTCGGCGGGCACATTATATACGTCTATATCGTAATATAACCTAACCTAACCCATGTAGACCCTCGCTGGTAATGTTTTACAAAATCCCGGTTGTGTCGGCCCGTACATTTCGGTGGGGACATTATGTACGTCTATAACTTTACATATCCTAACCTAAGGGAACCTAACATCTCGGATATAGTATTTTTCAACATTCCCGGGGGGTTCGGCCCCTACTTCTCGGTGGGCACATTATATACGTCTATATCGTAATATAACCTAACCTAACCCATCTAGACCCTCGCTAGTAATGTTTTACAAAACCCCGGTCGTGTCGTCCCTTACCTCTCGGTGCGGACATTATATACGTCTATAACGTTATATATCCTAACCTAAGGCAAACTAACATCGCGGATGTAGTATTTCACAACATTCCTGGCGGGTCGGCCCCAACTTCTCGGTGGGCACATTATATACGTCTATAACGTAATATAACCTAACCTAACCCATCTAGACCCTAGCTGGGAATGATTTACGAAATCCCGCCGTGTCGGCCCGTACTTTTCCGTGGGGACATTATATACGTCCATAACTTTATATATCCTAACCTAAGGGAACATAACATCTCGGATGTAGTATTTTCCAACATTCCTGGCGGGTCGGCCCCTACCTCTCGGCGGGCACATTATATACGTCTATGTCGTAATATAACCTAACCTAACCCATCTAGACCCTGGCTGGTAATGTTTTACAAAATCGCGGTCGTGTCGGCCCGTACGTCTCGGTGGGGACATTATATACGTCCATAACGTTATATATCCTAACCTTAGGGAACCTAACATCGCGGATGTAGTATTTCACAACATTCCTGGCGGGTCGGCGCCAATTCTCGGTCGGATTATTATATACGTCTATAACGTAATATAACCTAACCTAACCCATCTAGACCCTAACTGGGAATGTTTTACAAAATCCCGCCGTGTCGGCCCGTACTTTTCCGTGGGGACATTATATACGTCTATAACCTTATATATCCTAACCTAAGGGAACATAACATCTCGGATGTAGTATTTTCCAACATTCCTGGCGGGTCGGTCCCAACTTCTCGGTGGGCACATTATATACGTCTATATCGTAATATAACCTAACCTAACCCATCTAGACCCTCGCTAGTAATGTTTTACAAAACCCCGGTCGTGTCGTCCCTTACCTCTCGGTGCGGACATTATATACGTCTATAACTTTATATATCCTAACCTAAGGGAACCTAAAATCTCGGATGTAGTATTTTCCAACATTCCTGGCTGGTCGGCGCCAATTCTCGGTGGGAACATTATATACGTCTATAATGTAATATAACCTAACCTAACCCATCTAGACCCTAGCTGGGAATGATTTACAAAATCCCGCCGTGTCGGCCCGTACTTCTCGGTGGGGAAATTATATACGTCTATAACCTTATATATCCTAACCTAAGGGAACCTAAAATCTAGGATGTATTATTTTCCAACATTCCTGGCGGGTCGGCCCCTACTTCTCGGCGGGCACATTATATACGTCTATATCGTAATATAACCTAACCTAACCCATCTAGACACTGGCTGGTAATGTTTTACAAAATCCCGGTCGTATCGGCCCGTACTTCTCGGTGGGGACATTATATACGTCTATAACGTTATATATCCTAACCTAAGGGAACCTAACATCGCGGATGTAGTATTTCACAACATTCCTGACGGGTCGGCGCCAATTCTCGGTGGGAATATTATATACGTCTATAACGTAATATAACCTAACCTAACCCATCTAGACCCTAGCTGGTAATGATTTACAAAATCCCGCCGTGTCGGCCCGTACTTTTCCGTGGGGACATTATATACGTCTATAACTTTATATATCCTAACCTAAGGGAACATAACATCTCGGATGTAGTATTTTCCAACATTCCTGGCGGGTCGGCCCCTACCTCTCGGCGGGCACATTATATACGTCTATGTCGTAATATAACCTAACCTAACCCATCTAGACCCTGGCTGGTAATGTTTTACAAAATCCCGGTCGTGTCGGCCCGTACTTCTCGGTGGGGACATTATATACGTCTATAACGTTATATATCCTAACCTAAGGGAACCTAACATCGCGGATGTAGTATTTCACAACATTCCTGGCGGGTAGGCGCCAATTCTCGGTGGGAACATTATATACGTCTATATCGTAATATAACCTAACCTAACCCATCTAGACCCTCGCTGGTAATGTTTTACAAAATCCCGGTCATGTCGGCCCGTACTTCTCGGTGTGGACATTATATACGTCTATAATGTTATATATCCTAACATAAGGGAACCTAACTTCTCTGATGTAGTATTTTCCAACGTTCCTGGCGGGTCGGTCCCAACTTCTCGGTGGGCACATTATATACGTCTATATCGTAATATAACCTAACATAACCCATCTAGACCCTCGCTAGTAATGTTTTACAAAACCCCGGTCGTGTCGTCCCTTACCTCTCGGTGCGGACATTATATACGTCTATAACGTTATATATCCTAACCTAAGGCAAACTAACATCGCGGATGTAGTATTTCACAACATTCCTGGCGGGTCGGCCCCAACTTCTCGGTGGGCACATTATATATGTCTATATCGTAATATAACCTAACCTAACCCATCTATACCCTCGCTGGTAATGTTTTACAAAATCCCGGTCGTGTCGGCCCGTACTTCTCGGTGGGGAAATTATATACGTCTATAACGTTATATATCCTAACCTAAGGGAACCTAAAATCTAGGATGTAGTATTTTCCAACATTCCTGTCGGGTCGGCCCCTACTTCTCGGCGGGCACATTATATACGTCTATATCGTAATATAACCTAACCTAACCCATCTAGACACTGGCTGGTAATGTTTTACAAAATCGCGGTCGTGTCGGCCCGTACGTCTCGGTGGGGACATTATATACGTCTATAACGTTATATATCCTAACCTAAGGGAACCTAACATCGCGGATGTAGTATTTCACAACATTCCTGGCGGGTCGGCGCCAATTCTCGGTCGGAATATTATATACGTCTATAACGTAATATAACCTAACCTAACCCATCTAGACCCTAACTGGGAATGTTTTACAAAATCCCGCCGTGTCGGCCCGTACTTTTCCGTGGGGACATTATATACGTCTATAACTTTATATATCCTAACCTAAGGGAACATAACATCTCGGATGTAGTATTTTCCAACATTCCTGGCGGGTCGGTCCCAACTTCTCGGTGGGCACATTATATACGTCTATATCGTAATATACCCTAACCTAACCCATCTAGACCCTCGCTAGTAATGTTTTACAAAACCCCGGTCGTGTCGTCCCTTACCTCTCGGTGCGGACATTATATACGTCTATAACTTTATATATCCTAACCTAAGGGAACCTAAAATCTCGGATGTAGTATTTTCCAACATTCGTGGCGGGTCTGCCCCTACTTCTCGGCGGGCACATTATATACGTCTATATCGTAATATAACCTAACCTAACCCATGTAGACCCTCGCTGGTAATGTTTTACAAAATCCCGGTCGTGTCGGCCCGTCCTTCTCGGTGGGGAAATTATATACGTCTATAACGTTATATATCCTAACCTAAGGGAACCTAAAATCTAGGATGGAGTATTTTCCAACATTCCTGGCGGGTCGGCCCCTACTTCTCGGCGGGCACATTATATACGTCTATATCGTAATATAACCTAACCTAACCCATCTAGACACTGGCTGGTAATGTTTTACAAAATCCCGGTCGTATCGGCCCGTACTTCTCGGTGGGGACATTATATACGTCTATAACGTTATATATCCTAACCTAAGGGAACCTAACATCGCGGATGTAGTATTTCACAACATTCCTGACGGGTCGGCGCCAATTCTCGGTGGGAATATTATATACGTCTATAACGTAATATAACCTAACCTAACCCATCTAGACCCTAGCTGGGAATGATTTACAAAATCCCGCCGTGTCGGCCCGTACTTTTCCGTGGGGACATTATATACGTCTATAACGTTATATATCCTAACCTAAGGGAACCTAACATCGCGGATGTAGTATTTCACAACATTCCTGGCGGGTAGGCGCCAATTCTCGGTGGGAACATTATATACGTCTATATCGTAATATAACCTAACCTAACCCATCTAGACCCTCGCTGGTAATGTTTTACAAAATCCCGGTCGTGTCGGCCCGTACTTCTCGGTGTGGACATTATATACGTCTATAATGTTATATATCCTAACCTAAGGGAACCTAACTTCTCTGATGTAGTATTTTCCAACGTTCCTGGCGGGTCGGTCCCAACTTCTCGGTGGGCACATTATATACGTCTATATCGTAATATAACCTAACCTAACCCATCTAGACCCTCGCTAGTAATGTTTTACAAAACCCCGGTCGTGTCGTCCCTTACCTCTCGGTGCGGACATTATATACGTCTATAACGTTATATATCCTAACCTAAGGCAAACTAACATCGCGGATGTAGTATTTCACAACATTCCTGGCGGGTCGGCCCCAACTTCTCGGTGGGCACATTATATACGTCTATAACGTAATATAACCTAACCTAACCCATCTAGACCCTAGCTGGGAATGATTTACGAAATCCCGCCGTGTCGGCCCGTACTTTTCCGTGGGGACATTATATACGTCCATAACTTTATATATCCTAACCTAAGGGAACATAACATCTCGCATGTAGTATTTTCCAACATTCCTGGCGGGTCGGCCCCTACCTCTCGGCGGGCACATTATATACGTCTATGTCGTAATATAACCTAACCTAACCCATCTATACCCTGGCTGGTAATGTTTTACAAAATCGCGGTCGTGTCGGCCTGTACGTCTCGGTGGGGACATTATATACGTCCATAACGTTATATATCCTAACCTAAGGGAACCTAACATCGCGGATGTAGTATTTCACAACATTCCTGGCGGGTCGGCGCCAATTCTCGGTCGGATTATTATATACGTCTATAACGTAATATAACCTAACCTACCCCATCTAGACCCTAACTGGGAATGTTTTACAAAATCCCGCCGTGTCGGCCCGTACTTTTCCGTGGGGACATTATATACGTCTATAACTTTATATATCCTAACCTAAGGGAACATAACATCTCGGATGTAGTATTTTCCAACATTCCTGGCGGGTCGGTCCCAACTTCTCGGTGGGCACATTATATACGTCTATATCGTAATATACCCTAACCTAACCCATCTAGACCCTCGCTAGTAATGTTTTACAAAACCCCGGTCGTGTCGTCCCTTACCTCTCGGTGCGGACATTATATACGTCTATAACTTTATATATCCTAACCTAAGGGAACCTAAAATCTCGGATGTAGTATTTTCCAACATTCCTGGCTGGTCGGCGCCAATTCTCGGTGGGAACATTATATACGTCTATAATGTAATATAACCTAACCTAACCCATCTAGACCCTAGCTGGGAATGATTTACAAAATCCCGCCGTGTCGGCCTGTACTTCTCGGTGGGGAAATTATATACGTCTATAACCTTATATATCCTAACCTAAGGGAACCTAAAATCTAGGATGTAGTATTTTCCAACATTCCTGGCGGGTCGGCCCCTACTTCTCGGCGGGCACATTATATACGTCTATATCGTAATATAACCTAACCTAACCCATCTAGACACTGGCTGGTAATGTTTTACAAAATCCCGGTCGTATCGGCCCGTACTTCTCGGTGGGGACATTATATACGTCTATAACGTTATATATCCTAACCTAAGGGAACCTAACATCGCGGATGTAGTATTTCACAACATTCCTGACGGGTCGGCGCCAATTCTCGGTGGGAATATTATATACGTCTATAACGTAATATAACCTAACCTAACCCATCTAGACCCTAGCTGGGAATGATTTACAAAATCCCGCCGTGTCGGCCCGTACTTTTCCGTGGGGACATTATATACGTCTATAACTTTATATATCCTAACCTAAGGGAACATAACATCTCGGATGTAGTATTTTCCAACATTCCTGGCGGGTCGGCCCCTACCTCTCGGCGGGCACATTATATACGTCTATGTCGTAATATAACCTAACCTAACCCATCTAGACCCTGGCTGGTAATGTTTTACAAAATCCCGGTCGTGTCGGCCCGTACTTCTCGGTGGGGACATTATATACGTCTATAACGTTATATATCCTAACCTAAGGGAACCTAACATCGCGGATGTAGTATTTCACAACATTCCTGGCGGGTAGGCGCCAATTCTCGGTGGGAACATTATATACGTCTATATCGTAATATAACCTAACCTAACCCATCTAGACCCTCGCTGGTAATGTTTTACAAAATCCCGGTCGTGTCGGCCCGTACTTCTCGGTGTGGACATTATATACGTCTATAATGTTATATATCCTAACCTAAGGGAACCTAACTTCTCTGATGTAGTATTTTCCAACGTTCCTGGCGGGTCGGTCCCAACTTCTCGGTGGGCACATTATATACGTCTATATCGTAATATAACCTAACCTAACCCATCTAGACCCTCGCTAGTAATGTTTTACAAAACCCCGGTCGTGTCGTCCCTTACCTCTCGGTGCGGACATTATATACGTCTATAACGTTATATATCCTAACCTAAGGCAAACTAACATCGCGGATGTAGTATTTCACAACATTCCTGGCGGGTCGGCCCCAACTTCTCGGTGGGCACATTATATATGTCTATATCGTAATATAACCTAACCTAACCCATCTAGACCCTCGCTGGTAATGTTTTACAAAATCCCGGTCGTGTCGGCCCGTACTTCTCGGTGGGGAAATTATATACGTCTATAACGTTATATATCCTAACCTAAGGGAACCTAAAATCTAGGATGTAGTATTTTCCAACATTCCTGTCGGGTCGGCCCCTACTTCTCGGCGGGCACATTATATACGTCTATATCGTAATATAACCTAACCTAACCCATCTAGACACTGGCTGGTAATGTTTTACAAAATCGCGGTCGTGTCGGCCCGTACGTCTCGGTGGGGACATTATATACGTCTATAACGTTATATATCCTAACCTAAGGGAACCTAACATCGCGGATGTAGTATTTCACAACATTCCTGGCGGGTCGGCGCCAATTCTCGGTCGGAATATTATATACGTCTATAACGTAATATAACCTAACCTAACCCATCTAGACCCTAACTGGGAATGTTTTACAAAATCCCGCCGTGTCGGCCCGTACTTTTCCGTGGGGACATTATATACGTCTATAACTTTATATATCCTAACCTAAGGGAACATAACATCTCGGATGTAGTATTTTCCAACATTCCTGGCGGGTCGGTCCCAACTTCTCGGTGGGCACATTATATACGTCTATATCGTAATATAACCTAACCTAACCCATCTAGACCCTCGCTAGTAATGTTTTACAAAACCCCGGTCGTGTCGTCCCTTACCTCTCGGTGCGGACATTATATACGTCTATAACTTTATATATCCTAACCTAAGGGAACCTAAAATCTCGGATGTAGTATTTTCCAACATTCCTGGCGGGTCTGCCCCTACTTCTCGGCGGGCACATTATATACGTCTATATCGTAATATAACCTAACCTAACCCATGTAGACCCTCGCTGGTAATGTTTTACAAAATCCCGGTCGTGTCGGCCCGTCCTTCTCGGTGGGGACATTGTATACGTCTATAACGTTATATATCCTAACCTAAGGGAACCTAACATCTCGGATGTAGTATTTCACAACATTCCTGGCTGGTCGGCGCCAATTCTCGGTGGGAACATTATATACGTCTATAATGTAATATAACCTAACCTAACCCATCTAGACCCTAGCTGGGAATGATTTACAAAATCCCTCCGTGTCGGCCCGTACTTCTCGGTGGGGAAATTATATACGTCTATAACGTTATATATCCTAACCTAAGGGAACCTAAAATCTAGGATGTAGTATTTTCCAACATTCCTGGCGGGTCGGCCCCTACTTCTCGGCGGGCACATTATATACGTCTATATCGTAATATAACCTAACCTAACCCATCTAGACACTGGCTGGTAATGTTTTACAAAATCGCGGTCGTGTCGGCCCGTACGTCTCGGTGGGGACATTATATACGTCTATAACGTTATATATCCTAACCTAAGGGAACTTAACATCGCGGATGTAGTATTTCACAACATTCCTGGCGTGTCGGCGCCAATTCTCGGTCGGAATACTATATACGTCTATAACGTAATATAACCTAACCTAACCCATCTAGACCCTAACTGGGAATGTTTTACAAAATCCCGCCGTGGCGGCCCGTACTTTTCCGTGGGGACATTATATACGTCTATAACTTTATATATCCTAACCTAAGGGAACATAACATCTCGGATGTAGTATTTTCCAACATTCCTGGCGGGTCGGCCCCTACTTCTCGGCGGGCACATTATATACGTCTATATCGTAATATAACCTAACCTAACCCATCTAGACCGTGGCTGGTAATGTTTTACAAAATCCCGGTCGTGTCGGCCCGTACTTCTCGGTGGGGACATTGTATACGACTATAACGTTATATATCCTAACCTAAGGGAACCTAACATCGCGGATGTAGTATTTCACAACATTCCTGGCGGGTAGGCGCCAATTCTCGGTGGGAACATTATATACGTCTATATCGTAATATAACCTAACCTAACTCATCTAAACCCTCGCTAGTAATGTTTTACAGAATCCCGGTCGTGTCGTCCCTTACGTCTCGGTGCGGACATTATATACGTCTATAACGTTATATATCCTAACCTAAGGCAAACTAACATCGCGGATGTAGTATTTCACAACATTCCTGGCGGGTCGGCCCCAACTTCTCGGTGGGCACACTATATATGTCTATATCGTAATATAACCTAACCCAACCCATCTAGACCCTAGCTGGGAATGTTTTACAAGATCCCGCCGATTGGCCCGTACTTCTCCGTGGGGACATTATATACGTCTATAACTTTATATATCCTAACCTAAGGGAACCTAAAATCTCGGATGTAGTATTTTCCAACATTCCTGGCGGGTCTGCCCCTACTTCTCGGCGGGCACATTATATACGTCTATATCGTAATATAACCTAACCTAACCCATGTAGACCCTCGCTGGTAATGTTTTACAAAATCCCGGTCGTGTCGGCCCGTCCTTCTCGGTGGGGACATTGTATACGTCTATAACGTTATATATCCTAACCTAAGGGAACCTAAAATCTAGGATGTAGTATTTTCCAACATTCCTGTCGGGTCGGCCCCTACTTCTCGGCGGGCACATTATATACGTCTATATCGTAATATAACCTAACCTAACCCATCTAGACACTGGCTGGTAATGTTTTACAAAATCGCGGTCGTGTCGGCCCGTACGTCTCGGTGGGGACATTATATACGTCTATAACGTTATATATCCTAACCTAAGGGAACCTAACATCGCGGATGTAGTATTTCACAACATTCCTGGCGGGTCGGCGCCAATTCTCGGTCGGAATATTATATACGTCTATAACGTAATATAACCTAACCTAACCCATCTAGACCCTAACTGGGAATGTTTTACAAAATCCCGCCGTGTCGGCCCGTACTTTTCCGTGGGGACATTATATACGTCTATAACTTTATATATCCTAACCTAAGGGAACATAACATCTCGGATGTAGTATTTTCCAACATTCCTGGCGGGTCGGTCCCAACTTCTCGGTGGGCACATTATATACGTCTATATCGTAATATAACCTAACCTAACCCATCTAGACCCTCGCTAGTAATGTTTTACAAAACCCCGGTCGTGTCGTCCCTTACCTCTCGGTGCGGACATTATATACGTCTATAACTTTATATATCCTAACCTAAGGGAACCTAAAATCTCGGATGTAGTATTTTCCAACATTCCTGGCGGGTCTGCCCCTACTTCTCGGCGGGCACATTATATACGTCTATATCGTAATATAACCTAACCTAACCCATGTAGACCCTCGCTGGTAATGTTTTACAAAATCCCGGTCGTGTCGGCCCGTCCTTCTCGGTGGGGACATTGTATACGTCTATAACGTTATATATCCTAACCTAAGGGAACCTAACATCTCGGATGTAGTATTTCACAACATTCCTGGCTGGTCGGCGCCAATTCTCGGTGGGAACATTATATACGTCTATAATGTAATATAACCTAACCTAACCCATCTAGACCCTAGCTGGGAATGATTTACAAAATTCCTCCGTGTCGGCCCGTACTTCTCGGTGGGGAAATTATATACGTCTATAACGTTATATATCCTAACCTAAGGGAACCTAAAATCTAGGATGTAGTATTTTCCAACATTCCTGGCGGGTCGGCCCCTACTTCTCGGCGGGCACATTATATACGTCTATATCGTAATATAACCTAACCTAACCCATCTAGACACTGGCTGGTAATGTTTTACAAAATCGCGGTCGTGTCGGCCCGTACGTCTCGGTGGGGACATTATATACGTCTATAACGTTATATATCCTAACCTAAGGGAACTTAACATCGCGGATGTAGTATTTCACAACATTCCTGGCGTGTCGGCGCCAATTCTCGGTCGGAATACTATATACGTCTATAACGTAATATAACCTAACCTAACCCATCTAGACCCTAACTGGGAATGTTTTACAAAATCCCGCCGTGGCGGCCCGTACTTTTCCGTGGGGACATTATATACGTCTATAACTTTATATATCCTAACCTAAGGGAACATAACATCTCGGATGTAGTATTTTCCAACATTCCTGGCGGGTCGGCCCCTACTTCTCGGCGGGCACATTATATACGTCTATATCGTAATATAACCTAACCTAACCCATCTAGACCGTGGCTGGTAATGTTTTACAAAATCCCGGTCGTGTCGGCCCGTACTTCTCGGTGGGGACATTGTATACGACTATAACGTTATATATCCTAACCTAAGGGAACCTAACATCGCGGATGTAGTATTTCACAACATTCCTGGCGGGTAGGCGCCAATTCTCGGTGGGAACATTATATACGTCTATATCGTAATATAACCTAACCTAACTCATCTAAACCCTCGCTAGTAATGTTTTACAGAATCCCGGTCGTGTCGTCCCTTACGTCTCGGTGCGGACATTATATACGTCTATAACGTTATATATCCTAACCTAAGGCAAACTAACATCGCGGATGTAGTATTTCACAACATTCCTGGCGGGTCGGCCCCAACTTCTCGGTGGGCACACTATATATGTCTATATCGTAATATAACCTAACCCAACCCATCTAGACCCTAGCTGGGAATGTTTTACAAGATCCCGCCGATTGGCCCGTACTTCTCCGTGGGGACATTATATACGTCTATAACTTTATATATCCTAACCTAAGGGAACCTAAAATCTCGGATGTAGTATTTTCCAACATTCCTGGCGGGTCTGCCCCTACTTCTCGGCGGGCACATTATATACGTCTATATCGTAATATAACCTAACCTAACCCATGTAGACCCTCGCTGGTAATGTTTTACAAAATCCCGGTCGTGTCGGCCCGTCCTTCTCGGTGGGGACATTGTATACGTCTATAACGTTATATATCCTAACCTAAGGGAACCTAACATCTCGGATGTAGTATTTCACAACATTCCTGGCTGGTCGGCGCCAATTCTCGGTGGGAACATTATATACGTCTATAATGTAATATAACCTAACCTAACCCATCTAGACCCTAGCTGGGAATGATTTACAAAATCCCGCCGTGTCGGCCCGTACTTCTCGGTGGGGAAATTATATACGTCTATAACGTTATATATCCTAACCTAAGGGAACCTAAAATCTAGGATGTAGTATTTTCCAACATTCCTGGCGGGTCGGCCCCTACTTCTCGGCGGGCACATTATATACGTCTATATCGTAATATAACCTAACCTAACCCATCGAGTCACTGGCTGGTAATGTTTTACAAAATCCCGGTCGTGTCGGCCCGTAATTCTCGGTGCTGTCATTATACACGTCTATAACGTTATATATCCTAACCTAAGGGAACCTAACATCGCGGATGTAGTATTTCACAACATTCCTGGCGGGTCGGCGCCAATTCTCGGTCGGAATATTATATACGTCTATAACGTAATATAACCTAACCTAACTCATCTAAACCCCCGCTAGTAATGTTTTACAAAATCCCGGTCGTGTCGTCCCTTACGTCTCGGTGCGGACATTATATACGTCTATAACGTTATATATCCTAACCTAAGGCAAACTAACATCGCGGATGTAGTATTTCACAACATTCCTGGCGGGTCGGCCCCAACTTCTCGGTGGGCACATTATATATGTCTATATCGTAGTATAACCTAACCCAACCCATCTAGACCCTAGCTGGGAATGTTTTACAAGATCCCGCCGTTTGGCCCGTACTTCTCCGTGGGGACATTATATACGTCTATAACTTTATATATCCTAACCTAAGGGAACCTAAAATCTCGGATGTAGTATTTTCCAACATTCCTGGCGGGTCTGCCCCTACTTCTCGGCGGGCACATTATATACGTCTATATCGTAATATAACCTAACCTAACCCATGCAGACCCTCGCTGGTAATGTTTTACAAAATCCCGGTCGTGTCGGCCCGTCCTTCTCGGTGGGGACATTGTATACGTCTATAACGTTATATATCCTAACCTAAGGGAACCTAACATCGCGGATGTAGTATTTCACAACATTCCTGGCGGGTAGGCGCCAATTCTCGGTGGGAACATTATATACGTCTATATCGTAATATAACCTAACCTAACCCATCTAGACCCTCGCTGGTAATGTTTTACAAAATCCCGGTCGTGTCGGCCCGTACTTCTCGGTGTGCACATTATATACGTCTATAATGTTATATATCCTAACCTAAGGGAACCTAACTTCTCTGATGTAGTATTTTCCAACGTTCCTGGCGGGTCGGTCCCAACTTCTCGGTGGGCACATTATATACGTCTATATCGTAGTATAACCTAACCTAACCCATCTAGACCCTCGCTGGTAATGTTTTACAAAATCCCGGTCGTGTCTTCCCTTACGTCACGGTGCGGTCATTATATACGTCCATAACGTAATATATCCTAACCTAAGGCAACCTAACATCGCGGATGTAGTATTTCACAACATTCCTGGCGGGTCGGCGCCAATTCTCAGTGGGAACATTATATACGTCTATAACGTAATATAACCTAACCTAACCCATCTAGCCCCTCGCTGGTAATGTTTCACAAAATCCCGGTCGTGTCGGCCCGTACTTCTCGGTGGGGAAATTATATACCTCTATAACGTTATATGTCCTAACCTAAGGGAACCTAACATCTCGGATGTAGTATTTTCCAACATTCCCGGGGGTTCGGCCCCTACTTCTCGGTGGGCACATTATATACTTCTATATCGTAATATAACCTAACCAAACCCATCTAGACCCTCGCTGGTAATGTTTTACAAAATCCCGGTCTTGTCGGCCCGTACTTCTCGGTGGGGAAATTATATACGTCTATAACTTTATATGTCCTAACCTAAGGGAACCTAACATCTCGGATGTAGTATTTTCCAACATTCCTGGCGGGTCGGCCCCTACTTCTCGGCGGGCACATTATATACGTCTATATCGTAATATAACCTAACCTAACCCATCTAGACCCTAGCTGGTAATGTTTTACAAAATCCCGGTTGTGTCGGCCCGTACATTTCTGTGGGGACATTATGTACGTCTATAACTTTACATATCCTAACCTAAGGGAACCTAACATCTCGGATGTAGTATTTTCCAACATTCCCGGGGGGTTCGGCCCCTACTTCTCGGTGGGAACATTATATACGTCTATATCGTAATATAACCTAACCTAACTCATCTAAACCCTCGCTGGTAATGTTTTACAAAATCCCGGTCGTGTCGGCCCGTCCTTCTCGGTGGGGACATTGTATACGTCTATAACGTTATATATCCTAACCTAAGGGAACCTAACATCTCGGATGTAGTATTTCACAACATTCCTGGCTGGTCGGCGCCAATTCTCGGTGGGAACATTATATACGTCTATAATGTAATATAACCTAACCTAACCCATCTAGACCCTAGCTGGGAATGATTTACAAAATCCCGCCGTGTAGGCCCGTACTTCTCGGTGGGGAAATTATATACGTCTATAACGTTATATATCCTAACCTAAGGGAACCTAAAATCTAGGATGTAGTATTTTCCAACATTCCTGGCGGGTCGGCCCCTACTTCTCGGCGGGCACATTATATACGTCTATATCGTAATATAACCTAACCTAACCCATCGAGTCACTGGCTGGTAATGTTTTACAAAATCCCGGTCGTGTCGGCCCGTAATTCTCGGTGCGGACATTATACACGTCTATAACGTTATATATCCTAACCTAAGGGAACCTAACATCGCGGATGTAGTATTTCACAACATTCCTGGCGGGTCGGCGCCAATTCTCGGTCGGAATATTATATACGTCTATAACGTAATATAACCTAACCTAACTCATCTAAACCCCCGCTAGTAATGTTTTACAAAATCCCGGTCGTGTCGTCCCTTACGTCTCGGTGCGGACATTATATACGTCTATAACGTTATATATCCTAACCTAAGGCAAACTAACATCGCGGATGTAGTATTTCACAACATTCCTGGCGGGTCGGCCCCAACTTCTCGGTGGGCACATTATATATGTCTATATCGTAGTATAACCTAACCCAACCCATCTAGACACTAGCTGGGAATGTTTTACAAGATCCCGCCGTTTGGCCCGTACTTCTCCGTGGGGACATTATATACGTCTATAACTTTATATATCCTAACCTAAGGGAACCTAAAATCTCGGATGTAGTATTTTCCAACATTCCTGGCGGGTCTGCCCCTACTTCTCGGCGGGCACATTATATACGTCTATATCGTAATATAACCTAACCTAACCCATGTAGACCCTCGCTGGTAATGTTTTACAAAATCCCGGTCGTGTCGGCCCGTCCTTCTCGGTGGGGACATTGTATACGTCTATAACGTTATATATCCTAACCTAAGGGAACCTAACATCGCGGATGTAGTATTTCACAACATTCCTGGCGGGTAGGCGCCAATTCTCGGTGGGAACATTATATACGTCTATATCGTAATATAACCTAACCTAACCCATCTAGACCCTCGCTGGTAATGTTTTACAAAATCCCGGTCGTGTCGGCCCGTACTTCTCGGTGTGCACATTATATACGTCTATAATGTTATATATCCTAACCTAAGGGAACCTAACTTCTCTGATGTAGTATTTTCCAACGTTCCTGGCGGGTCGGTCCCAACTTCTCGGTGGGCACATTATATACGTCTATATCGTAGTATAACCTAACCTAACCCATCTAGACCCTCGCTGGTAATGTTTTACAAAATCCCGGTCGTGTCGTCCCTTACGTCACGGTGCGGTCATTATATACGTCCATAACGTAATATATCCTAACCTAAGGCAACCTAACATCGCGGATGTAGTATTTCACAACATTCCTGGCGGGTCGGCGCCAATTCTCAGTGGGAACATTATATACGTCTATAACGTAATATAACCTAACCTAACCCATCTAGCCCCTCGCTGGTAATGTTTCACAAAATCCCGGTCGTGTCGGCCCGTACTTCTCGGTGGGGAAATTATATACCTCTATAACGTTATATGTCCTAACCTAAGGGAACCTAACATCTCGGATGTAGTATTTTCCAACATTCCCGGGGGTTCGGCCCCTACTTCTCGGTGGGCACATTATATACTTCTATATCGTAATATAACCTAACCAAACCCATCTAGACCCTCGCTGGTAATGTTTTACAAAATCCCGGTCTTGTCGGCCCGTACTTCTCGGTGGGGAAATTATATACGTCTATAACTTTATATGTCCTAACCTAATGGAACCTAACATCTCGGATGTAGTATTTTCCAACATTCCTGGCGGGTCGGCCCCTACTTCTCGGCGGGCACATTATATACGTCTATATCGTAATATAACCTAACCTAACCCATCTAGACCCTAGCTGGTAATGTTTTACAAAATCCCGGTTGTGTCGGCCCGTACATTTCTGTGGGGACACTATGTACGTCTATAACTTTACATATCCTAACCTAAGTGAACCTAACATCTCGGATGTAGTATTTTCCAACATTCCCGGGGGGTTCGGCCCCTACTTCTCGGTGGGAACATTATATACGTCTATATCGTAATATAACCTAACCTAACTCATCTAAACCCTCGCTAGTAATGTTTTACAAAATCCCGGTCGTGTCGTCCCTTACGTCTCGGTGCGGACATTATATACGTCTATAACGTTATACATCCTAACCTAAGGCAAACTAACATCGCGGATGTAGTATTTCACAACATTCCTGGCGGGTCGGCCCCAACTTCTCGGTGGGCACATTATATATGTCCATATCGTAATATAACCTAACCCAACCCATCTAGACCCTAGCTGGGAATGTTTTACAAGATCCCGCCGTTTGGCCCGTACTTCTCCGTGGGCACATTATATACGTCTATAAATTTATATATCCTAACCTAAGGGAACCTAAAATCTCGGATGTAGTATTTTCCAACATTCCTGGCGGGTCTGCCCCTACTTCTCGGCGGGCACATTATATACGTCTATATCGTAATATAACCTAACCTAACCCATGTAGACCCTCGCTGGTAATGTTTTACAAAATCCCGGTCGTGTCGGCCCGTCCTTCTCGGTGGGGACATTGTATACGTCTATAACGTTATATATCCTAACCTAAGGGAACCTAACATCTCGAATGTAGTATTTCACAACATTCCTGGCTGGTCGGCGCCAATTCTCGGTGGGAACATGATATACGTCTATAATGTAATATAACCTAACCTAACCCATCTAGACCCTAGCTGGGAATGATTTACAAAATCCCGCCGTGTCGGCCCGTACTTTTCCGTGGGGACATTATATACGTCTATAACTTTATATATCCTAACCTAAGGGAACATAACATCTCGGATGTAGTATTTTCCAACATTCCTGGCGGGTCGGTCCCTACCTCTCGGCGGGCACATTATATACGTCTATGTCGTAATATAACCTAACCTAACCCATCTAGACCCTGGCTGGTAATGTTTTACAAAATCCCGGTCGTGTCGGCCCTTACGTCTCGGTGCGGACATTATATACGTCTATAACGTTATATATCCTAACCTAAGGCAAACTAACATCGCGGATGTAGTATTTCACAACATTCCTGGCGGGTCGGCGCCAATTCTCGGTGGGAATATTATATACGTCTATAACGTAATATAACCTAACCTAACCCATCTAGACCCTAGCTGGGAATGATTTACAAAATCCCGCCGTGTCGGCCCGTACTTTTCCGTGGGGACATTATATACGTCTATAACTTTATATATCCTAACCTAAGGGAACATAACATCTCGGATGTAGTATTTTCCAACATTCCTGGCGGGTCGGACCCTACTTCTCGGCGGGCACATTATATACGTCTATATCGTAATATAACCTAACCTAACCCATCTAGACCGTGGCTGGTAATGTTTTACAAAATCCCGGTCGTGTCGGCCCGTACTTCTCGGTGGGGACATTATATACGACTATAACGTTATATATCCTAACCTAAGGGAACCTAACATCGCGGATGTAGTATTTCAGAACATTCCTGGCGGGTAGGCGCCAATTCTCGGTGGGAACATTATATACGTCTATATCGTAATATAACCTAACCTAACTCATCTAAACCCTCGCTAGTAATGTTTTACAAAATCCCGGTCGTGTCGTCCCTTACGTCTCGGTGCGGACATTATATACGTCTATAACGTTATACATCCTAACCTAAGGCAAACTAACATCGCGGATGTAGTATTTCACAACATTCCTGGCGGGTCGGCCCCAACTTCTCGGTGGGCACATTATATATGTCCATATCGTAATATAACCTAACCCAACCCATCTAGACCCTAGCTGGGAATGTTTTACAAGATCCCGCCGTTTGGCCCGTACTTCTCCGTGGGGACATTATATACGTCTATAAATTTATATATCCTAACCTAAGGGAACCTAAAATCTCGGATGTAGTATTTTCCAACATTCCTGGCGGGTCTGCCCCTACTTCTCGGCGGGCACATTATATACGTCTATATCGTAATATAACCTAACCTAACCCATGTAGACCCTCGCTGGTAATGTTTTACAAAATCCCGCCGTGTCGGCCCGTACTTTTCCGTGGGAACATTATATACGTCTATAACTTTATATATCCTAACCTAAGGGAACCTAACATCTCGGATGTAGTATTTCACAACATTCCTGGCTGGTCGGCGCCAATTCTCGGTGGGAACATTATATACGTCTATAATGTAATATAACCTAACCTAACCCATCTAGACCCTAGCTGGGAATGATTTACAAAATCCCGCCGTGTCGGCCCGTACTTCTCGGTGGGGAAATTATATACGTCTATAACGTTATATATCCTAACCTAAGGGAACCTAAAATCTAGGATGTAGTATTTTCCAACATTCCTGGCGGGTCGGCCCCTACTTCTCGGCGGGCACATTATATACGTCTATATCGTAATATAACCTAACCTAACCCATCGAGTCACTGGCTGGTAATGTTTTACAAAATCCCGGTCGTGTCGGCCCGTAATTCTCGGTGCGGACATTATACACGTCTATAACGTTATATATCCTAACCTAAGGGAACCTAACATCGCGGATGTAGTATTTCACAACATTCCTGGCGGGTCGGCGCCAATTCTCGGTCGGAATATTATATACGTCTATAACGTAATATAACCTAACCTAACTCATCTAAACCCCCGCTAGTAATGTTTTACAAAATCCCGGTCGTGTCGTCCCTTACGTCTCGGTGCGGACATTATATACGTCTATAACGTTATATATCCTAACCTAAGGCAAACTAACATCGCGGATGTAGTATTTCACAACATTCCTGGCGGGTCGGCCCCAACTTCTCGGTGGGCACATTATATATGTCTATATCGTAGTATAACCTAACCCAACCCATCTAGACCCTAGCTGGGAATGTTTTACAAGATCCCGCCGTTTGGCCCGTACTTCTCCGTGGGGACATTATATACGTCTATAACTTTATATATCCTAACCTAAGGGAACCTAAAATCTCGGATGTAGTATTTTCCAACATTCCTGGCGGGTCTGCCCCTACTTCTCGGCGGGCACATTACATACGTCTATATCGTAATATAACCTAACCTAACCCATGTAGACCCTCGCTGGTAATGTTTTACAAAATCCCGGTCGTGTCGGCCCGTCCTTCTCGGTGGGGACATTGTATACGTCTATAACGTTATATATCCTAACCTAAGGGAACCTAACATCGCGGATGTAGTATTTCACAACATTCCTGGCGGGTAGGCGCCAATTCTCGGTGGGAACATTATATACGTCTATATCGTAATATAACCTAACCTAACCCATCTAGACCCTCGCTGGTAATGTTTTACAAAATCCCGGTCGTGTCGGCCCGTACTTCTCGGTGTGCACATTATATACGTCTATAATGTTATATATCCTAACCTAAGGGAACCTAACTTCTCTGATGTAGTATTTTCCAACGTTCCTGGCGGGTCGGTCCCAACTTCTCGGTGGGCACATTATATACGTCTATATCGTAGTATAACCTAACCTAACCCATCTAGACCCTCGCTGGTAATGTTTTACAAAATCCCGGTCGTGTCGTCCCTTACGTCACGGTGCGGTCATTATATACGTCCATAACGTAATATATCCTAACCTAAGGCAACCTAACATCGCGGATGTAGTATTTCACAACATTCCTGGCGGGTCGGCGCCAATTCTCAGTGGGAACATTATATACGTCTATAACGTAATATAACCTAACCTAACCCATCTAGCCCCTCGCTGGTAATGTTTCACAAAATCCCGGTCGTGTCGGTCCGTACTTCTCGGTGGGGAAATTATATACCTCTATAACGTTATATGTCCTAACCTAAGGGAACCTAACATCTCGGATGTAGTATTTTCCAACATTCCCGGGGGTTCGGCCCCTACTTCTCGGTGGGCACATTATATACTTCTATATCGTAATATAACCTAACCAAACCCATCTAGACCCTCGCTGGTAATGTTTTACAAAATCCCGGTCTTGTCGGCCCGTACTTCTCGGTGGGGAAATTATATACGTCTATAACTTTATATGTCCTAACCTAAGGGAACCTAACATCTCGGATGTAGTATTTTCCAACATTCCTGGCGGGTCGGCCCCTACTTCTCGGCGGGCACATTATATACGTCTATATCGTAATATAACCTAACCTAACCCATCTAGACCCTAGCTGGTAATGTTTTACAAAATCCCGGTTGTGTCGGCCCGTACATTTCTGTGGGGACATTATGTACGTCTATAACTTTACATATCCTAACCTAAGGGAACCTAACATCTCGGATGTAGTATTTTCCAACATTCCCGGGGGGTTCGGCCCCTACTTCTCGGTGGGAACATTATATACGTCTATATCGTAATATAACCTAACCTAACTCATCTAAACCCTCGCTGGTAATGTTTTACAAAATCCCGGTCGTGTCGGCCCGTCCTTCTCGGTGGGGACATTGTATACGTCTATAACGTTATATATCCTAACCTAAGGGAACCTAACATCTCGGATGTAGTATTTCACAACATTCCTGGCTGGTCGGCGCCAATTCTCGGTGGGAACATTATATACGTCTATAATGTAATATAACCTAACCTAACCCATCTAGACCCTAGCTGGGAATGATTTACAAAATCCCGCCGTGTAGGCCCGTACTTCTCGGTGGGGAAATTATATACGTCTATAACGTTATATATCCTAACCTAAGGGAACCTAAAATCTAGGATGTAGTATTTTCCAACATTCCTGGCGGGTCGGCCCCTACTTCTCGGCGGGCACATTATATACGTCTATATCGTAATATAACCTAACCTAACCCATCGAGTCACTGGCTGGTAATGTTTTACAAAATCCCGGTCGTGTCGGCCCGTAATTCTCGGTGCGGACATTATACACGTCTATAACGTTATATATCCTAACCTAAGGGAACCTAACATCGCGGATGTAGTATTTCACAACATTCCTGGCGGGTCGGCGCCAATTCTCGGTCGGAATATTATATACGTCTATAACGTAATATAACCTAACCTAACTCATCTAAACCCCCGCTAGTAATGTTTTACAAAATCCCGGTCGTGTCGTCCCTTACGTCTCGGTGCGGACATTATATACGTCTATAACGTTATATATCCTAACCTAAGGCAAACTAACATCGCGGATGTAGTATTTCACAACATTCCTGGCGGGTCGGCCCCAACTTCTCGGTGGGCACATTATATATGTCTATATCGTAGTATAACCTAACCCAACCCATCTAGACACTAGCTGGGAATGTTTTACAAGATCCCGCCGTTTGGCCCGTACTTCTCCGTGGGGACATTATATACGTCTATAACTTTATATATCCTAACCTAAGGGAACCTAAAATCTCGGATGTAGTATTTTCCAACATTCCTGGCGGGTCTGCCCCTACTTCTCGGCGGGCACATTATATACGTCTATAATGTAATATAACCTAACCTAACCCATGTAGACCCTCGCTGGTAATGTTTTACAAAATCCCGGTCGTGTCGGCCCGTCCTTCTCGGTGGGGACATTGTATACGTCTATAACGTTATATATCCTAACCTAAGGGAACCTAACATCGCGGATGTAGTATTTCACAACATTCCTGGCGGGTAGGCGCCAATTCTCGGTGGGAACATTATATACGTCTATATCGTAATATAACCTAACCTAACCCATCTAGACCCTCGCTGGTAATGTTTTACAAAATCCCGGTCGTGTCGGCCCGTACTTCTCGGTGTGCACATTATATACGTCTATAATGTTATATATCCTAACCTAAGGGAACCTAACTTCTCTGATGTAGTATTTTCCAACGTTCCTGGCGGGTCGGTCCCAAATTCTCGGTGGGCACATTATATACGTCTATATCGTAGTATAACCTAACCTAACCCATCTAGACCCTCGCTGGTAATGTTTTACAAAATCCCGGTCTTGTCGGCCCGTACTTCTCGGTGGGGAAATTATATACGTCTATAACTTTATATGTCCTAACCTAAGGGAACCTAACATCTCGGATGTAGTATTTTCCAACATTCCTGGCGGGTCGGCCCCTACTTCTCGGCGGGCACATTATATACGTCTATATCGTAATATAACCTAACCTAACCCATCTAGACCCTAGCTGGTAATGTTTTACAAAATCCCGGTTGTGTCGGCCCGTACATTTCTGTGGGGACATTATGTACGTCTATAACTTTACATATCCTAACCTAAGGGAACCTAACATCTCGGATGTAGTATTTTCCAACATTCCCGGGGGGTTCGGCCCCTACTTCTCGGTGGGAACATTATATACGTCTATATCGTAATATAACCTAACCTAACTCATCTAAACCCTCGCTAGTAATGTTTTACAAAATCCCGGTCGTGTCGTCCCTTACGTCTCGGTGCGGACATTATATACGTCTATAACGTTATACATCCTAACCTAAGGCAAACTAACATCGCGGATGTAGTATTTCACAACATTCCTGGCGGGTCGGCCCCAACTTCTCGGTGGGCACATTATATATGTCCATATCGTAATATAACCTAACCCAACCCATCTAGACCCTAGCTGGGAATGTTTTACAAGATCCCGCCGTTTGGACCGTACTTCTCCGTGGGGACATTATATACGTCTATAAATTTATATATCCTAACCTAAGGGAACCTAAAATCTCGGATGTAGTATTTTCCAACATTCCTGGCGGGTCTGCCCCTACTTCTCGGCGGGCACATTATATACGTCTATATCGTAATATAACCTAACCTAACCCATGTAGACCCTCGCTGGTAATGTTTTACAAAATCCCGGTCGTGTCGGCCCGTCCTTCTCGGTGGGGACATTCTATACGTCTATAACGTTATATATCCTAACCTAAGGGAACCTAACATCTCGAATGTAGTATTTCACAACATTCCTGGCTGGTCGGCGCCAATTCTCGGTGGGAACATTATATACGTCTATAATGTAATATAACCTAACCTAACCCATCTAGACCCTAGCTGGGAATGATTTACAAAATCCCGCCGTGTCGGCCCGTACTTTTCCGTGGGGACATTATATACGTCTATAACTTTATATATCCTAACCTAAGGGAACATAACATCTCGGATGTAGTATTTTCCAACATTCCTGGCGGGTCGGTCCCTACCTCTCGGCGGGCACATTATATACGTCTATGTCGTAATATAACCTAACCTAACCCATCTAGACCCTGGCTGGTAATGTTTTACAAAATCCCGGTCGTGTCGGCCCTTACGTCTCGGTGCGGACATTATATACGACTATAACGTTATATATCCTAACCTAAGGGAACCTAACATCGCGGATGTAGTATTTCAGAACATTCCTGGCGGGTAGGCGCCAATTCTCGGTGGGAACATTATATACGTCTATATCGTAATATAACCTAACCTAACTCATCTAAACCCTCGCTAGTAATGTTTTACAAAATCCCGGTCGTGTCGTCCCTTACGTCTCGGTGCGGACATTATATACGTCTATAACGTTATACATCCTAACCTAAGGCAAACTAACATCGCGGATGTAGTATTTCACAACATTCCTGGCGGGTCGGCCCCAACTTCTCGGTGGGCACATTATATATGTCCATATCGTAATATAACCTAACCCAACCCATCTAGACCCTAGCTGGGAATGTTTTACAAGATCCCGCCGTTTGGCCCGTACTTCTCCGTGGGGACATTATATACGTCTATAAATTTATATATCCTAACCTAAGGGAACCTAAAATCTCGGATGTAGTATTTTCCAACATTCCTGGCGGGTCTGCCCCTACTTCTCGGCGGGCACATTATATACGTCTATATCGTAATATAACCTAACCTAACCCATGTAGACCCTCGCTGGTAATGTTTTACAAAATCCCGCCGTGTCGGCCCGTACTTTTCCGTGGGAACATTATATACGTCTATAACTTTATATATCCTAACCTAAGGGAACCTAACATCTCGGATGTAGTATTTCACAACATTCCTGGCTGGTCGGCGCCAATTCTCGGTGGGAACATTATATACGTCTATAATGTAATATAACCTAACCTAACCCATCTAGACCCTAGCTGGGAATGATTTACAAAATCCCGCCGTGTCGGCCCGTACTTCTCGGTGGGGAAATTATATACGTCTATAACGTTATATATCCTAACCTAAGGGAACCTAAAATCTAGGATGTAGTATTTTCCAACATTCCTGGCGGGTCGGCCCCTACTTCTCGGCGGGCACATTATATACGTCTATATCGTAATATAACCTAACCTAACCCATCGAGTCACTGGCTGGTAATGTTTTACAAAATCCCGGTCGTGTCGGCCCGTAATTCTCGGTGCGGACATTATACACGTCTATAACGTTATATATCCTAACCTAAGGGAACCTAACATCGCGGATGTAGTATTTCACAACATTCCTGGCGGGTCGGCGCCAATTCTCGGTCGGAATATTATATACGTCTATAACGTAATATAACCTAACCTAACTCATCTAAACCCCCGCTAGTAATGTTTTACAAAATCCCGGTCGTGTCGTCCCTTACGTCTCGGTGCGGACATTATATACGTCTATAACGTTATATATCCTAACCTAAGGCAAACTAACATCGCGGATGTAGTATTTCACAACATTCCTGGCGGGTCGGCCCCAACTTCTCGGTGGGCACATTATATATGTCTATATCGTAGTATAACCTAACCCAACCCATCTAGACCCTAGCTGGGAATGTTTTACAAGATCCCGCCGTTTGGCCCGTACTTCTCCGTGGGGACATTATATACGTCTATAACTTTATATATCCTAACCTAAGGGAACCTAAAATCTCGGATGTAGTATTTTCCAACATTCCTGGCGGGTCTGCCCCTACTTCTCGGCGGGCACATTACATACGTCTATATCGTAATATAACCTAACCTAACCCATGTAGACCCTCGCTGGTAATGTTTTACAAAATCCCGGTCGTGTCGGCCCGTCCTTCTCGGTGGGGACATTGTATACGTCTATAACGTTATATATCCTAACCTAAGGGAACCTAACATCGCGGATGTAGTATTTCACAACATTCCTGGCGGGTAGGCGCCAATTCTCGGTGGGAACATTATATACGTCTATATCGTAATATAACCTAACCTAACCCATCTAGACCCTCGCTGGTAATGTTTTACAAAATCCCGGTCGTGTCGGCCCGTACTTCTCGGTGTGCACATTATATACGTCTATAATGTTATATATCCTAACCTAAGGGAACCTAACTTCTCTGATGTAGTATTTTCCAACGTTCCTGGCGGGTCGGTCCCAACTTCTCGGTGGGCACATTATATACGTCTATATCGTAGTATAACCTAACCTAACCCATCTAGACCCTCGCTGGTAATGTTTTACAAAATCCCGGTCGTGTCGTCCCTTACGTCACGGTGCGGTCATTATATACGTCCATAACGTAATATATCCTAACCTAAGGCAACCTAACATCGCGGATGTAGTATTTCACAACATTCCTGGCGGGTCGGCGCCAATTCTCAGTGGGAACATTATATACGTCTATAACGTAATATAACCTAACCTAACCCATCTAGCCCCTCGCTGGTAATGTTTCACAAAATCCCGGTCGTGTCGGTCCGTACTTCTCGGTGGGGAAATTATATACCTCTATAACGTTATATGTCCTAACCTAAGGGAACCTAACATCTCGGATGTAGTATTTTCCAACATTCCCGGGGGTTCGGCCCCTACTTCTCGGTGGGCACATTATATACTTCTATATCGTAATATAACCTAACCAAACCCATCTAGACCCTCGCTGGTAATGTTTTACAAAATCCCGGTCTTGTCGGCCCGTACTTCTCGGTGGGGAAATTATATACGTCTATAACTTTATATGTCCTAACCTAAGGGAACCTAACATCTCGGATGTAGTATTTTCCAACATTCCTGGCGGGTCGGCCCCTACTTCTCGGCGGGCACATTATATACGTCTATATCGTAATATAACCTAACCTAACCCATCTAGACCCTAGCTGGTAATGTTTTACAAAATCCCGGTTGTGTCGGCCCGTACATTTCTGTGGGGACATTATGTACGTCTATAACTTTACATATCCTAACCTAAGGGAACCTAACATCTCGGATGTAGTATTTTCCAACATTCCCGGGGGGTTCGGCCCCTACTTCTCGGTGGGAACATTATATACGTCTATATCGTAATATAACCTAACCTAACTCATCTAAACCCTCGCTGGTAATGTTTTACAAAATCCCGGTCGTGTCGGCCCGTCCTTCTCGGTGGGGACATTGTATACGTCTATAACGTTATATATCCTAACCTAAGGGAACCTAACATCTCGGATGTAGTATTTCACAACATTCCTGGCTGGTCGGCGCCAATTCTCGGTGGGAACATTATATACGTCTATAATGTAATATAACCTAACCTAACCCATCTAGACCCTAGCTGGGAATGATTTACAAAATCCCGCCGTGTAGGCCCGTACTTCTCGGTGGGGAAATTATATACGTCTATAACGTTATATATCCTAACCTAAGGGAACCTAAAATCTAGGATGTAGTATTTTCCAACATTCCTGGCGGGTCGGCCCCTACTTCTCGGCGGGCACATTATATACGTCTATATCGTAATATAACCTAACCTAACCCATCGAGTCACTGGCTGGTAATGTTTTACAAAATCCCGGTCGTGTCGGCCCGTAATTCTCGGTGCGGACATTATACACGTCTATAACGTTATATATCCTAACCTAAGGGAACCTAACATCGCGGATGTAGTATTTCACAACATTCCTGGCGGGTCGGCGCCAATTCTCGGTCGGAATATTATATACGTCTATAACGTAATATAACCTAACCTAACTCATCTAAACCCCCGCTAGTAATGTTTTACAAAATCCCGGTCGTGTCGTCCCTTACGTCTCGGTGCGGACATTATATACGTCTATAACGTTATATATCCTAACCTAAGGCAAACTAACATCGCGGATGTAGTATTTCACAACATTCCTGGCGGGTCGGCCCCAACTTCTCGGTGGGCACATTATATATGTCTATATCGTAGTATAACCTAACCCAACCCATCTAGACACTAGCTGGGAATGTTTTACAAGATCCCGCCGTTTGGCCCGTACTTCTCCGTGGGGACATTATATACGTCTATAACTTTATATATCCTAACCTAAGGGAACCTAAAATCTCGGATGTAGTATTTTCCAACATTCCTGGCGGGTCTGCCCCTACTTCTCGGCGGGCACATTATATACGTCTATAATGTAATATAACCTAACCTAACCCATGTAGACCCTCGCTGGTAATGTTTTACAAAATCCCGGTCGTGTCGGCCCGTCCTTCTCGGTGGGGACATTGTATACGTCTATAACGTTATATATCCTAACCTAAGGGAACCTAACATCGCGGATGTAGTATTTCACAACATTCCTGGCGGGTAGGCGCCAATTCTCGGTGGGAACATTATATACGTCTATATCGTAATATAACCTAACCTAACCCATCTAGACCCTCGCTGGTAATGTTTTACAAAATCCCGGTCGTGTCGGCCCGTACTTCTCGGTGTGCACATTATATACGTCTATAATGTTATATATCCTAACCTAAGGGAACCTAACTTCTCTGATGTAGTATTTTCCAACGTTCCTGGCGGGTCGGTCCCAAATTCTCGGTGGGCACATTATATACGTCTATATCGTAGTATAACCTAACCTAACCCATCTAGACCCTCGCTGGTAATGTTTTACAAAATCCCGGTCGTGTCGTCCCTTACGTCACGGTGCGGTCATTATATACGTCCATAACGTAATATATCCTAACCTAAGGCAACCTAACATCGCGGATGTAGTATTTCACAACATTCCTGGCGGGTCGGCGCCAATTCTCAGTGGGAACATTATATACGTCTATAACGTAATATAACCTAACCTAACCCATCTAGCCCCTCGCTGGTAATGTTTCACAAAATCCCGGTCGTGTCGGCCCGTACTTCTCGGTGGGGAAATTATATACCTCTATAACGTTATATGTCCTAACCTAAGGGAACCTAACATCTCGGATGTAGTATTTTCCAACATTCCCGGGGGTTCGGCCCCTACTTCTCGGTGGGCACATTATATACTTCTATATCGTAATATAACCTAACCAAACCCATCTAGACCCTCGCTGGTAATGTTTTACAAAATCCCGGTCTTGTCGGCCCGTACTTCTCGGTGGGGAAATTATATACGTCTATAACTTTATATGTCCTAACCTAAGGGAACCTAACATCTCGGATGTAGTATTTTCCAACATTCCTGGCGGGTCGGCCCCTACTTCTCGGCGGGCACATTATATACGTCTATATCGTAATATAACCTAACCTAACCCATCTAGACCCTAGCTGGTAATGTTTTACAAAATCCCGGTTGTGTCGGCCCGTACATTTCTGTGGGGACATTATGTACGTCTATAACTTTACATATCCTAACCTAAGGGAACCTAACATCTCGGATGTAGTATTTTCCAACATTCCCGGGGGGTTCGGCCCCTACTTCTCGGTGGGAACATTATATACGTCTATATCGTAATATAACCTAACCTAACTCATCTAAACCCTCGCTAGTAATGTTTTACAAAATCCCGGTCGTGTCGTCCCTTACGTCTCGGTGCGGACATTATATACGTCTATAACGTTATACATCCTAACCTAAGGCAAACTAACATCGCGGATGTAGTATTTCACAACATTCCTGGCGGGTCGGCCCCAACTTCTCGGTGGGCACATTATATATGTCCATATCGTAATATAACCTAACCCAACCCATCTAGACCCTAGCTGGGAATGTTTTACAAGATCCCGCCGTTTGGACCGTACTTCTCCGTGGGGACATTATATACGTCTATAAATTTATATATCCTAACCTAAGGGAACCTAAAATCTCGGATGTAGTATTTTCCAACATTCCTGGCGGGTCTGCCCCTACTTCTCGGCGGGCACATTATATACGTCTATATCGTAATATAACCTAACCTAACCCATGTAGACCCTCGCTGGTAATGTTTTACAAAATCCCGGTCGTGTCGGCCCGTCCTTCTCGGTGGGGACATTCTATACGTCTATAACGTTATATATCCTAACCTAAGGGAACCTAACATCTCGAATGTAGTATTTCACAACATTCCTGGCTGGTCGGCGCCAATTCTCGGTGGGAACATTATATACGTCTATAATGTAATATAACCTAACCTAACCCATCTAGACCCTAGCTGGGAATGATTTACAAAATCCCGCCGTGTCGGCCCGTACTTTTCCGTGGGGACATTATATACGTCTATAACTTTATATATCCTAACCTAAGGGAACATAACATCTCGGATGTAGTATTTTCCAACATTCCTGGCGGGTCGGTCCCTACCTCTCGGCGGGCACATTATATACGTCTATGTCGTAATATAACCTAACCTAACCCATCTAGACCCTGGCTGGTAATGTTTTACAAAATCCCGGTCGTGTCGGCCCTTACGTCTCGGTGCGGACATTATATACGACTATAACGTTATATATCCTAACCTAAGGGAACCTAACATCGCGGATGTAGTATTTCAGAACATTCCTGGCGGGTAGGCGCCAATTCTCGGTGGGAACATTATATACGTCTATATCGTAATATAACCTAACCTAACTCATCTAAACCCTCGCTAGTAATGTTTTACAAAATCCCGGTCGTGTCGTCCCTTACGTCTCGGTGCGGACATTATATACGTCTATAACGTTATACATCCTAACCTAAGGCAAACTAACATCGCGGATGTAGTATTTCACAACATTCCTGGCGGGTCGGCCCCAACTTCTCGGTGGGCACATTATATATGTCCATATCGTAATATAACCTAACCCAACCCATCTAGACCCTAGCTGGGAATGTTTTACAAGATCCCGCCGTTTGGCCCGTACTTCTCCGTGGGGACATTATATACGTCTATAAATTTATATATCCTAACCTAAGGGAACCTAAAATCTCGGATGTAGTATTTTCCAACATTCCTGGCGGGTCTGCCCCTACTTCTCGGCGGGCACATTATATACGTCTATAATGTAATATAACCTAACCTAACCCATCTAGACCCTAGCTGGGAATGATTTACAAAATCCCGCCGTGTCGGCCCGTACTTTTCCGTGGGGACATTATATACGTCTATAACTTTATATATCCTAACCTAAGGGAACATAACATCTCGGATATAGTATTTTCCAACATTCCTGGCGGGTCGGCCCCTACCTCTCGGCGGGCACACTATATACGTCTATGTCGTAATATAACCTAACCTAACCCATCTAGACCCTGGCTGGTAATGTTTTACAAAATCCCGGTCGTGTCGGCCCTTACGTCTCGGTGCGGACATTATATACGTCTATAACGTTATATATCCTAACCTAAGGCAAACTAACATCGCGGATGTAGTATTTCACAACATTCCTGACGGGTCGGCCCCAACTTCTCGGTGGGCACATTATATATGTCTATATCGTAATATAACCTAACCTAACCCATCTAGACCCTGGCTGGCAATGTTTTACAAAATCCCGGTCGTGTCGGCCCGTACTTCTCGGTGCGGACATTATATACGTCTATAACGTTATATATCCTAACCTAAGGGAACCTAACATCGCGGATGTAGTATTTCACAACATTCCTGGCGGGTAGGCGCCAATTCTCGGTGGGAACATTATATACGTCTATATCGTAATATAACCTAACCTAACCCATCTAGACCCTCGCTGGTAATGTTTTACAAAATCCCGGTCGTGTCGGCCCGTACTTCTCGGTGTGCACATTATATACGTCTATAATGTTATATATCCTAACCTAAGGGAACCTAACTTCTCTGATGTAGTATTTTCCAACGTTCCTGGCGGGTCTGCCCCTACTTCTCGGCGGGCACATTATATACGTCTATATCGTAATATAACCTAACCTAACCCATGTAGACCCTCGCTGGTAATGTTTTACAAAATCCCGGTCGTGTCGGCCCGTCCTTCTCGGTGGGGACATTGTATACGTCTATAACGTTATATATCCTAACCTAAGGGAACCTAACATCTCGGATGTAGTATTTCACAACATTCCTGGCTGGTCGGCGCCAATTCTCGGTGGGAACATTATATACGTCTATAATGTAATATAACCTAACCTAACCCATCTAGACCCTAGCTGGGAATGATTTACAAAATCCCTCCGTGTCGGCCCGTACTTCTCGGTGGGGAAATTATATACGTCTATAACGTTATATATCCTAACCTAAGGGAACCTAAAATCTAGGATGTAGTATTTTCCAACATTCCTGGCGGGTCGGCCCCTACTTCTCGGCGGGCACATTATATACGTCTATATCGTAATATAACCTAACCTAACCCATCTAGACACTGGCTGGTAATGTTTTACAAAATCGCGGTCGTGTCGGCCCGTACGTCTCGGTGGGGACATTATATACGTCTATAACGTTATATATCCTAACCTAAGGGAACTTAACATCGCGGATGTAGTATTTCACAACATTCCTGGCGTGTCGGCGCCAATTCTCGGTCGGAATATTATATACGTCTATAACGTAATATAACCTAACCTAACCCATCTAGACCCTAACTGGGAATGTTTTACAAAATACCGCCGTGGCGGCCCGTACTTTTCCGTGGGGACATTATATACGTCTATAACTTTATATATCCTAACCTAAGGGAACATAACATCTCGGATGTAGTATTTTCCAACATTCCTGGCGGGTCGGCCCCTACTTCTCGGCGGGCACATTATATACGTCTATATCGTAATATAACCTAACCTAACCCATCTAGACCGTGGCTGGTAATGTTTTACAAAATCCCGGTCGTGTCGGCCCGTACTTCTCGGTGGGGACATTGTATACGACTATAACGTTATATATCCTAACCTAAGGGAACCTAACATCGCGGATGTAGTATTTCACAACATTCCTGGCGGGTAGGCGCCAATTCTCGGTGGGAACATTATATACGTCTATATCGTAATATAACCTAACCTAACTCATCTAAACCCTCGCTAGTAATGTTTTACAGAATCCCGGTCGTGTCGTCCCTTACGTCTCGGTGCGGACATTATATACGTCTATAACGTTATATATCCTAACCTAAGGCAAACTAACATCGCGGATGTAGTATTTCACAACATTCCTGGCGGGTCGGCCCCAACTTCTCGGTGGGCACATTATATATGTCTATATCGTAATATAACCTAACCCAACCCATCTAGACCCTAGCTGGGAATGTTTTACAAGATCCCGCCGATTGGCCCGTACTTCTCCGTGGGGACATTATATACGTCTATAACTTTATATATCCTAACCTAAGGGAACCTAAAATCTCGGATGTAGTATTTTCCAACATTCCTGGCGGGTCTGCCCCTACTTCTCGGCGGGCACATTATATACGTCTATATCGTAATATAACCTAACCTAACCCATGTAGACCCTCGCTGGTAATGTTTTACAAAATCCCGGTCGTGTCGGCCCGTCCTTCTCGGTGGGGACATTGTATACGTCTATAACGTTATATATCCTAACCTAAGGGAACCTAACATCTCGGATGTAGTATTTCACAACATTCCTGGCTGGTCGGCGCCAATTCTCGGTGGGAACATTATATACGTCTATAATGTAATATAACCTAACCTAACCCATCTAGACCCTAGCTGGGAATGATTTACAAAATCCCGCCGTGTCGGCCCGTACTTCTCGGTGGGGAAATTATATACGTCTATAACGTTATATATCCTAACCTAAGGGAACCTAAAATCTAGGATGTAGTATTTTCCAACATTCCTGGCGGGTCGGCCCCTACTTCTCGGCGGGCACATTATATACGTCTATATCGTAATATAACCTAACCTAACCCATCGAGTCACTGGCTGGTAATGTTTTACAAAATCCCGGTCGTGTCGGCCCGTAATTCTCGGTGCGGACATTATACACGTCTATAACGTTATATATCCTAACCTAAGGGAACCTAACATCGCGGATGTAGTATTTCACAACATTCCTGGCGGGTCGGCGCCAATTCTCGGTCGGAATATTATATACGTCTATAACGTAATATAACCTAACCTAACTCATCTAAACCCCCGCTAGTAATGTTTTACAAAATCCCGGTCGTGTCGTCCCTTACGTCTCGGTGCGGACATTATATACGTCTATAACGTTATATATCCTAACCTAAGGCAAACTAACATCGCGGATGTAGTATTTCACAACATTCCTGGCGGGTCGGCCCCAACTTCTCGGTGGGCACATTATATATGTCTATATCGTAGTATAACCTAACCCAACCCATCTAGAACCTAGCTGGGAATGTTTTACAAGATCCCGCCGTTTGGCCCGTACTTCTCCGTGGGGACATTATATACGTCTATAACTTTATATATCCTAACCTAAGGGAACCTAAAATCTCGGATGTAGTATTTTCCAACATTCCTGGCGGGTCTGCCCCTACTTCTCGGCGGGCACATTATATACGTCTATATCGTAAGATAACCTAACCTAACCCATGTAGACCCTCGCTGGTAATGTTTTACAAAATCCCGGTCGTGTCGGCCCGTCCTTCTCGGTGGGGACATTGTATACGTCTATAACGTTATATATCCTAACCTAAGGGAACCTAACATCGCGGATGTAGTATTTCACAACATTCCTGGCGGGTAGGCGCCAATTCTCGGTGGGAACATTATATACGTCTATATCGTAATATAACCTAACCTAACCCATCTAGACCCTCGCTGGTAATGTTTTACAAAATCCCGGTCGTGTCGGCCCGTACTTCTCGGTGTGCACATTATATACGTCTATAATGTTATATATCCTAACCTAAGGGAACCTAACTTCTCTGATGTAGTATTTTCCAACGTTCCTGGCGGGTCGGTCCCAACTTCTCGGTGGGCACATTATATACGTCTATATCGTAGTATAACCTAACCTAACCCATCTAGACCCTCGCTGGTAATGTTTTACAAAATCCCGGTCGTGCCGTCCCTTACGTCACGGTGCGGTCATTATATACGTCCATAACGTAATATATCCTAACCTAAGGCAACCTAACATCGCGGATGTAGTATTTCACAACATTCCTGGCGGGTCGGCCCCTACTTCTCGGCGGGCACATTATATACGTCTATATCGTAATATAACCTAACCTAACCCATCTAGACCCTAGCTGGTAATGTTTTACAAAATCCCGGTTGTGTCGGCCCGTACATTTCTGTGGGGACATTATGTACGTCTATAACTTTACATATCCTAACCTAAGGGAACCTAACATCTCGGATGTAGTATTTTCCAACATTCCCGGGGGGTTCGGCCCCTACTTCTCGGTGGGAACATTATATACGTCTATATCGTAATATAACCTAACCTAACTCATCTAAACCCTCGCTGGTAATGTTTTACAAAATCCCGGTCGTGTCGGCCCGTCCTTCTCGGTGGGGACATTGTATACGTCTATAACGTTATATATCCTAACCTAAGGGAACCTAACATCTCGGATGTAGTATTTCACAACATTCCTGGCTGGTCGGCGCCAATTCTCGGTGGGAACATTATATACGTCTATAATGTAATATAACCTAACCTAACCCATCTAGACCCTAGCTGGGAATGATTTACAAAATCCCGCCGTGTAGGCCCGTACTTCTCGGTGGGGAAATTATATACGTCTATAACGTTATATATCCTAACCTAAGGGAACCTAAAATCTAGGATGTAGTATTTTCCAACATTCCTGGCGGGTCGGCCCCTACTTCTCGGCGGGCACATTATATACGTCTATATCGTAATATAACCTAACCTAACCCATCGAGTCACTGGCTGGTAATGTTTTACAAAATCCCGGTCGTGTCGGCCCGTAATTTTCGGTGCGGACATTATACACGTCTATAACGTTATATATCCTAACCTAAGGGAACCTAACATCGCGGATGTAGTATTTCACAACATTCCTGGCGGGTCGGCGCCAATTCTCGGTCGGAATATTATATACGTCTATAACGTAATATAACCTAACCTAACTCATCTAAACCCCCGCTAGTAATGTTTTACAAAATCCCGGTCGTGTCGTCCCTTACGTCTCGGTGCGGACATTATATACGTCTATAACGTTATATATCCTAACCTAAGGCAAACTAACATCGCGGATGTAGTATTTCACAACATTCCTGGCGGGTCGGCCCCAACTTCTCGGTGGGCACATTATATATGTCTATATCGTAGTATAACCTAACCCAACCCATCTAGACCCTAGCTGGGAATGTTTTACAAGATCCCGCCGTTTGGCCCGTACTTCTCCTTGGGGACATTATATACGTCTATAACTTTATATATCCTAACCTAAGGGAACCTAAAATCTCGGATGTAGTATTTTCCAACATTCCTGGCGGGTCTGCCCCTACTTCTCGGCGGGCACATCATATACGTCTATATCGTAATATAACCTAACCTAACCCATGTAGACCCTCGCTGGTAATGTTTTACAAAATCCCGCCGTGTCGGCCCGTACTTTTCCGTGGGAACATTATATACGTCTATAACTTTATATATCCTAACCTAAGGGAACATAACATCTCGGATGTAGTATTTTCCAACATTCCTGGCGGGTCGGTCCCTACCTCTCGGCGGGCACATTATATACGTCTATAATGTAATATAACCTAACCTAACCCATCTAGACCCTAGCTGGGAATGATTTACAAAATCCCGCCGTGTCGGCCCGTACTTTTCCGTGGGGACATTATATACGTCTATAACTTTATATATCCTAACCTAAGGGAACATAACATCTCGGATATAGTATTTTCCAACATTCCTGGCGGGTCGGCCCCTACCTCTCGGCGGGCACACTATATACGTCTATGTCGTAATATAACCTAACCTAACCCATCTAGACCCTGGCTGGTAATGTTTTACAAAATCCCGGTCGTGTCGGCCCTTACGTCTCGGCGGGCACATTATATACGTCTATATCGTAATATAACCTAACCTAACCCATGTAGACCCTCGCTGGTAATGTTTTACAAAATCCCGGTCGTGTCGGCCCGTCCTTCTCGGTGGGGACATTGTATACGTCTATAACGTTATATATCCTAACCTAAGGGAACCTAACATCGCGGATGTAGTATTTCACAACATTCCTGGCGGGTAGGCGCCAATTCTCGGTGGGAACATTATATACGTCTATATCGTAATATAACCTAACCTAACCCATCTAGAACCTCGCTGGTAATGTTTTACAAAATCCCGGTCGTGTCGGCCCGTACTTCTCGGTGTGCACATTATATACGTCTATAATGTTATATATCCTAACCTAAGGGAACCTAACTTCTCTGATGTAGTATTTTCCAACGTTCCTGGCGGGTCGGTCCCAACTTCTCGGTGGGCACATTATATACGTCTATATCGTAGTATAACCTAACCTAACCCATCTAGACCCTCGCTGGTAATGTTTTACAAAATCCCGGTCGTGTCGTCCCTTACGTCACGGTGCGGTCATTATATACGTCCATAACGTAATATATCCTAACCTAAGGCAACCTAACATCGCGGATGTAGTATTTCACAACATTCCTGGCGGGTCGGCCCCTACTTCTCGGCGGGCACATTATATACGTCTATATCGTAATATAACCTAACCTAACCCATCTAGACCCTAGCTGGTAATGTTTTACAAAATCCCGGTTGTGTCGGCCCGTACATTTCTGTGGGGACATTATGTACGTCTATAACTTTACATATCCTAACCTAAGGGAACCTAACATCTCGGATGTAGTATTTTCCAACATTCCCGGGGGGTTCGGCCCCTACTTCTCGGTGGGAACATTATATACGTCTATATCGTAATATAACCTAACCTAACTCATCTAAACCCTCGCTGGTAATGTTTTACAAAATCCCGGTCGTGTCGGCCCGTCCTTCTCGGTGGGGACATTGTATACGTCTATAACGTTATATATCCTAACCTAAGGGAACCTAACATCTCGGATGTAGTATTTCACAACATTCCTGGCTGGTCGGCGCCAATTCTCGGTGGGAACATTATATACGTCTATAATGTAATATAACCTAACCTAACCCATCTAGACCCTAGCTGGGAATGATTTACAAAATCCCGCCGTGTAGGCCCGTACTTCTCGGTGGGGAAATTATATACGTCTATAACGTTATATATCCTAACCTAAGGGAACCTAAAATCTAGGATGTAGTATTTTCCAACATTCCTGGCGGGTCTGCCCCTACTTCTCGGCGGGCACATTATATACGTCTATATCGTAATATAACCTAACCTAACCCATGTAGACCCTCGCTGGTAATGTTTTACAAAATCCCGCCGTGTCGGCCCGTACTTTTCCGTGGGAACATTATATACGTCTATAACTTTATATATCCTAACCTAAGGGAACATAACATCTCGGATGTAGTATTTTCCAACATTCCTGGCGGGTCGGTCCCTACCTCTCGGCGGGCACATTATATACGTCTATAATGTAATATAACCTAACCTAACCCATCTAGACCCTAGCTGGGAATGATTTACAAAATCCCGCCGTGTCGGGCCGTACTTTTCCGTGGGGACATTATATACGTCTATAACTTTATATATCCTAACCTAAGGGAACATAACATCTCGGATATAGTATTTTCCAACATTCCTGGCGGGTCGGCCCCTACCTCTCGGCGGGCACACTATATACGTCTATGTCGTAATATAACCTAACCTAACCCATCTAGACCCTGGCTGGTAATGTTTTACAAAATCCCGGTCGTGTCGGCCCTTACGTCTCGGTGCGGACATTATATACGTCTATAACGTTATATATCCTAACCTAAGGCAAACTAACATCGCGGATGTAGTATTTCACAACATTCCTGGCGGGTCGGCCCCAACTTCTCGGTGGGCACATTATATATGTCTATATCGTAATATAACCTAACCTAACCCATCTAGACCCTGGCTGGTAATGTTTTACAAAATCCCGGTCGTGTCGGCCCGTACTTCTCGGTGGGGACATTATATACGTCTATAACGTTATATATCCTAACCTAAGGGAACCTAACATCGCGGATGTAGTATTTCACAACATTCCTGGCGGGTAGGCGCCAATTCTCGGTGGGAACATTATATACGTCTATATCGTAATATAACCTAACCTAACCCATGTAGACCCTCGCTGGTAATGTTTTACAAAATCCCGGTCGTGTCGGCCCGTACTTCTCGGTGTGCACATTATATACGTCTATAATGTTATATATCCTAACCTAAGGGAACCTAACTTCTCTGATGTAGTATTTTCCAACGTTCCTGGCGGGTCGGTCCCAACTTCTCGGTGGGCACATTATATACGTCTATATCGTAGTATAACCTAACCTAACCCATCTAGACCCTCGCTGGTAATGTTTTACAAAATCCCGGTCGTGTCGTCCCTTACGTCACGGTGCGGTCATTATATACGTCCATAACGTAATATATCCTAACCTAAGGCAACCTAACATCGCGGATGTAGTATTTCACAACATTCCTGGCGGGTCGGCCCCTACTTCTCGGCGGGCACATTATATACGTCTATATCGTAATATAACCTAACCTAACCCATCTAGACCCTAGCTGGTAATGTTTTACAAAATCCCGGTTGTGTCGGCCCGTACATTTCTGTGGGGACATTATGTACGTCTATAACTTTACATATCCTAACCTAAGGGAACCTAACATCTCGGATGTAGTATTTTCCAACATTCCCGGGGGGTTCGGCCCCTACTTCTCGGTGGGAACATTATATACGTCTATATCGTAATATAACCTAACCTAACTCATCTAAACCCTCGCTGGTAATGTTTTACAAAATCCCGGTCGTGTCGGCCCGTCCTTCTCGGTGGGGACATTGTATACGTCTATAACGTTATATATCCTAACCTAAGGGAACCTAACATCTCGGATGTAGTATTTCACAACATTCCTGGCTGGTCGGCGCCAATTCTCGGTGGGAACATTATATACGTCTATAATGTAATATAACCTAACCTAACCCATCTAGACCCTAGCTGGGAATGATTTACAAAATCCCGCCGTGTAGGCCCGTACTTCTCGGTGGGGAAATTATATACGTCTATAACGTTATATATCCTAACCTAAGGGAACCTAAAATCTAGGATGTAGTATTTTCCAACATTCCTGGCGGGTCGGCCCCTACTTCTCGGCGGGCACATTATATACGTCTATATCGTAATATAACCTAACCTAACCCATCGAGTCACTGGCTGGTAATGTTTTACAAAATCGCGGTCGTGTCGGCCCGTAATTCTCGGTGCGGACATTATACACGTCTATAACGTTATATATCCTAACCTAAGGGAACCTAACATCGCGGATGTAGTATTTCACAACATTCCTGGCGGGTCGGCGCCAATTCTCGGTCGGAATATTATATACGTCTATAACGTAATATAACCTAACCTAACTCATCTAAACCCCCGCTAGTAATGTTTTACAAAATCCCGGTCGTGTCGTCCCTTTCGTCTCGGTGCGGACATTATATACGTCTATAACGTTATATATCCTAACCTAAGGCAAACTAACATCGCGGATGTAGTATTTCACAACATTCCTGGCGGGTCGGCCCCAACTTCTCGGTGGGCACATTATATATGTCTATATCGTAGTATAACCTAACCCAACCCATCTAGACCCTAGCTGGGAATGTTTTACAAGATCCCGCCGTTTGGCCCGTACTTCTCCTTGGGGACATTATATACGTCTATAACTTTATATATCCTAACCTAAGGGAACCTAAAATCTCGGATGTAGTATTTTCCAACATTCCTGGCGGGTCTGCCCCTACTTCTCGGCGGGCACATTATATACGTCTATATCGTAATATAACCTAACCTAACCCATGTAGACCCTCGCTGGTAATGTTTTACAAAATCCCGCCGTGTCGGCCCGTACTTTTCCGTGGGAACATTATATACGTCTATAACTTTATATATCCTAACCTAAGGGAACATAACATCTCGGATGTAGTATTTTCCAACATTCCTGGCGGGTCGGTCCCTACCTCTCGGCGGGCACATTATATACGTCTATAATGTAATATAACCTAACCTAACCCATCTAGACCCTAGCTGGGAATGATTTACAAAATCCCGCCGTGTCGGCCCGTACTTTTCCGTGGGGACATTATATACGTCTATAACTTTATATATCCTAACCTAAGGGAACATAACATCTCGGATATAGTATTTTCCAACATTCCTGGCGGGTCGGCCCCTACCTCTCGGCGGGCACACTATATACGTCTATGTCGTAATATAACCTAACCTAACCCATCTAGACCCTGGCTGGTAATGTTTTACAAAATCCCGGTCGTGTCGGCCCTTACGTCTCGGTGCGGACATTATATACGTCTATAACGTTATATATCCTAACCTAAGGCAAACTAACATCGCGGATGTAGTATTTCACAACATTCCTGGCGGGTCGGCCCCAACTTCTCGGTGGGCACATTATATATGTCTATATCGTAATATAACCTAACCTAACCCATCTAGACCCTGGCTGGTAATGTTTTACAAAATCCCGGTCGTGTCGGCCCGTACTTCTCGGTGGGGACATTATATACGTCTATAACGTTATATATCCTAACCTAAGGGAACCTAACATCGCGGATGTAGTATTTCACAACATTCCTGGCGGGTAGGCGCCAATTCTCGGTGGGAACATTATATACGTCTATATCGTAATATAACCTAACCTAACCCATCTAGACCCTCGCTGGTAATGTTTTACAAAATCCCGGTCGTGTCGGCCCGTACTTCTCGGTGTGCACATTATATACGTCTATAATGTTATATATCCTAACCTAAGGGAACCTAACTTCTCTGATGTAGTATTTTCCAACGTTCCTGGCGGGTCGGTCCCAACTTCTCGGTGGGCACATTATATACGTCTATATCGTAGTATAACCTAACCTAACCCATCTAGACCCTCGCTGGTAATGTTTTACAAAATCCCGGTCGTGTCGTCCCTTACGTCACGGTGCGGTCATTATATACGTCCATAACGTAATATATCCTAACCTAAGGCAACCTAACATCGCGGATGTAGTATTTCACAACATTCCTGGCGGGTCGGCGCCAATTCTCAGTGGGAACATTATATACGTCTATAACGTAATATAACCTAACCTAACCCATCTAGCCCCTCGCTGGTAATGTTTCACAAAATCCCGGTCGTGTCGGCCCGTACTTCTCGGTGGGGAAATTATATACCTCTATAACGTTATATGTCCTAACCTAAGGGAACCTAACATCGCGGATGTAGTATTTTCCAACATTCCCGGGGGTTCGGCCCCTACTTCTCGGTGGGCACATTATATACTTCTATATCGTAATATAACCTAACCAAACCCATCTAGACCCTCGCTGGTAATGTTTTACAAAATCCCGGTCTTGTCGGCCCGTACTTCTCGGTGGGGAAATTATATACGTCTATAACTTTATATGTCCTAACCTAAGGGAACCTAACATCTCGGATGTAGTATTTTCCAACATTCCCGGGGGGTTCGGCCCCTACTTCTCGGTGGGAACATTATATACGTCTATATCGTAATATAACCTAACCTAACTCATCTAAACCCTCGCTAGTAATGTTTTACAAAATCCCGGTCGTGTCGTCCCTTACGTCTCGGTGCGGACATTATATACGTTTATAACGTTATATATCCTAACCTAAGGCAAACTAACATCGCGGATGTAGTATTTCACAACATTCCTGGCGGGTCGGCCCCAACTTCTCGGTGGGCACATTATATATGTCTATATCGTAATATAACCTAACCCAACCCATCTAGACCCTAGCTGGGAATGTTTTACAAGATCCCGCCGTTTGGCCCGTACTTCTCCGTGGGGACATTATATACGTCTATAACTTTATATATCCTAACCTAAGGGAACCTAAAATCTCGGATGTAGTATTTTCCAACATTCCTGGCGGGTCTGCCCCTACTTCTCGGCGGGCACATTATATACGTCTATATCGTAATATAACCTAACCTAACCCATGTAGACCCTCGCTGGTAATGTTTTACAAAATCCCGCCGTGTCGGCCCGTACTTTTCCGTGGGAACATTATATACGTCTATAACTTTATATATCCTAACCTAAGGGAACATAACATCTCGGATGTAGTATTTTCCAACATTCCTGGCGGGTCGGTCCCTACCTCTCGGCGGGCACATTATATACGTCTATAATGTAATATAACCTAACCTAACCCATCTAGACCCTAGCTGGGAATGATTTACAAAATCCCGCCGTGTCGGCCGGTACTTTTCCGTGGGGACATTATATACGTCTATAACTTTATATATCCTAACCTAAGGGAACATAACATCTCGGATATAGTATTTTCCAACATTCCTGGCGGGTCGGCCCCTACCTCTCGGCGGGCACACTATATACGTCTATGTCGTAATATAACCTAACCTAACCCATCTAGACCCTGGCTGGTAATGTTTTACAAAATCCCGGTCGTGTCGGCCCTTACGTCTCGGTGCGGACATTATATACGTCTATAACGTTATATATCCTAACCTAAGGCAAACTAACATCGCGGATGTAGTATTTCACAACATTCCTGGCGGGTCGGCCCCAACTTCTCGGTGGGCACATTATATATGTCTATATCGTAATATAACCTAACCTAACCCATCTAGACCCTGGCTGGTAATGTTTTACAAAATCCCGGTCGTGTCGGCCCGTACTTCTCGGTGGGGACATTATATACGTCTATAACGTTATATATCCTAACCTAAGGGAACCTAACATCGCGGATGTAGTATTTCACAACATTCCTGGCGGGTAGGCGCCAATTCTCGGTGGGAACATTATATACGTCTATATCGTAATATAACCTAACCTAACCCATCTAGACCCTCGCTGGTAATGTTTTACAAAATCCCGGTCGTGTCGGCCCGTACTTCTCGGTGTGCACATTATATACGTCTATAATGTTATATATCCTAACCTAAGGGAACCTAACTTCTCTGATGTAGTATTTTCCAACGTTCCTGGCGGGTCGGTCCCAACTTCTCGGTGGGCACATTATATACGTCTATATCGTAGTATAACCTAACCTAACCCATCTAGACCCTCGCTGGTAATGTTTTACAAAATCCCGGTCGTGTCGTCCCTTACGTCACGGTGCGGTCATTATATACGTCCATAACGTAATATATCCTAACCTAAGGCAACCTAACATCGCGGATGTAGTATTTCACAACATTCCTGGCGGGTCGGCGCCAATTCTCAGTGGGAACATTATATACGTCTATAACGTAATATAACCTAACCTAACCCATCTAGCCCCTCGCTGGTAATGTTTCACAAAATCCCGGTCGTGTCGGCCCGTACTTCTCGGTGGGGAAATTATATACCTCTATAACGTTATATGTCCTAACCTAAGGGAACCTAACATCTCGGATGTAGTATTTTCCAACATTCCCGGGGGTTCGGCCCCTACTTCTCGGTGGGCACATTATATACTTCTATATCGTAATATAACCTAACCAAACCCATCTAGACCCTCGCTGGTAATGTTTTACAAAATCCCGGTCTTGTCGGCCCGTACTTCTCGGTGGGGAAATTATATACGTCTATAACTTTATATGTCCTAACCTAAGGGAACCTAACATCTCGGATGTAGTATTTTCCAACATTCCCGGGGGGTTCGGCCCCTACTTCTCGGTGGGAACATTATATACGTCTATATCGTAATATAACCTAACCTAACTCATCTAAACCCTCGCTAGTAATGTTTTACAAAATCCCGGTCGTGTCGTCCCTTACGTCTCGGTGCGGACATTATATACGTTTATAACGTTATATATCCTAACCTAAGGCAAACTAACATCGCGGATGTAGTATTTCACAACATTCCTGGCGGGTCGGCCCCAACTTCTCGGTGGGCACATTATATATGTCTATATCGTAATATAACCTAACCCAACCCATCTAGACCCTAGCTGGGAATGTTTTACAAGATCCCGCCGTTTGGCCCGTACTTCTCCGTGGGGACATTATATACGTCTATAACTTTATATATCCTAACCTAAGGGAACCTAAAATCTCGGATGTAGTATTTTCCAACATTCCTGGCGGGTCTGCCCCTACTTCTCGGCGGGCACATTATATACGTCTATATCGTAATATAACCTAACCTAACCCATGTAGACCCTCGCTGGTAATGTTTTACAAAATCCCGGTCGTGTCGGCCCGTCCTTCTCGGTGGGGACATTGTATACGTCTATAACGTTATATATCCTAACCTAAGGGAACCTAACATCTCGAATGTAGTATTTCACAACATTCCTGGCTGGTCGGCGCCAATTCTCGGTGGGAACATTATATACGTCTATAATGTAATATAACCTAACCTAACCCATCTAGACCCTAGCTGGGAATGATTTACAAAATCCCGCCGTGTCGGCCCGTACTTTTCCGTGGGGACATTATATACGTCTATAACTTTATATATCCTAACCTAAGGGAACATAACATCTCGGATGTAGTATTTTCCAACATTCCTGGCGGGTCGGACCCTACTTCTCGGCGGGCACATTATATACGTCTATATCGTAATATAACCTAACCTAACCCATCTAGACCGTGGCTGGTAATGTTTTACAAAATCCCGGTCGTGTCGGCCCGTACTTCTCGGTGGGGACATTATATACGACTATAACGTTATATATCCTAACCTAAGGGAACCTAACATCGCGGATGTAGTATTTCAGAACATTCCTGGCGGGTAGGCGCCAATTCTCGGTGGGAACATTATATACGTCTATATCGTAATATAACCTAACCTAACTCATCTAAACCCTCGCTAGTAATGTTTTACAAAATCCCGGTCGTGTCGTCCCTTACGTCTCGGTGCGGACATTATATACGTCTATAACGTTATACATCCTAACCTAAGGCAAACTAACATCGCGGATGTAGTATTTCACAACATTCCTGGCGGGTCGGCCCCAACTTCTCGGTGGGCACATTATATATGTCCATATCGTAATATAACCTAACCCAACCCATCTAGACCCTAGCTGGGAATGTTTTACAAGATCCCGCCGTTTGGCCCGTACTTCTCCGTGGGGACATTATATACGTCTATAAATTTATATATCCTAACCTAAGGGAACCTAAAATCTCGGATGTAGTATTTTCCAACATTCCTGGCGGGTCTGCCCCTACTTCTCGGCGGGCACATTATATACGTCTATATCGTAATATAACCTAACCTAACCCATGTAGACCCTCGCTGGTAATGTTTTACAAAATCCCGCCGTGTCGGCCCGTACTTTTCCGTGGGAACATTATATACGTCTATAACTTTATATATCCTAACCTAAGGGAACATAACATCTCGGATGTAGTATTTTCCAACATTCCTGGCGGGTCGGCGCCAATTCTCGGTGGGAACATTATATACGTCTATAATGTAATATAACCTAACCTAACCCATCTAGACCCTAGCTGGGAATGATTTACAAAATCCCGCCGTGTCGGCCCGTACTTTTCCGTGGGGACATTATATACGTCTATAACTTTATATATCCTAACCTAAGGGAACATAACATCTCGGATATAGTATTTTCCAACATTCCTGTCGGGTCGGCCCCCACCTCTCGGCGGGCACACTATATACGTCTATGTCGTAATATAACCTAACCTAACCCATCTAGACCCTGGCTGGTAATGTTTTACAAAATCCCGGTCGTGTCGGCCCTTACGTCTCGGTGCGGACATTATATACGTCTATAACGTTATATATCCTAACCTAAGGCAACCTAACATTGCGGATGTAGTATTTCACAACATTCCTGGCGGGTCGGCGCCAATTCTCAGTGGGAACATTATATACGTCTATAACGTAATATAACCTAACCTGACCCATCTAGCCCCTCGCTGGTAATGTTTCACAAAATCCCGGTCGTGTCGGCCCGTACTTCTCGGTGGGGAAATTATATACCTCTATAACGTTATATGTCCTAACCTAAGGGAACCTAACATCTCGGATGTAGTATTTTCCAACATTCCCGGGGGTTCGGCCCCTACTTCTCGGTGGGCACATTATATACTTCTATATCGTAATATAACCTAACCAAACCCATCTAGACCCTCGCTGGTAATGTTTTACAAAATCCCGGTCTTGTCGGCCCGTACTTCTCGGTGGGAACATTATATACGTCTATATCGTAATATAACCTAACCTAACTCATCTAAACCCTCGCTAGTAATGTTTTACAAAATCCCGGTCGTGTCGTCCCTTACGTCTCGGTGCGGACATTATATACGTCTATAACGTTATATATCCTAACCTAAGGCAAACTAACATCGCGGATGTAGTATTTCACAACATTCCTGGCTGGTCGGCGCCAATTCTCGGTGGGAACATTATATACGTCTATAATGTAATATAACCTAACCTAACCCATCTAGACCCTAGCTGGGAATGATTTACAAAATCCCGCCGTGTCGGCCCGTACTTTTCCGTGGGGACATTATATACGTCTATAACTTTATATATTCTAACCTAAGGGAACCTAACATCTCGGATGTAGTATTTTCCAACATTCTTGGCGGGTCGGCCCCAACTTCTCGGTGGGCACATTATACATGTCTATATCGTAATATAACCTAACCCAACCCATCTAGACCCTAGCTGGGAATGTTTTACAAGATCCTGCCGTTTGGCCCGTACTTCTCCGTGGGGACATTATATACGTCTATAAATTTATATATCCTAACCTAAGGGAACCTAAAATCTCGGATGTAGTATTTTCCAACATTCCTGGCGGGTCTGCCCCTACTTCTCGGCGGGCACATTATATACGTCTATATCGTAATATAACCTAACCTAACCCATGTAGACCCTCGCTGGTAATGTTTTACAAAATCCCGCCGTGTCGGCCCGTACTTTTCCGTGGGAACATTATATACGTCTTTAACTTTATATATCCTAACCTAAGGGAACATAACATCTCGGATGTAGTATTTTCCAACATTCCTGGCGGGTCGGCCCCAACTTCTCGGTGGGCACATTATATATGTCTATATCGTAATATAACCTAACCTAACATATCTAGACCCTCGCTGGTAATGTTTTACAAAATCCCGGTCGTATCGGCCCGTACTTCTCGGTGGGGACATTATATACGTCTATAACGTTATATATCCTAACCTAAGGGAACCTAACATCTCGGATGTAGTATTTTCCAACATTCTTGGCGGGTCGGCCCCTACTTCTCGGCGGGCACATTATATACGTCTATATCGTAATATAACCTAACCTAACCCATCTAGACCCTAGCTGGTAATGTTTTACAAAATCCCGGTCGTGTCGGCCCGTACTTCTCGGTGGGGACATTATATACGACTATAACGTTATATATCCTAACCTAAGGGAACCTAACATCGCGGATGTAGTATTTCACAACATTCCTGGCGGGTAGGCGCCAATTCTCGGTGGGAACATTATATACGTCTATATCGTAATATAACCTAACCTAACCCATCTAAACCCTCGCTAGTAATGTTTTACAAAATCCCGGTCGTGTCGTCCCTTACGTCTCGGTGCGGACATTATATACGTCTATAACGTTATATATCCTAACCTAAGGCAAACTAACATCGCGGATGTAGTATTTCTCAACATTCCTGGCGGGTCGGCCCCAACTTCTCGGTGGGCACATTATATATGTCTATATCGTAATATAACCTAACCCAACCCATCTAGACCCTAGCTGGGAATGTTTTACAAGATCCCGCCGTTTGGCCCGTACTTCTCCGTGGGGACATTATATACGTCTATAACTTTATATATCCTAACCTAAGGGAACCTAAAATCTCGGATGTAGTATTTTCCAACATTCCTGGCGGGTCTGCCCCTACTTCTCGGCGGGCACATTATATACGTCTATATCGCAATATAACCTAACCTAACCCATGTAGACCCTCGCTGGTAATGTTTTACAAAATCCCGGTCGTGTCGGCCCGTCCTTCTCGGTGGGGACATTGTATACGTCTATAACGTTATATATCCTAACCTAAGGGAACCTAACATCTCGGATGTAGTATTTCACAACATTCCTGGCTGGTCGGCGCCAATTCTCGGTGGGAACATTATATACGTCTATAATGTAATATAACCTAACCTAACCCATCCAGACCCTAGCTGGGAATGATTTACAAAATCCCGCCGTGTCGGCCCGTACTTTTCCGTGGGGACATTATATACGTCTATAACTTTATATATCCTAACCTAAGGGAACATATCATCTCGGATGTAGTATTTTCCAACATTCCTGGCGGGTCGGCCCCTACCTCTCGGCGGGCACATTATATACGTCTATGTCGTAATATAACCTAACCTAACCCATCTAGACCCTGGCTGGTAATGTTTTACAAAATCCCGGTCGTGTCGGCCCGTACTTCTCGGTGGGGACATTATATACGACTATAACGTTATATATCCTAACCTAAGGGAACCTAACATCGCGGATGTAGTATTTCACAACATTCCTGGCGGGTAGGCGCCAATTCTCGGTGGGAACATTATATACGTCTATATCGTAATATAACCTAACCTAATCCATCTAAACCCTCGCTAGTAATGTTTTACAAAATCCCGGTCGTGTCGTCCCTTACGTCTCGGTGCGGACATTATATACGTCTATAACGTTATATATCCTAACCTAAGGCAAACTAACATCGCGGATGTAGTATTTCACAACATTCCTGGCGGGTCCGCCCCAACTTCTCGGTGGGCACATTATATATGTCTATATCGTAATATAACCTAACCCAAACCATCTAGACCCTAGCTGGGAATGTTTTACAAGATCCCGCCGTTTGGCCCGTACTTCTCCGTGGGGACATTATATACGTCTATAACTTTATATATCCTAACCTAAGGGTACCTAAAATCTCGGATGTAGTATTTTCCAACATTCCTGGCGGGTCTGCCCCTACTTCTCGGCGGGCACATTATATACGTCTATATCGTAATATAACCTAACCTAACCCATGTAGACCCTCGCTGGTAATGTTTTACAAAATCCCGGTCGTGTCGGCCCGTCCTTCTCGGTGGGGACATTGTATACGTCTATAACGTTATATATCCTAACCTAAGGGAACCTAACATCTCGGATGTAGTATTTCACAACATTCCTGGCTGGTCGGCGCCAATTCTCGGTGGGAACATTATATACGTCTATAATGTAATATAACCTAACCTAACCCATCTAGACCCTAGCTGGGAATGATTTACAAAATCCCGCCGTGTCGGCCCGTACTTTTCCGTGGGGACATTATATACGTCTATAACTTTATATATCCTAACCTAAGGGAACATAACATCTCGGATGTAGTATTTTCCAACATTCCTGGCGGGTCGGCCCCTACCTCTCGGCTGGCACATTATATACGTCTATGTCGTAATATAACCTAACCTAACCCATCTAGACCCTGGCTGGTAATGTTTTACAAAATCCCGGTCGTGTCGGCCCGTACTTCTCGGTGGGGACATTATATACGACTATAACGTTATATATCCTAACCTAAGGGAACCTAACATCGCGGATGTAGTATTTCACAACATTCCTGGCGGGTAGGCGCCAATTCTCGGTGGGAACATTATATACGTCTATATCGTAATATAACCTAACCTAATCCATCTAAACCCTCGCTAGTAATGTTTTACAAAATCCCGGTCGTGTCGTCCCTTACGTCTCGGTGCGGACATTATATACGTCTATAACGTTATATATCCTAACCTAAGGCAAACTAACATCGCGGATGTAGTATTTCACAACATTCCTGGCGGGTCTGCCCCTACTTCTCGGCGGGCACATTATATACGTCTATATCGTAATATAACCTAACCTAACCCATGTAGACCCTCGCTGGTAATGTTTTACAAAATCCCGGTCGTGTCGGCCCGTCCTTCTCGGTGGGGACATTGTATACGTCTATAACGTTATATATCCTAACCTAAGGGAACCTAACATCTCGGATGTAGTATTTCACAACATTCCTGGCTGGTCGGCGCCAATTCTCGGTGGGAACATTATATACGTCTATAATGTAATATAACCTAACCTAACCCATCTAGACCCTAGCTGGGAATGATTTACAAAATCCCGCCGTGTCGGCCCGTACTTTTCCGTGGGAACATTATATACGTCTATAACTTTATATATCCTAACCTAAGGGAACATAACATCTCGGATGTAGTATTTTCCAACATTCCTGGCGGGTCGGCCCCTACCTCTCGGCGGACACATTATATACGTCTATGTCGTAATATAACCTAACCTAACCCATCTAGACCCTGGCTGGTAATGTTTTACAAAATCCCGGTCGTGTCGGCCCTTACGTCTCGGTGCGGACATTATATACGTCTATAACGTTATATATCCTAACCTAAGGCAAACTAACATCGCGGATGTAGTATTTCACAACATTCCTGGCGGGTCGGCCCCAACTTCTCGGTGGGCACATTATATATGTCTATATCGTAATATAACCTAACCTAACATATCTAGACCCTCGCTGGTAATGTTTTACAAAATCCCGGTCGTATCGGCCCGTACTTCTCGGTGGGGACATTATATACGTCTATAACGTTATATATCCTAACCTAAGGGAACCTAACATCTCGGATGTAGTATTTTCCAACATTCCTGGCGGGTCGGCCCCTACTTCTCGGCGGGCACATTATATACGTCTATATCGTAATATAACCTAACCTAACCCATCTAGAACCTAGCTGGTAATGTTTTACAAAATCCCGGTTGTGTCGGCCCGTACATTTCTGTGGGGACATTATGTACGTCTATAACTTTACATATCCTAACCTAAGGGAACCTAACATCTCGGATGTAGTATTTTCCAACATTCCCGGGGGGTTCGGCCCCTACTTCTCGGTGGGCACATTATATATGTCTATATCGTAATATAACCTAACCTAACCCATCTAGACCCTCGCTGGTAATGTTTTACAAAATCCCGGTCGTGTCGGCCCGTACTTCTCGGTGGGGAAATTATATACGTCTATAACGTTATATATCCTAACCTAAGGGAACCTAAAATCTAGGATGTAGTATTTTCCAACATTCCTGGCGGGTCGGCCCCTACTTCTCGGCGGGCACATTATATACGTCTATATCGTAATATAACCTAACCTAACCCATCTAGACACTGGCTGGTAATGTTTTACAAAATCACGGTCGTGTCGGCCCGTACGTCTCGGTGGGGACATTATATACGTCTATAACGTTATATATCCTAACCTAAGGGAACCTAACATCGCGGATGTAGTATTTCACAACATTCCTGGCGGGTCGGCGCCAAATCTCGGTCGGAATATTATATACGTCTATAACGTAATATAACCTAACCTAACCCATCTAGACCCTAACTGGGAATGTTTTACAAAATCCCGCCGTGTCGGCCCGTACTTTTCCGTGGGGACATCATATACGTCTATAACTTTATATATCCTAACCTAAGGGAACATAACATCTCGGATGTAGTATTTTCCAACATTCCTGGCGGGTCGGCCCCTACTTCTCGGCGGGCACATTATATACGTCTATATCGTAATATAACCTAACCTAACCCATCTAGACCGTGGCTGGTAATGTTTTACAAAATCCCGGTCGTGTCGGCCCGTACTTCTCGGTGGGGACATTATATACGACTATAACGTTATATATCCTAACCTAAGGGAACCTAACATCGCGGATGTAGTATTTCACAACATTCCTGGCGGGTAGGCGCCAATTCTCGGTGGGAACATTATATACGTCTATATCGTAATATAACCTAACCTAACCCATCTAAACCCTCGCTAGTAATGTTTTACAAAATCCCGGTCGTGTCGTCCCTTACGTCTCGGTGCGGACATTATATACGTCTATAACGTTATATATCCTAACCTAAGGCAAACTAACATCGCGGATGTAGTATTTCTCAACATTCCTGGCGGGTCGGCCCCAACTTCTCGGTGGGCACATTATATATGTCTATATCGTAATATAACCTAACCCAACCCATCTAGACCCTAGCTGGGAATGTTTTACAAGATCCCGCCGTTTGGCCCGTACTTCTCCGTGGGGACATTATATACGTCTATAACTTTATATATCCTAACCTAAGGGAACCTAAAATCTCGGATGTAGTATTTTCCAACATTCCTGGCGGGTCTGCCCCTACTTCTCGGCGGACACATTATATACGTCTATATCGTAATATAACCTAACCTAACCCATGTAGACCCTCGCTGGTAATGTTTTACAAAATCCCGGTCGTGTCGGCCCGTCCTTCTCGGTGGGGACATTGTATACGTCTATAACGTTATATATCCTAACCTAAGGGAACCTAACATCTCGGATGTAGTATTTCACAACATTCCTGGCTGGTCGGCGCCAATTCTCGGTGGGAACATTATATACGTCTATAATGTAATATAACCTAACCTAACCCATCTAGACCCTAGCTGGGAATGATTTACAAAATCCCGCCGTGTCGGCCCGTACTTTTCCGTGGGGACATTATATACGTCTATAACTTTATATATCCTAACCTAAGGGAACATAACATCTCGGATGTAGTATTTTCCAACATTCCTGGCGGGTCGGCCCCTACCTCTCGGCGGGCACATTATATACGTCTATGTCGTAATATAACCTAACCTAACCCATCTAGACCCTGGCTGGTAATGTTTTACAAAATCCCGGTCGTGTCGGCCCGTACTTCTCGGTGGGGACATTATATACAACTATAACGTTATATATCCTAACCTAAGGGAACCTAACATCGCGGATGTAGTATTTCACAACATTCCTGGCGGGTAGGCGCCAATTCTCGGTGGGAACATTATATACGTCTATATCGTAATATAACCTAACCTAATCCATCTAAACCCTCGCTAGTAATGTTTTACAAAATCCCGGTCGTGTCGTCCCTTACGTCTCGGTGCGGACATTATATACGTCTATAACGTTATATATCCTAACCTAAGGCAAACTAACATCGCGGATGTAGTATTTCACAACATTCCTGGCGGGTCCGCCCCAACTTCTCGGTGGGCACATTATATATGTCTATATCGTAATATAACCTAACCCAAACCATCTAGACCCTAGCTGGGAATGTTTTACAAGATCCCGCCGTTTGGCCCGTACTTCTCCGTGGGGACATTATATACGTCTATAACTTTATATATCCTAACCTAAGGGAACCTAAAATCTCGGATGTAGTATTTTCCAACATTCCTGGCGGGTCTGCCCCTACTTCTTGGCGGGCACATTATATACGTCTATATCGTAATATAACCTAACCTAACCCATGTAGACCCTCGCTGGTAATGTTTTACAAAATCCCGGTCGTGTCGGCCCGTCCTTCTCGGTGGGGACATTGTATACGTCTATAACGTTATATATCCTAACCTAAGGGAACCTAACATCTCGGATGTAGTATTTCACAACATTCCTGGCTGGTCGGCGCCAATTCTCGGTGGGAACATTATATACGTCTATAATGTAATATAACCTAACCTAACCCATCTAGACCCTAGCTGGGAATGATTTACAAAATCCCGCCGTGTCGGCCCGTACTTTTCCGTGGGGACATTATATACGTCTATAACTTTATATATCCTAACCTAAGGGAACATAACATCTCGGATGTAGTATTTTCCAACATTCCTGGCGGGTCGGCCCCTACCTCTCGGCGGGCACATTATATACGTCTATATCGTAATATAACCTAACCTAACTCATCTAGACCCTCGCTGGTAATGTTTTACAAAATCCCGGTCGTGCCGGCCCGTACTTCCCGGTGGGGACAATATATACGTCTATAACGTTATATATCCTAACGTAAGGGAACCTAACCTCTCGGATGTAGTATTTTCCAACATTCCTGGCGGGTCGGCCCCAACTTCTCGGTGGGGACATTATATACGTCCATAACGTAATATATCCTAACCTAAGGCAACCTAACATCGCGGATGTAGTATTTCACAACATTCCTGGCGGGTCGGCGCCAATTCTCAGTGGGAACATTATATACGTCTATAACGTAATGTAACCTAACCTAACCCATCTAGCCCCTCGCTGGTAATGTTTTACAAAATCCCGGTCGTGTCGGCCCGTACTTCTCGGTGGGGAAATTATATACGTCTATAACGTTATATGTCCTAACCTAAGGGAACCTAACATATCGGATGTAGTATTTTCCAATATTCCCGGGGGTTCGGCCCCTACTTCTCGGTGGGCATATTATATACGTCTATATCGTAATATAACCTAACCTAACCCATCTAGACCCTCGCTAGTTATGTTTTACGAAATCCCGGTCGTGTCGTCCCTTACGTCTCGGTGCGGACATTATTTACGTCTATAACGTTATATATCCTAACCTAAGGCAAACTAACATCGCGGATGTAGTATTTCACAACATTCCTGGCGGGTCGGCCCCAACTTCTCGGTGGGAACATTATATACGTCTATAACGTAATATAACCTAACCAAACCCATCTAGCCCCTCGCTCGTAATGTTTTACAAAATCCCGGTCGTGTCGTCCCGTACTTCTCGGTGGGCACATTATATACGTCTATAACGTTATATATCCTAACCTAACCCATCTAGACCCTCGCTGGTAATGTTTTACAAAATCCCGGTCGTGTCGGCCCGTACTTCTCGGTGGGGAAATTATATACGTCTATAACGTTATATATCCTAACCTAAGGGAACCTAAAATCTCGGATGTAGTATTTTCCTACATTCGTGGCGGGTCGGCCGCTACTTCTCGGCGGGCACATTATATACGTCTATATCGTAATATAACCTAACCTAACCCATGTAGACCCTCGCTGGTAATGTTTTACAAAATCCCGGTCGTGTCGGCCCGTCCTTCTCGGTGGGGACATTGTATACGTCTATAACGTTATATATCCTAACCTAAGGGAACCTAACATCTCGGATGTAGTATTTCACAACATTCCTGGCTGGTCGGCGCCAATTCTCGGTGGGAACATTATATACGTCTATAATGTAATATAACCTAACCTAACCCATCTAGACCCTAGCTAGGAATGATTTACAAAATCCCGCCGTGTCGGCCCGTACTTTTCCGTGGGGACATTATATACGTCTATAACTTTATATATCCTAACCTAAGGGAACATAACATCTCGGATGTAGTATTTTCCAACATTCCTGGCGGGTCGGCCCCTACCTCTCGGCGGGCACATTATATACGTCTATATCGTAATATAACCTAACCTAACCCATCTAGACCCTCGCTGGTAATGTTTTACAAAATCCCGGTCGTGCCGGCCCGTACTTCCCGGTGGGGACAATATATACGTCTATAACGTTATATATCCTAACGTAAGGGAACCTAACCTCTCGGATGTAGTATTTTCCAACATTCCTGGCGGGTCGGCCCCAACTTCTCGGTGGGGACATTATATACGTCCATAACGTAATATATCCTAACCTAAGGCAACCTAACATCGCGGATGTAGTATTTCACAACATTCCTGGCGGGTCGGCGCCAATTCTCAGTGGGAACATTATATACGTCTATAACGTAATGTAACCTAACCTAACCCATCTAGCCCCTCGCTGGTAATGTTTTACAAAATCCCGGTCGTGTCGGCCCGTACTTCTCGGTGGGGAAATTATATACGTCTATAACGTTATATGTCCTAACCTAAGGGAACCTAACATATCGGATGTAGTATTTTCCAATATTCCCGGGGGTTCGGCCCCTACTTCTCGGTGGGCATATTATATACGTCTATATCGTAATATAACCTAACCTAACCCATCTAGACCCTCGCTAGTTATGTTTTACGAAATCCCGGTCGTGTCGTCCCTTACGTCTCGGTGCGGACATTATTTACGTCTATAACGTTATATATCCTAACCTAAGGCAAACTAACATCGCGGATGTAGTATTTCACAACATTCCTGGCGGGTCGGCCCCAACTTCTCGGTGGGAACATTATATACGTCTATAACGTAATATAACCTAACCAAACCCATCTAGCCCCTCGCTCGTAATGTTTTACAAAATCCCGGTCGTGTCGTCCCGTACTTCTCGGTGGGCACATTATATACGTCTATAACGTTATATATCCTAACCTAACCCATCTAGACCCTCGCTGGTAATGTTTTACAAAATCCCGGTCGTGTCGGCCCGTGCTTCTCGGTGGGGAAATTATATACGTCTATAACGTTATATATCCTAACCTAAGGGAACCTAAAATCTCGGATGTAGTATTTTCCTACATTCGTGGCGGGTCGGCCGCTACTTCTCGGCGGGCACATTATATACGTCTATATCGTAATATAACCTAACCTAACCCATGTAGACCCTCGCTGGTAATGTTTTACAAAATCCCGGTCGTGTCGGCCCGTCCTTCTCGGTGGGGACATTGTATACGTCTATAACGTTATATATCCTAACCTAAGGGAACCTAACATCTCGGATGTAGTATTTCACAACATTCCTGGCTGGTCGGCGCCAATTCTCGGTGGGAACATTATATACGTCTATAATGTAATATAACCTAACCTAACCCATCTAGACCCTAGCTAGGAATGATTTACAAAATCCCGCCGTGTCGGCCCGTACTTTTCCGTGGGGACATTATATACGTCTATAACGTTATATATCCTAACCTAAGGGAACATAACATCTCGGATGTAGTATTTTCCAACATTCCTGGCGGGTCGGCCCCTACCTCTCGGCGGGCACATTATATACGTCTATATCGTAATATAACCTAACCTAACCCATCTAGACCCTCGCTGGTAATGTTTTACAAAATCCCGGTCGTGCCGGCCCGTACTTCCCGGTGTGGACAATATATACGTCTATAACGTTATATATCCTAACGTAAGGGAACCTAACCTCTCGGATGTAGTATTTTCCAACATTCCTGGCGGGTCGGCGCCAATTCTCGGTGGGAACATAATATACGTCTATAATGTAATATAACCTAACCTAACCCATCCAGACCCTAGCTGGGAATGTTTTACAAGATCCCGCCGTTTGGCCCGTACTTCTCCGTGGGGACATTATATACGTCTATAACTTTATATATCCTAACCTAAGGGAACCTAAAATCTCGGATGTAGTATTTTCCAACATTCCTGGCGGGTCTGCCCCTACTTCTCGGCGGGCACATTATATACGTCTATATCGTAATATAACCTAACCTAACCCATGTAGACCCTCGCTGGTAATGTTTTACAAAATCCCGGTCGTGTCGGCCCGTCCTTCTCGGTGGGGACATTGTATACGTCTATAACGTTATATATCCTAACCTAAGGGAACCTAACATCTCGAATGTAGTATTTCACAACATTCCTGGCTGGTCGGCGCCAATTCTCGGTGGGAACATTATATACGTCTATAATGTAATATAACCTAACCTAACCCATCTAGACCCTAGCTGGGAATGATTTACAAAATCCCGCCGTGTCGGCCCGTACTTTTCCGTGGGGACATTATATACGTCTATAACTTTATATATCCTAACCTAAGGGAACATAACATCTCGGATGTAGTATTTTCCAACATTCCTGGCGGGTCGGTCCCTACCTCTCGGCGGGCACATTATATACGTCTATGTCGTAATATAACCTAACCTAACCCATCTAGACCCTGGCTGGTAATGTTTTACAAAATCCCGGTCGTGTCGGCCCGTACTTCTCGGTGGGGACATTATATACGACTATAACGTTATATATCCTAACCTAAGGGAACCTAACATCGCGGATGTAGTATTTCAGAACATTCCTGGCGGGTAGGCGCCAATTCTCGGTGGGAACATTATATACGTCTATATCGTAATATAACCTAACCTAACTCATCTAAACCCTCGCTAGTAATGTTTTACAAAATCCCGGTCGTGTCGTCCCTTACGTCTCGGTGCGGACATTATATACGTCTATAACGTTATACATCCTAACCTAAGGCAAACTAACATCGCGGATGTAGTATTTCACAACATTCCTGGCGGGTCTGCCCCTACTTCTCGGCGGGCACATTATATACGTCTATATCGTAATATAACCTAACCTAACCCATCTAGACCCTCGCTGGTAATGTTTTACAAAATCCCGGTCGTGTCGGCCCGTCCTTCTCGGTGGGGACATTGTATACGTCTATAACGTTATATATCCTAACCTAAGGGAACCTAACATCTCGAATGTAGTATTTCACAACATTCCTGGCTGGTCGGCGCCAATTCTCGGTGGGAACATTATATACGTCTATAATGTAATATAACCTAACCTAACCTATCTAGACCCTGGCTGGGAATGATTTACAAAATCCCGCCGTGTCGGCCCGTACTTTTCCGTGGGGACATTATATACGTCTATAACTTTATATATCCTAACCTAAGGGAACATAACATCTCAGATGTAGTATTTTCCAACATTCCTGGCGGGTCGGTCCCTACATCTCGGCGGGCACATTATATACGTCTATGTCGTAATATAACCTAACCTAACCCATCTAGACCCTGGCTGGTAATGTTTTACAAAATCCCGGTCGTGTCGGCCCTTACGTCTCGGTGCGGACATTATATACGTCTATAACGTTATATATCCTAACCTAAGGCAAACTAACATCGCGGATGTAGTATTTCACAACATTCCTGGCGGGTCGGCGCCAATTCTCGGTGGGAATATTATATACGTCTATAACGTAATATAACCTAACCTAACCCATCTAGACCCTAGCTGGGAATGATTTACAAAATCCCGCCGTGTCGGCCCGTACTTTTCCGTGGGGACATTATATACGTCTATAACTTTATATATCCTAACCTAAGGGAACATAACATCTCGGATGTAGTATTTTCCAACATTCCTGGCGGGTCGGACCCTACTTCTCGGCGGGCACATTATATACGTCTATATCGTAATATAACCTAACCTAACATATCTAGACCCTCGCTGGTAATGTTTTACAAAATCCCGGTCGTGTCGGCCCGTACTTCTCGGTGGGGAAATTATATACGTCTATAACGTTATATATCCTAACCTAAGGGAACCTAAAATCTAGGATGTAGTATTTTCCAACATTCCTGGCGGGTCGGCCCCTACTTCTCGGCGGGCACATTATATACGTCTATATCGTAATATAACCTAACCTAACCCATCTAGACCCTGGCTGGTAATGTTTTACAAAATCCCGGTCGTGTCGGCCCTTACGTCTCGGTGCGGACATTATATACGTCTATAACGTTATATATCCTAACCTAAGGCAAACTAACATCGCGGATGTAGTATTTCACAACATTCCTGGCGGGTCGGCCCCAACTTCTCGGTGGGCACATTATATATGTCTATATCGTAATATAACCTAACCTAACATATCTAGACCCTCGCTGGTAATGTTTTACAAAATCCCGGTCGTGTCGGCCCGTACTTCTCGGTGGGGAAATTATATACGTCTATAACGTTATATATCCTAACCTAAGGGAACCTAAAATCTAGGATGTAGTATTTTCCAACATTCCTGGCGGGTCGGCCCCTACTTCTCGGCGGGCACATTATATACGTCTATATCGTAATATAACCTAACCTAACCCATCTAGACACTGGCTGGTAATGTTTTACAAAATCACGGTCGTGTCGGCCCGTACGTCTCGGTGGGGACATTATATACGTCTATAACGTTATATATCCTAACCTAAGGGAACCTAACATCGCCGATGTAGTATTTCACAACATTCCTGGCGGGTCGGCGCCAATTCTCGGTCGAAATATTATATACGTCTATAACGTAATATAACCTAACCTAACCCATCTAGACCCTAACTGGGAATGTTTTACAAAATCCCGCCGTGTCGGCCCGTACTTTTCCGTGGGGACATCATATACGTCTATAACTTTATATATCCTAACCTAAGGGAACATAACATCTCGGATGTAGTATTTTCCAACATTCCTGGCGGGTCGGCCCCTACTTCTCGGCGGGCACATTATATACGTCTATATCGTAATATAACCTAACCTAACCCATCTAGACCGTGGCTGGTAATGTTTTACAAAATCCCGGTCGTGTCGGCCCGTACTTCTCGGTGGGGACATTATATACGACTATAACGTTATATATCCTAACCTAAGGGAACCTAACATCGCGGATGTAGTATTTCACAACATTCCTGGCGGGTAGGCGCCAATTCTCGGTGGGAACATTATATACGTCTATATCGTAATATAACCTAACCTAACCCATCTAAACCCTCGCTAGTAATGTTTTACAAAATCCCGGTCGTGTCGGCCCGTACTTCTCGGTGGGGAAATTATATACGTCTATAACGTTATATATCCTAACCTAAGGGAACCTAAAATCTCGGATGTAGTATTTTCCTACATTCGTGGCGGGTCGGCCGCTACTTCTCGGCGGGCACATTATATACGTCTATATCGTAATATAACCTAACCTAACCCATGTAGACCCTCGCTGGTAATGTTTTACAAAATCCCGGTCGTGTCGGCCCGTCCTTCTCGGTGGGGACATTGTATACGTCTATAACGTTATATATCCTAACCTAAGGGAACCTAACATCTCGGATGTAGTATTTCACAACATTCCTGGCTGGTCGGCGCCAATTCTCGGTGGGAACATTATATACGTCTATAATGTAATATAACCTAACCTAACCCATCTAGACCCTAGCTAGGAATGATTTACAAAATCCCGCCGTGTCGGCCCGTACTTTTCCGTGGGGACATTATATACGTCTATAACTTTATATATCCTAACCTAAGGGAACATAACATCTCGGATGTAGTATTTTCCAACATTCCTGGCGGGTCGGCCCCTACCTCTCGGCGGGCACATTATATACGTCTATATCGTAATATAACCTAACCTAACCCATCTAGACCCTCGCTGGTAATGTTTTACAAAATCCCGGTCGTGCCGGCCCGTACTTCCCGGTGGGGACAATATATACGTCTATAACGTTATATATCCTAACGTAAGGGAACCTAACCTCTCGGATGTAGTATTTTCCAACATTCCTGGCGGGTCGGCGCCAATTCTCGGTGGGAACATTATATACGTCTGTAATGTAATATAACCTAACCTAACCCATCCAGACCCTAGCTGGGAATGTTTTACAAGATCCCGCCGTTTGGCCCGTACTTCTCCGTGGGGACATTATATACGTCTATAACTTTATATATCCTAACCTAAGGGAACCTAAAATCTCGGATGTAGTATTTTCCAACATTCCTGGCGGGTCTGCCCCTACTTCTCGGCGGGCACATTATATACGTCTATATCGTAATATAACCTAACCTAACCCATGTAAACCCTCGCTGGTAATGTTTTACAAAATCCCGGTCGTGTCGGCCCGTCCTTCTCGGTGGGGACATTGTATACGTCTATAACGTTATATATCCTAACCTAAGGGAACCTAACATCTCGAATGTAGTATTTCACAACATTCCTGGCTGGTCGGCGCCAATTCTCGGTGGGAACATTATATACGTCTATAATGTAATATAACCTAACCTAACCCATCTAGACCCTAGCTGGGAATGATTTACAAAATCCCGCCGTGTCGGCCCGTACTTTTCCGTGGGGACATTATATACGTCTATAACTTTATATATCCTAACCTAAGGGAACATAACATCTCGGATGTAGTATTTTCCAACATTCCTGGCGGGTCGGTCCCTACCTCTCGGCGGGCACATTATATACGTCTATGTCGTAATATAACCTAACCTAACCCATCTAGACCCTGGCTGGTAATGTTTTACAAAATCCCGGTCGTGTCGGCCCTTACGTCTCGGTGCGGACATTATATACGTCTATAACGTTATATATCCTAACCTAAGGCAAACTAACATCGCGGATGTAGTATTTCACAACATTCCTGGCGGGTCGGCCCCAACTTCTCGGTGGGCACATTATATATGTCTATATCGTAATATAACATAACCCAACCCATCTAGACCCTAGCTGGGAATGTTTTACAAGATCCCGCCGTTTGGCCCGTACTTCTCCGTGGGGACATTATATACGTCTATAACTTTATATATCCTAACCTAAGGGAACCTAAAATCTCGGATGTAGTATTTTCCAACATTCCTGGCGGGTCTGCCCCTACTTCTCGGCGGGCACATTATATACGTCTATATCGTAATATAACCTAACCTAACCCATGTAGACCCTCGCTGGTAATGTTTTACAAAATCCCGGTCGTGTCGGCCCGTCCTTCTCGGTGGGGACATTGTATACGTCTATAACGTTATATATCCTAACCTAAGGGAACCTAACATCTCGAATGTAGTATTTCACAACATTCCTGGCTGGTCGGCGCCAATTCTCGGTGGGAACATTATATACGTCTATAATGTAATATAACCTAACCTAACCTATCTAGACCCTGGCTGGGAATGATTTACAAAATCCCGCCGTGTCGGCCCGTACTTTTCCGTGGGGACATTATATACGTCTATAACTTTATATATCCTAACCTAAGGGAACATAACATCTCAGATGTAGTATTTTCCAACATTCCTGGCGGGTCGGTCCCTACCTCTCGGCGGGCACATTATATACGTCTATGTCGTAATATAACCTAACCTAACCCATCTAGACCCTGGCTGGTAATGTTTTACAAAATCCCGGTCGTGTCGGCCCTTACGTCTCGGTGCGGACATTATATACGTCTATAACGTTATATATCCTAACCTAAGGCAAACTAACATCGCGGATGTAGTATTTCACAACATTCCTGGCGGGTCGGCGCCAATTCTCGGTGGGAGTATTATATACGTCTATAACGTAATATAACCTAACCTAACCCATCTAGACCCTAGCTGGGAATGATTTACAAAATCCCGCCGTGTCGGCCCGTACTTTTCCGTGGGGACATTATATACGTCTATAACTTTATATATCCTAACCTAAGGGAACATAACATCTCGGATGTAGTATTTTCCAACATTCCTGGCGGGTCGGACCCTACTTCTCGGCGGGCACATTATATACGTCTATATCGTAATATAACCTAACCTAACCCATCTAGACCGTGGCTAGTAATGTTTTACAAAATCCCGGTCGTGTCGGCCCGTCCTTCTCGGTGGGGACATTGTATACGTCTATAACGTTATATATCCTAACCTAAGGGAACCTAACATCTCGAATGTAGTATTTCACAACATTCCTGGCTGGTCGGCGCCAATTCTCGGTGGGAACATTATATACGTCTATAATGTAATATAACCTAACCTAACCTATCTAGACCCTGGCTGGGAATGATTTACAAAATCCCGCCGTGTCGGCCCGTACTTTTCCGTGGGGACATTATATACGTCTATAACTTTATATATCCTAACCTAAGGGAACATAACATCTCAGATGTAGTATTTTCCAACATTCCTGGCGGGTCGGTCCCTACCTCTCGGCGGGCACATTATATACGTCTATGTCGTAATATAACCTAACCTAACCCATCTAGACCCTGGCTGGTAATGTTTTACAAAATCCCGGTCGTGTCGGCCCTTACGTCTCGGTGCGGACATTATATACGTCTATAACGTTATATATCCTAACCTAAGGCAAACTAACATCGCGGATGTAGTATTTCACAACATTCCTGGCGGGTCGGCGCCAATTCTCGGTGGGAGTATTATATACGTCTATAACGTAATATAACCTAACCTAACCCATCTAGACCCTAGCTGGGAATGATTTACAAAATCCCGCCGTGTCGGCCCGTACTTTTCCGTGGGGACATTATATACGTCTATAACTTTATATATCCTAATCTAAGGGAACATAACATCTCGGATGTAGTATTTTCCAACATTCCTGGCGGGTCGGACCCTACTTCTCGGCGGGCACATTATATACGTCTATATCGTAATATAACCTAACCTAACCCATCTAGACCGTGGCTAGTAATGTTTTACAAAATCCCGGTCGTGTCGGCCCGTACTTCTCGGTGGGGACATTATATACGACTATAACGTTATATATCCTAACCTAAGGGAACCTAACATCGCGGATGTAGTATTTCAGAACATTCCTGGCGGGTAGGCGCCAATTCTCGGTGGGAACATTATATACGTCTATATCGTAATATAACCTAACCTAACTCATCTAAACCCTCGCTAGTAATGTTTTACAAAATCCCGGTCGTGTCGTCCCTTACGTCTCGGTGCGGACATTATATACGTCTATAACGTTATACATCCTAACCTAAGGCAAACTAACATCGCGGATGTAGTATTTCACAACATTCCTGGCGGGTCGGCCCCAACTTCTCGGTGGGCACATTATATATGTCCATATCGTAATATAACCTAACCCAACCCATCTAGACCCTAGCTGGGAATGTTTTACAAGATCCCGCCGTTTGGCCCGTACTTCTCCGTGGGGACATTATATACGTCTATAAATTTATATATCCTAACCTAAGGGAACCTAAAATCTCGGATGTAGTATTTTCCAACATTCCTGGCGGGTCTGCCCCTACTTCTCGGCGGGCACATTATATACGTCTATATCGTAATATAACCTAACCTAACCCATGTAGACCCTCGCTGGTAATGTTTTACAAAATCCCGCCGTGTCGGCCCGTACTTTTCCGTGGGAACATTATATACGTCTATAACTTTATATATCCTAACCTAAGGGAACATAACATCTCGGATGTAGTATTTTCCAACATTCCTGGCGGGTCGGCCCCTACCTCTCGGCGAGCACATTATATACGTCTATGTCGTAATATAACCTAACCTAACCCATCTAGACCCTGGCTGGTAATGTTTTACAAAATCCCGGTCGTGTCGGCCCTTACGTCTCGGTGCGGACATTATATACGTCTATAACGTTATATATCCTAACCTAAGGGAACCTAACATCTCGGATGTAGTATTTCACAACATTCCTGGCTGGTCGGCGCCAATTCTCGGTGGGAACATTATATACGTCTATAATGTAATATAACCTAACCTAACCCATCTAGACCCTAGCTGGGAATGATTTACAAAATCCCGCCGTGTCGGCCCGTACTTTTCCGTGGGGACATTATATACGTCTATAACTTTATATATCCTAACGTAAGGGAACATAACATCTCGGATGTAGTATTTTCCAACATTCCTGGCGGGTCGGCCCCTACCTCTCGGCGGGCACATTATATACGTCTATGTCGTAATATAACCTAACCTAACCCATCTAGACCCTGGCTGGTAATGTTTTACAAAATCCCGGTCGTGTCGGCCCGTACTTCTCGGTGGGGACATTATATACGACTATAACGTTATATATCCTAACCTAAGGGAACCTAACATCGCGGATGTAGTATTTCACAACATTCCTGGCGGGTAGGCGCCAATTCTCGGTGGGAACATTATATACGTCTATATCGTAATATAACCTAACCTAATCCATCTAAACCCTCGCTAGTAATGTTTTACAAAATCCCGGTCGTGTCTTCCCTTACGTCTCGGTGCGGACATTATATACGTCTATAACGTTATATATCCTAACCTAAGGCAAACTAACATCGCGGATGTAGTATTTCACAACATTCCTGGCGGGTCCGCCCCAACTTCTCGGTGGGCACATTATATATGTCTATATCGTAATATAACCTAACCCAAACCATCTAGACCCTAGCTGGGAATGTTTTACAAGATCCCGCCGTTTGGCCCGTACTTCTCCGTGGGGACATTATATACGTCTATAACTTTATATATCCTAACCTAAGGGAACCTAAAATCTCGGATGTAGTATTTTCCAACATTCCTGGCGGGTCTGCCCCTACTCCTCGGCGGGCACATTATATACGTCTATATCGTAATATAACCTAACCTAACCCATGTAGACCCTCGCTGGTAATGTTTTACAAAATCCCGGTCGTGTCGGCCCGTCCTTCTCGGTGGGGACATTGTATACGTCTATAACGTTATATATCCTAACCTAAGGGAACCTAACATCTCGGATGTAGTATTTCACAACATTCCTGGCTGGTCGGCGCCAATTCTCGGTGGGAACATTATATACGTCTATAATGTAATATAACCTAACCTAGCCCATCTAGACCCTAGCTGGGAATGATTTACAAAATCCCGCCGTGTCGGCCCGTACTTTTCCGTGGGGACATTATATACGTCTATAACTTTATATATCCAAACCTAAGGGAACATAACATCTCGGATGTAGTATTTTCCAACATTCCTGGCGGGTCGGCCCCTACCTCTCGGCGGGCACATTATATACGTCTATGTCGTAATATAACCTAACCTAACCCATCTAGACCCTGGCTGGTAATGTTTTACAAAATCCCGGTCGTGTCGGCCCGTACTTCTCGGTGGGGACATTATATACGACTATAACGTTATATATCCTAACCTAAGGGAACCTAACATCGCGGATGTAGTATTGCACAACATTCCTGGCGGGTAGGCGCCAATTCTCGGTGGGAACATTATATACGTCTATATCGTAATATAACCTAACCTAATCCATCTAAACCCTCGCTAGTAATATTTTACAAAATCCCGGTCGTGTCGTCCCTTACGTCTCGGTGCGGACATTATATACGTCTATAACGTTATATATCCTAACCTAAGGCAAACTAACATCGCGGATGTAGTATTTCACAACATTCCTGGCGGGTCCGCCCCAACTTCTCGGTGGGCACATTATATATGTCTATATCGTAATATAACCTAACCCAAACCATCTAGACCCTAGCTGGGAATGTTTTACAAGATCCCGCCGTTTGGCCCGTACTTCTCCGTGGGGACATTATATACGTCTATAACTTTATATATCCTAACCTAAGGGAACCTAAAATCTCGGATGTAGTATTTTCCAACATTCCTGGCGGGTCTGCCCCTACTTCTCGGTGGGCACATTATATACGTCTATAACGTTATATATCCTAACCTAAGGGAACCTAACATCGCGGATGTAGTATTTCACAACATTCCTGGCTGGTCGGCGCCAATTATCGGTGGGAACATTATATACGTCTATAATGTAATATAACCTAACCTAACCCATCTAGACCCTAGATGGGAATGATTTACAAAATCCCGCCGTGTCGGCCCGTACATTTCCGTGGGGACATTATATACGTCTATAACTTTACATATCCTAACCTAAGGGAACCTAACATCTCGGATGTAGTATTTTCCAACATTCCCGGGGGGTTCGGCCCCTACTTCTCGGTGGGCACATTATATACGTCTATATCGTAATATAACCTAACCTAACCCATCTAGACCCTCGCTAGTAATGTTTTACAAAATCCCGGTCGTGTCGTCCCTTACGTCTCGGTGCGGACATTATATACGTCTATAACGTTATATATCCTAACCTAAGGCAAACTAACATCGCGGATGTAGTATTTCACAACATTCCTGGCGGGTCGGCCCCAACTTCTCGGTGGGCACATTATATATGTCTATATCGTAATATAACCTAACCTAACCCATCTAGACCCTCGCTGGTAATGTTTTACAAAATCCCGGTCGTGTCGGCCCGTACTTCTCGGTGGGGAAATTATATACGTCTATAACGTTATATATCCTAACCTAAGGGAACCTAAAACCTCGGATGTAGTATTTTCCTACATTCGTGGCGGGTCGGCCGCTACTTCTCGGCGGGCACATTATATACGTCTATATCGTAATATAACCTAACCTAACCCATGTAGACCCTCGCTGGTAATGTTTTACAAAATCCCGGTCGTGTCGGCCCGTCCTTCTCGGTGGGGACATTGTATACGTCTATAACGTTATATATCCTAACCTAAGGGAACCTAACATCTCGGATGTAGTATTTCACAACATTCCTGGCTGGTCGGCGCCAATTCTCGGTGGGAACATTATATACGTCTATAATGTAATATAACCTAACCTGACCCATCTAGACCCTCGCTGGTAATGTTTTACAAAATCCCGGTCGTGTCGGCCCGTACTTCTCGGTGGGGAAATTATATACGTCTATAACGTTATATATCCTAACCTAAGGGAACCTAAAATCTCGGATGTAGTATTTTCCTACATTCGTGGCGGGTCGGCCGCTACTTCTCGGCGGGCACATTATATACGTCTATATCGTAATATAACCTAACCTAACCCATCTAGACCCTCGCTGGTAATGTTTTACAAAATCCCGGCCGTGTCGGCCCGTACTTCTCGGTGGGGAAATTATATACGTCTATAACGTTATATATCCTAACCTAAGGGAACCTAACATCTCGGATGTAGTATTTTCCAACATTCCTGGCGGGTCGGCCCCTACTTCTCGGCGGGCACATTATATACGTCTATATCGTAATATAACCTAACCTAACCCATCGAGTCACTGGCTGGTAATGTTTTACAAAATCCCGGTCGTGTCGGCCCGTAATTCTCGGTGGGGACATTATATACGTCTATAACGTTATATATCCTAACCTAAGGGAACCTAACATAGCGGTTGTAGTATTTCACAACTTTGCTGGCGGGTCGGCGCCAATTCTCGGTGGGAACATTATATACGTCTATAACGTAATATAACCGAACCTAACCCATCTAGACCCTAACTGGGAATGTTTTACAATGTCCCGCCCTGTCGGCCCGTACTTTTCCGTGGGGACATTATATACGTCTATAACTTTATATATCCTAACCTAAGGGAACATAACATCTCGGATGTAGTATTTTCCAACATTCCTGGCGGGTCGGCCCCTACTTCTCGGCGGGCACATTATATACGTCTATATCGTAATATAACCTAACCTAACCCATCTAGACCCTCGCTGGTAATGTTTTACAAAATCCCGGTCGTGTCGGCCCGTCCTTCTCGGTGGGGACATTGTATACGTCTATAACGTTATATATCCTAACCTAAGGGAACCTAACATTTCGGATGTAGTATTTCACAACATTCCTGGCTGGTCGGCGCCAATTCTCGGTGGGAACATTATATACGTCTATAACGTAATATAACCTAACCTAACCCATCTAGCTCCTAGCTGGGAATGTTTTACAAAATCCCGGTCGTGTCGGCCCGTACATTTCCGTGGGGACATTATGTACGTCTATAACTTTATATATCCTAACCTAAGGGAACCTAACATCTCGGATTTATTATTTTCCAACATTCCCAGGGGTTCGGCCCCTACTTCTCGGTGGACACATTATATACGTCTATATCGTAATATAACCTAACCTAACCCATCTAGACACTGGCTGGTAATGTTTTACAAAATCCCGGTCGTATCGGCCCGTACTTCTCGGTTTGGACATTATATACGTCTATAACGTTATATATCCTAACCTAAGGGAACCTAACATCGCGGATGTAGTATTTCACAACATTCCTGACGGGTCGGCGCCAATTCTCGGTGGGAATATTATATACGTCTATAACGTAATATAACCTAACCTAACCCATCTAGACCCTAGCTGGGAATGATTTACAAAATCCCGCCGTGTCGGCCCGTACTTTTCTGTGGGGACATTATATACGTCTATAACTTTATATATCCTAACCTAAGGGAACATAACATCCCGGATGTAGTATTTTCCAACATTCCTGGCGGGTCGGCCCCTAACTCTCGGCGGGCACATTATATACGTCTATGTCGTAATATAACCTAACCTAACCCATCTAGACCCTGGCTGGTAATGTTTTACAAAATCCCGGTCGTGTCGGCCCGTACTTCTCGGTGCGGACATTATATACGTCTATAACGTTATATATCCTAACCTAAGGGAACCTAACATCGCGGATGTAGTATTTCACAACATTCCTGGCGGGTAGGCGCCAATTCTCGGTGGAAACATTATATACGTCTATACCGTAATATAACCTAACCTAACCCATCTAGACCCTCGCTGGTAATGTTTTACAAAATCCCGGTCGTGTCGGCCCGTACTTCTCGGTGTGGACATTATATACGTCTATAATGTTATATATCCTAACCTAAGGCAAACTAACATCGCGGATGTAGTATTTCACAACATTCCTGGCGGGTCCGCCCCAACTTCTCGGTGGGCACATTATATATGTCTATATCGTAATATAACCTAACCCAAACCATCTAGACCCTAGCTGGGAATGTTTTACAAGATCACGCCGTTTGGCCCGTACTTCTCCGTGGGGACATTATATACGTCTATAACTTTATATATCCTAACCTAAGGGAACCTAAAATCTCGGATGTAGTATTTCACAACATTCCTGGCTGGTCGGCGCCAATTCTCGGTGGGAACATTATATACGTCTATAATGTAATATAACCTAACCTAACCCATCTAGACCCTAGCTGGGAATGATTTACAAAATCCCGCCGTGTCGGCCCGTACTTTTCCGTGGGGACATTATATACGTCTATAACTTTATATATCCTAACCTAAGGCAAACTAACATCGCGGATGTAGTATTTCACAACATTCCTGGCGGGTCGGCCCCAACTTCTCGGTGGGAACGTTATATACGTCTATAACGTAATATAACCTAACCAAACCCATCTAGCCCCTCGCTGGTAATGTTTTACAAAATCCCGGTCGTGTCGTCCCGTACTTCTCGGTGGGGACATTATATACGTCTATAACGTTATATATCCTAACCTAAGGCAACCTAACATCGCGGATGTAGTATTTCACAACATTCCTGGCGGGTCGGCGCCAATTCTCAGTGGGAACATTATATACGTCTATAACGTAATGTAACCTAACCTAACCCATCTAGCCCCTCGCTGGTAATGTTTTACAAAATCCCGGTCGTGTCGGCCCGTACTTCTCGGTGGGGAAATTATATACGTCTATAACGTTATATGTCCTAACCTAAGGGAACCTAACATCTCGGATGTAGTATTTTCCAATATTCCCGGGGGTTCGGCCCCTACTTCTCGGTGGGCATATTATATACGTCTATATCGTAATATAACCTAACCTAACCCATCTAGACCCTCGCTAGTTATGTTTTACAAAATCCCGGTCGTGTCGTCCCTTACGTCTCGGTGCGGACATTATATACGTCTATAACGTTATATATCCTAACCTAAGGCAAACTAACATCGCGGATGTAGTATTTCACAACATTCCTGGCGGGTCGGCCCCAACTTCTCGGTGGGAACGTTATATACGTCTATAACGTAATATAACCTAACCAACCCATCTAGCCCCTCGCTGGTAATGTTTTACAAAATCCCGGTCGTGTCGGCCCGTACTTCTCGGTGCGGACATTATATACGTCTATAACGATATATATCCTAACCTAAGGGAACCTAACATCGCGGATGTAGTATTTCACAACATTCCTGGCGGGTCGGCGCCAATTATCGGTGGGAACATTATATACGTCTATAATGTAATATAACCTAACCTAACCCATCTAGACCCTAGATGGGAATGATTTACAAAATCCCGCCGTGTCGGCCCGTACTTTTCCGTGGGGACATTATATACGTCTATAACTTTACATATCCTAACCTAAGGGAACCTAACATCTCGGATGTAGTATTTTCCAACATTCCCGGGGGGTTCGGCCCCTACTTCTCGGTGGGCACATTATATACGTCTATATCGTAATATAACCTAACCTAACCCATCTAGACCCTCGCTAGTAATGTTTTACAAAATCCCGGTCGTGTCGTCCCTTACGTCTCGGTGGGGAAATTATATACGTCTATAACGTTATATATCCTAACCTAAGGGAACCTAAAATCTCGGATGTAGTATTTTCCTACATTCGTGGCGGGTCGGCCGCTACTTCTCGGCGGGCACATTATATACGTCTATATCGTAATATAACCTAACCTAACCCATGTAGACCCTCGCTGGTAATGTTTTACAAAATCCCGGTCGTGTCGGCCCGTCCTTCTCGGTGGGGACATTGTATACGTCTATAACGTTATATATCCTAACCTAAGGGAACCTAACATCTCGGATGTAGTATTTCACAACATTCCTGGCTGGTCGGCGCCAATTCTCGGTGGGAACATTATATACGTCTATAATGTAATATAACCTAACCTAACCCATCTAGACCCTAGCTGGGAATGATTTACAAAATCCCGCCGTGTCGGCCCGTACTTTTCCTTGGGGACATTATATACGTCTATAACTTTATATATCCTAACCTAAGGGAACATAACATCTCGGATGTAGTATTTTCCAACATTCCTGGCGGGTCGGCCCCTACCTCTCGGCGGGCACATTATATACGTCTATATCGTAATATAACCTAACCTAACCCATCTAGACCCTCGCTGGTAATGTTTTACAAAATCCCGGTCGTGCCGGCCCGTACTTCCCGGTGGGGACAATATATACGTCTATAACGTTATATATCCTAACGTAAGGGAACCTAACCTCTCGGATGTAGTATTTTCCAACATTCCTGGCGGGTCGGCCCCAACTTCTCGGTGGGGACATTATACACGTCCATAACGTAATATATCCTAACCTAAGGCAACCTAACATCGCGGATGTAGTATTTCACAACATTCCTGGCGGGTCGGCGCCAATTCTCAGTGGGAACATTATATACGTCTATAACGTAATGTAACCTAACCTAACCCATCTAGCCCCTCGCTGGTAATGTTTTACAAAATCCCGGTCGTGTCGGCCCGTACTTCTCGGTGGGGAAATTATATACGTCTATAACGTTATATGTCCTAACCTAAGGGAACCTAACATCTCGGATGTAGTATTTTCCAATATTCCCGGGGGTTCGGCCCCTACTTCTCGGTGGGCATATTATATACATCTATATCGTAATATAACCTAACCTAAACCATCTAGACCCTCGCTAGTTATGTTTTACAAAATCCCGGTCGTGTCGTCCCTTACGTCTCGGTGCGGACATTATATACGTCTATAACGTTATATATCCTAACCTAAGGCAAACTAACATCGCGGATGTAGTATTTCACAACATTCCTGGCGGGTCGGCCCCAACTTCTCGGTGGGAACGTTATATACGTCTATAACGTAATATAACCTAACCAAACCCATCTAGCCCCTCGCTGGTAATGTTTTACAAAATCCCGGTCGTGTCGTCCCGTACTTCTCGGTGGGGACATTATATACGTCTATAACGTTATATATCCTAACCTAAGGGAACCTAACATCGCGGATGTAGTATTTCACAACATTCTTGGCGGGTTGGCGCCAATTCTCGGTGGGAACATTATATACGTCTATAACGTAATATAACCTAACCTAACCCATCTAGCCCCTAGCTGGGAATGTTTTACAAAATCCCGCCGTGTCGGCCCGTACATTTCCGTGGGGACATTATGTACGTCTATAACTTTATATATCCTAACATAAGGGAACCTAACATCTCGGATGTAGTATTTTCCAACATTCCTGGCGGGTCGGCCCCAACGTCTCGGTGGGCACATTATATACTTCTATATCGTAATATAACCTAACCTAACCCATCTAGACCCTCGCTGGTAATGTTTTACAAAATCCCGGTCGTGTCGGCCCGTACTTCTCGGTGGGGAAATTATATACGTCTATAACGTTATATATCCTAACCTAAGGGAACCTAAAATCTCGGATGTAGTATTTTCCTACATTCGTGGCGGGTCGGCCGCTACTTCTCGGCGGGCACATTATATACGTCTATATCGTAATATAACCTAACCTAACCCATCTAGACCCTCGCTGGTAATGTTTTACAAAATCCCGGCCGTGTCGGCCCGTACTTCTCGGTGGGGAAATTATATACGTCTATAACGTTATATATCCTAACCTAAGGGAACCTAACATCTCGGATGTAGTATTTTCCAACATTCCTGGCGGGTCGGCCCCTACTTCTCGGCGGGCACATTATATACGTCTATATCGTAATATAACCTAACCTAACCCATCGAGTCACTGGCTGGTAATGTTTTACAAAATCCCGGTCGTGTCGGCCCGTAATTCTCGGTGGGGACATTATATACGTCTATAACGTTATATATCCTAACCTAAGGGAACCTAACATAGCGGATGTAGTATTTCACAACTTTGCTGGCGGGTCGGCGCCAATTCTCGGTGGGAACATTATATACGTCTATAACGTAATATAACCGAACCTAACCCATCTAGACCCTAACTGGGAATGTTTTACAAAGTCCCGCCCTGTCGGCCCGTACTTTTCCGTGGGGACATTATATACGTCTATAACTTTATATATCCTAACCTAAGGGAACATAACATCTCGGATGTAGTATTTTCCAACATTCCTGGCGGGTCGGCCCCTACTTCTCGGCGGGCACATTATATACGTCTATATCGTAATATAACCTAACCTAACCCATCTAGACCCTCGCTGGTAATGTTTTACAAAATCCCGGTCGTGTCGGCCCTTCCTTCTCGGTGGGGACATTGTATACGTCTATAACGTTATATATCCTAACCTAAGGGAACCTAACATTTCGGATGTAGTATTTCACAACATTCCTGGCTGGTCGGCGCCAATTCTCGGTGGGAACATTATATACGTCTATAACGTAATATAACCTAACCTAACCCATCTAGCTCCTAGCTGGGAATGTTTTACAAAATCCCGGTCGTGTCGGCCGGTACATTTCCGTGGGGACATTATGTACGTCTATAACTTTATATATCCTAACCTAAGGGAACCTAACATCTCGGATTTATTATTTTCCAACAATCCCAGGGGTTCGGCCCCTACTTCTCGGTGGACACATTATATACGTCTATATCGTAATATAACCTAACCTAACCCATCTAGACACTGGCTGGTAATGTTTTACAAAATCCCGGTCGTATCGGCCCGTACTTCTCGGTTTGGACATTATATACGTCTATAACGTTATATATCCTAACCTAAGGGAACCTAACATCGCGGATGTAGTATTTCACAACATTCCTGACGGGTCGGCGCCAATTCTCGGTGGGAATATTATATACGTCTATAACGTAATATAACCTAACCTAACCCATCTAGACCCTAGCTGGGAATGATTTACAAAATCCCGCCGTGTCGGCCCGTACTTTTCTGTGGGGACATTATATACGTCTATAACTTTATATATCCTAACCTAAGGGAACATAACATCCCGGATGTAGTATTTTCCAACATTCCTGGCGGGTCGGCCCCTAACTCTCGGCGGGCACATTATATACGTCTATGTCGTAATATAACCTAACCTAACCCATCTAGACCCTGGCTGGTAATGTTTTACAAAATCCCGGTCGTGTCGGCCCGTACTTCTCGGTGCGGACATTATATACGTCTATAACGTTATATATCCTAACCTAAGGGAACCTAACATCGCGGATGTAGTATTTCACAACATTCCTGGCGGGTAGGCGCCAATTCTCGGTGGGAACATTATATACGTCTATATCGTAATATAACCTAACCTAACCCATCTAGACCCTCGCTGGTAATGTTTTACAAAATCCCGGTCGTGTCGGCCCGTACTTCTCGGTGTGGACATTATATACGTCTATAATGTTATATATCCTAACCTAAGGCAAACTAACATCGCGGATGTAGTATTTCACAACATTCCTGGCGGGTCCGCCCCAACTTCTCGGTGGGCACATTATATATGTCTATATCGTAATATAACCTAACCCAAACCATCTAGACCCTAGCTGGGAATGTTTTACAAGATCACGCCGTTTGGCCCGTACTTCTCCGTGGGGACATTATATACGTCTATAACTTTATATATCCTAACCTAAGGGAACCTAAAATCTCGGATGTAGTATTTCACAACATTCCTGGCTGGTCGGCGCCAATTCTCGGTGGGAACATTATATACGTCTATAATGTAATATAACCTAACCTAACCCATCTAGACCCTAGCTGGGAATGATTTACAAAATCCCGCCGTGTCGGCCCGTACCTTTCCGTGGGGACATTATATACGTCTATAACTTTATATATCCTAACCTAAGGCAAACTAACATCGCGGATGTAGTATTTCACAACATTCCTGGCGGGTCGGCCCCAACTTCTCGGTGGGAACGTTATATACGTCTATAACGTAATATAACCTAACCAAACCCATCTAGCCCCTCGCTGGTAATGTTTTACAAAATCCCGGTCGTGTCGTCCCGTACTTCTCGGTGGGGACATTATATACGTCTATAACGTTATATATCCTAACCTAAGGCAACCTAACATCGCGGATGTAGTATTTCACAACATTCCTGGCGGGTCGGCGCCAATTCTCAGTGGGAACATTATATACGTCTATAACGTAATGTAACCTAACCTAACCCATCTAGCCCCTCGCTGGTAATGTTTTACAAAATCCCGGTCGTGTCGGCCCGTACTTCTCGGTGGGGAAATTATATACGTCTATAACGTTATATGTCCTAACCTAAGGGAACCTAACATCTCGGATGTAGTATTTTCCAATATTCCCGGGGGTTCGGCCCCTACTTCTCGGTGGGCATATTATATACGTCTATATCGTAATATAACCTAACCTAACCCATCTAGACCCTCGCTAGTTATGTTTTACAAAATCCCGGTCGTGTCGTCCCTTACGTCTCGGTGCGGACATTATATACGTCTATAACGTTATATATCCTAACCTAAGGCAAACTAACATCGCGGATGTAGTATTTCACAACATTCCTGGCGGGTCGGCCCCAACTTCTCGGTGGGAACGTTATATACGTCTATAACGTAATATAACCTAACCAAACCCTTCTAGCCCCTCGCTGGTAATGTTTTACAAAATCCCGGTCGTGTCGTCCCGTACTTCTCGGTGGGGACATTATATACGTCTATAACGTTATATATCCTAACCTAAGGGAACCTAACATCGCGGATGTAGTATTTCACAACATTCTTGGCGGGTTGGCGCCAATTCTCGGTGGGAACATTATATACGTCTATAACGTAATATAACCTAACCTAACCCATCTAGCCCCTAGCTGGGAATGTTTTACAAAATCCCGCCGTGTCGGCCCGTACATTTCCGTGGGGACATTATGTACGTCTATAACTTTATATATCCTAACATAAGGGAACCTAACATCTCGGATGTAGTATTTTCCAACATTCCTGGCGGGTCGGCCCCAACTTCTCGGTGGGCACATTATATACTTCTATATCGTAATATAACCTAACCTAACCCATCTAGACCCTCGCTGGTAATGGTTTACAAAATCCCGGTCGTGTCGGCCCGTACTTCTCGGTGGGGAAATTATATACGTCTATAACTTTACATATCCTAACCTAAGGGAACCTAACATCTCGGATGTAGTATTTTCCAACATTCCCGGGGGGTTCGGCCCCTACTTCTCGGTGGGCACATTATATACGTCTATATCGTAATATAACCTAACCTAACCCATCTAGACCCTCGCTAGTAATGTTTTACAAAATCCCGGTCGTGTCGTCCCTTACGTCTCGGTGCGGACATTATATACGTCTATAACGTTATATATCCTAACCTAAGGCAAACTAACATCGCGGATGTAGTATTTCACAACATTCCTGGCGGGTCGGCCCCAACTTCTCGGTGGGCACATTATATATGTCTATATCGTAATATAACCTAACCTAACCCATCTAGACCCTCGCTGGTAATGTTTTACAAAATCCCGGTCGTGTCTGCCCGTACTTCTCGGTGGGGAAATTATATACGTCTATAACGTTATATATCCTAACCTAAGGGAACCTAAAATCTCGGATGTAGTATTTTCCTACATTCGTGGCGGGTCGGCCGCTACTTCTCGGCGGGCACATTATATACGTCTATATCGTAATATAACCTAACCTAACCCATCTAGACCCTCGCTGGTAATGTTTTACAAAATCGCGGTCGTGTCGGCCCGTACTTCTCGGTGGGGAAATTATATACGTCTATAACGTTATATATCCTAACCTAAGGGAACCTAACATCTCGGATGTAGTATTTTCCAACATTCCTGGCGGGTCGGCCCCTACTTCTCGGCGGGCACATTATATACGTCTATATCGTAATATAACCTAACCTAACCCATCGAGTCACTGGCTGGTAATGTTTTACAAAATCCCGGTCGTGTCGGCCCGTAATTCTCGGTGGGGACATTATATACGTCTATAACGTTATATATCCTAACCTAAGGGAACCTAACATCGCGGATGTAGTATTTCACAACTTTGCTGGCGGGTCGGCGCCAATTCTCGGTGGGAACATTATATACGTCTATAACGTAATATAACCGAACCTAACCCATCTAGACCCTAACTGGGAATGTTTTACAAAGTCCCGCCCTGTCGGCCCGTACTTTTCCGTGGGGACATTATATACGTCTATAACTTTATATATCCTAACCTAAGGGAACATAACATCTCGGATGTAGTATTTTCCAACATTCCTGGCGGGTCGGCCCCTACTTCTCGGCGGGCACATTATATACGTCTATATCGTAATATAACCTAACCTAACCCATCTAGACCCTCGCTGGTAATGTTTTACAAAATCCCGGTCGTGTCGGCCCGTCCTTCTCGGTGGGGACATTGTATAGGTCTATAACGTTATATATCCTAACCTAAGGGAACCTAACATCTCGGATGTAGTATTTCACAACATTCCTGGCTGGTCGGCGCCAATTCTCGGTGGGAACATTATATACGTCTATAACGTAATATAACCTAACCTAACCCATCTAGCTCCTAGCTGGGAATGTTTTACAAAATCCCGGTCGTGTCGGCCCGTACATTTCCGTGGGGACATTATGTACGTCTATAACTTTATATATCCTAACCTAAGGGAACCTAACATCTCGGATTTAGTATTTTCCAACATTCCCAGGGGTTCGGCCCCTACTTCTCGGTGGACACATTATATACGTCTATATCGTAATATAACCTAACCTAACCCATCTAGACACTGGCTGGTAATGTTTTACAAAATCCCGGTCGTATCGGCCCGTACTTCTCGGTTTGGACATTATATACGTCTATAACGTTATATATCCTAACCTAAGGGAACCTAACATCGCGGATGTAGTATTTCACAACATTCCTGACGGGTCGGCGCCAATTCTCGGTGGGAATATTATATACGTCTATAACGTAATATAACCTAACCTAACCCATCTAGACCCTAGCTGGGAATGATTTACAAAATCCCGCCGTGTCGGCCCGTACTTTTCTGTGGGGACATTATATACGTCTATAACTTTATATATCCTAACCTAAGGGAACATAACATCCCGGATGTAGTATTTTCCAACATTCCTGGCGGGTCGGCCCCTAACTCTCGGCGGGCACATTATATACGTCTATGTCGTAATATAACCTAACCTAACCCATCTAGACCCTGGCTGGTAATGTTTTACAAAATCCCGGTCGTGTCGGCCCGTACTTCTCGGTGCGGACATTATATACGTCTATAACGTTATATATCCTAACCTAAGGGAACCTAACATCGCGGATGTAGTATTTCACAACATTCCTGGCGGGTCGGCCCCAACTTCTCGGTGGGAACGTTATATACGTCTATAACGTAATATAACCTAACCAAACCCTTCTAGCCCCTCGCTGGTAATGTTTTACAAAATCCCGGTCGTGTCGTCCCGTACTTCTCGGTGGGGACATTATATACGTCTATAACGTTATATATCCTAACCTAAGGGAACCTAACATCGCGGATGTAGTATTTCACAACATTCTTGGCGGGTTGGCGCCAATTCTCGGTGGGAACATTATATACGTCTATAACGTAATATAACCTAACCTAACCCATCTAGCCCCTAGCTGGGAATGTTTTACAAAATCCCGCCGTGTCGGCCCGTACATTTCCGTGGGGACATTATGTACGTCTATAACTTTATATATCCTAACATAAGGGAACCTAACATCTCGGATGTAGTATTTTCCAACATTCCTGGCGGGTCGGCCCCAACTTCTCGGTGGGCACATTATATACTTCTATATCGTAATATAACCTAACCTAACCCATCTAGACCCTCGCTGGTAATGGTTTACAAAATCCCGGTCGTGTCGGCCCGTACTTCTCGGTGGGGAAATTATATACGTCTATAACTTTACATATCCTAACCTAAGGGAACCTAACATCTCGGATGTAGTATTTTCCAACATTCCCGGGGGGTTCGGCCCCTACTTCTCGGTGGGCACATTATATACGTCTATATCGTAATATAACCTAACCTAACCCATCTAGACCCTCGCTAGTAATGTTTTACAAAATCCCGGTCGTGTCGTCCCTTACGTCTCGGTGCGGACATTATATACGTCTATAACGTTATATATCCTAACCTAAGGCAAACTAACATCGCGGATGTAGTATTTCACAACATTCCTGGCGGGTCGGCCCCAACTTCTCGGTGGGCACATTATATATGTCTATATCGTAATATAACCTAACCTAACCCATCTAGACCCTCGCTGGTAATGTTTTACAAAATCCCGGTCGTGTCTGCCCGTACTTCTCGGTGGGGAAATTATATACGTCTATAACGTTATATATCCTAACCTAAGGGAACCTAAAATCTCGGATGTAGTATTTTCCTACATTCGTGGCGGGTCGGCCGCTACTTCTCGGCGGGCACATTATATACGTCTATATCGTAATATAACCTAACCTAACCCATCTAGACCCTCGCTGGTAATGTTTTACAAAATCGCGGTCGTGTCGGCCCGTACTTCTCGGTGGGGAAATTATATACGTCTATAACGTTATATATCCTAACCTAAGGGAACCTAACATCTCGGATGTAGTATTTTCCAACATTCCTGGCGGGTCGGCCCCTACTTCTCGGCGGGCACATTATATACGTCTATATCGTAATATAACCTAACCTAACCCATCGAGTCACTGGCTGGTAATGTTTTACAAAATCCCGGTCGTGTCGGCCCGTAATTCTCGGTGGGGACATTATATACGTCTATAACGTTATATATCCTAACCTAAGGGAACCTAACATCGCGGATGTAGTATTTCACAACTTTGCTGGCGGGTCGGCGCCAATTCTCGGTGGGAACATTATATACGTCTATAACGTAATATAACCGAACCTAACCCATCTAGACCCTAACTGGGAATGTTTTACAAAGTCCCGCCCTGTCGGCCCGTACTTTTCCGTGGGGACATTATATACGTCTATAACTTTATATATCCTAACCTAAGGGAACATAACATCTCGGATGTAGTATTTTCCAACATTCCTGGCGGGTCGGCCCCTACTTCTCGGCGGGCACATTATATACGTCTATATCGTAATATAACCTAACCTAACCCATCTAGACCCTCGCTGGTAATGTTTTACAAAATCCCGGTCGTGTCGGCCCGTCCTTCTCGGTGGGGACATTGTATAGGTCTATAACGTTATATATCCTAACCTAAGGGAACCTAACATCTCGGATGTAGTATTTCACAACATTCCTGGCTGGTCGGCGCCAATTCTCGGTGGGAACATTATATACGTCTATAACGTAATATAACCTAACCTAACCCATCTAGCTCCTAGCTGGGAATGTTTTACAAAATCCCGGTCGTGTCGGCCCGTACATTTCCGTGGGGACATTATGTACGTCTATAACTTTATATATCCTAACCTAAGGGAACCTAACATCTCGGATTTAGTATTTTCCAACATTCCCAGGGGTTCGGCCCCTACTTCTCGGTGGACACATTATATACGTCTATATCGTAATATAACCTAACCTAACCCATCTAGACACTGGCTGGTAATGTTTTACAAAATCCCGGTCGTATCGGCCCGTACTTCTCGGTTTGGACATTATATACGTCTATAACGTTATATATCCTAACCTAAGGGAACCTAACATCGCGGATGTAGTATTTCACAACATTCCTGACGGGTCGGCGCCAATTCTCGGTGGGAATATTATATACGTCTATAACGTAATATAACCTAACCTAACCCATCTAGACCCTAGCTGGGAATGATTTACAAAATCCCGCCGTGTCGGCCCGTACTTTTCTGTGGGGACATTATATACGTCTATAACTTTATATATCCTAACCTAAGGGAACATAACATCCCGGATGTAGTATTTTCCAACATTCCTGGCGGGTCGGCCCCTAACTCTCGGCGGGCACATTATATACGTCTATGTCGTAATATAACCTAACCTAACCCATCTAGACCCTGGCTGGTAATGTTTTACAAAATCCCGGTCGTGTCGGCCCGTACTTCTCGGTGCGGACATTATATACGTCTATAACGTTATATATCCTAACCTAAGGGAACCTAACATCGCGGATGTAGTATTTCACAACATTCCTGGCGGGTAGGCGCCAATCCTCGGTGGGAACATTATATACGTCTATATCGTAATATAACCTAACCTAACCCATCTAGACCCTCGCTGGTAATGTTTTACAAAATCCCGGTCGTGTCGGCCCGTACTTCTCGGTGTGGACATTATATACGTCTATAATGTTATATATCCTAACCTAAGGGAACCTAACATTTCGGATGTAGTATTTTCCAACATTCCCGGGGGTTCGGCCCCTACTTCTCGGTGGGCACATTATATACTTCTATATCGTAATATAACCTAACCAAACCCATCTAGACCCTCGCTGGTAATGTTTTACAAAATCCCGGTCTTGTCGGCCCGTACTTCTCGGTGGGGAAATTATATACGTCTATAACGTTATATATCCTAACCTAAGGGAACCTAACATTTCGGATGTAGTATTTCACAACATTCCTGGCTGGTTGGCGCCAATTCTCGGTGGGAACATTATATACGTCTATAACGTAATATAACCGAACCTAACCCATCTAGACCCTAACTGGGAATGTTTTACAAAGTCCCGCCCTGTCGGCCCGTACTTTTCCGTGGGGACATTATATACGTCTATAACTTTATATATCCTAACCTAAGGGAACATAACATCTCGGATGTAGTATTTTCCAACATTCCTGGCGGGTCGGCCCCTACTTCTCGGCGGGCACATTATATACGTCTATATCGTAATATAACCTAACCTAACCCATCTAGACCCTCGCTGGTAATGTTTTACAAAATCCCGGTCGTGTCGGCCCGTCCTTCTCGGTGGGGACATTGTATACGTCTATAACGTTATATATCCTAACCTAAGGGAACCTAACATCTCGGATGTAGTATTTCACAACATTCCTGGCTGGTCGGCGCCAATTCTCGGTGGGAACATTATATACGTCTATAACGTAATATAACCTAACCTAACCCATCTAGCTCCTAGCTGGGAATGTTTTACGAAATCCCGGTCGTGTCGGCCCGTACATTTCCGTGGGGACATTATGTACGTCTATAACTTTATATATCCTAACCTAAGGGAACCTAACATCTCGGATTTAGTATTTTCCAACATTCCCAGGGGTTCGGCCCCTACTTCTCGGTGGACACATTATATACGTCTATATCGTAATATAACCTAACCTAACCCATCTAGACACTGGCTGGTAATGTTTTACAAAATCCCGGTCGTATCGGCCCGTACTTCTCGGTTTGGACATTATATACGTCTATAACGTTATATATCCTAACCTAAGGGAACCTAACATCGCGGATGTAGTATTTCACAACATTCCTGACGGGTCGGCGCCAATTCTCGGTGGGAATATTATATACGTCTATAACGTAATATAACCTAACCTAACCCATCTAGACCCTAGCTGGGAATGATTTACAAAATCCCGCCGTGTCGGCCCGTACTTTTCTGTGGGGACATTATATACGTCTATAACTTTATATATCCTAACCTAAGGGAACATAACATCCCGGATGTAGTATTTTCCAACATTCCTGGCGGGTCGGCCCCTAACTCTCGGCGGGCACATTATATACGTCTATGTCGTAATATAACCTAACCTAACCCATCTAGACCCTGGCTGGTAATGTTTTACAAAATCCCGGTCGTGTCGGCCCGTACTTCTCGGTGTGGACATTATATACGTCTATAACGTTATATATCCTAACCTAAGGGAACCTAACATCGCGGATGTAGTATTTCACAACATTCCTGGCGGGTAGGCGCCAATTCTCGGTGGGAACATTATATACGTCTATATCGTAATATAACCTAACCTAACCCATCTAGACCCTCGCTGGTAATGTTTTACAAAATCCCGGTCGTGTCGGCCCGTACTTCTCGGTGTGGACATTATATACGTCTATAATGTTATATATCCTAACCTAAGGCAAACTAACATCGCGGATGTAGTATTTCACAACATTCCTGGCGGGTCCGCCCCAACTTCTCGGTGGGCACATTATATATGTCTATATCGTAATATAACCTAACCCAAACCATCTAGACCCTAGCTGGGAATGTTTTACAAGATCCCGCCGTTTGGCCCGTACTTCTCCGTGGGGACATTATATACGTCTATAACTTTATATATCCTAACCTAAGGGAACCTAAAATCTCGGATGTAGTATTTCACAACATTCCTGGCTGGTCGGCGCCAATTCTCGGTGGGAACATTATATACGTCTATAATGTAATATAACCTAACCTAACCCATCTAGACCCTAGCTGGGAATGATTTACAAAATCCCGCCGTGTCGGCCCGTACTTTTCCGTGGGGACATTATATACGTCTATAACTTTATATATCCTAACCTAAGGCAAACTAACATCGCGGATGTAGTATTTCACAACATTCCTGGCGGGTCGGCCCCAACTTCTCGGTGGGAACGTTATATACGTCTATAACGTAATATAACCTAACCAAACCCATCTAGCCCCTCGCTGGTAATGTTTTACAAAATCCCGGTCGTGTCGTCCCGTACTTCTCGGTGGGGACATTATATACGTCTATAACGTTATATATCCTAACCTAAGGCAACCTAACATCGCGGATGTAGTACTTTCCAATATTCCCGGGGGTTCGGCCCCTACTTCTCGGTGGGCATATTATATACGTCTATATCGTAATATAACCTAACCTAACCCATCTAGACCCTCGCTAGTTATGTTTTACAAAATCCCGGTCGTGTCGTCCCTTACGTCTCGGTGCGGACATTATATACGTCTATAACGTTATATATCCTAACCTAAGGCAAACTAACATCGCGGATGTAGTATTTCACAACATTCCTGGCGGGTCGGCCCCAACTTCTCGGTGGGAACGTTATATACGTCTATAACGTAATATAACCTAACCAAACCCATCTAGCCCCTCGCAGGTAATGTTTTACAAAATCCCGGTCGTGTCGTCCCGTACTTCTCGGTGGGGACATTATATACGTCTATAACGTTATATATCCTAACCTAAGGGAACCTAACATCGCGGATGTAGTATTTCACAACATTCTTGGCGGGTTGGCGCCAATTCTCGGTGGGAACATTATATACGTCTATAACGTAATATAACCTAACCTAACCCATCTAGACCCTCGCTAGTTATGTTTTACAAAATCCCGGTCGTGTCGTCCCTTACGTCTCGGTGCGGACATTATATACGTCTATAACGTTATATATCCTAACCTAAGGCAAACTAACATCGCGGATGTAGTATTTCACAACATTCCTGGCGGGTCGGCCCCAACTTCTCGGTGGGAACGTTATATACGTCTATAACGTAATATAACCTAACCAAACCCATCTAGCCCCTCGCAGGTAATGTTTTACAAAATCCCGGTCGTGTCGTCCCGTACTTCTCGGTGGGGATATTATATACGTCTATAACGTTATATATCCTAACCTAAGGGAACCTAACATCGCGGATGTAGTATTTCACAACATTCTTGGCGGGTTGGCGCCAATTCTCGGTGGGAACATTATATACGTCTATAACGTAATATAACCTAACCTAACCCATCTAGCCCCTAGCTGGGAATGTTTTACAAAATCCCGCCGTGTCGGCCCGTACATTTCCGTGGGGACATTATGTACGTCTATAACTTTATATATCCTAACATAAGGGAACCTAACATCTCGGATGTAGTATTTTCCAACATTCCTGGCGGGTCGGCCCCAACTTCTCGGTGGGCACATTATATACTTCTATATCGTAATATAACCTAACCTAACCCATCTAGACCCTCGCTGGTAATGTTTTACAAAATCCCGGTCGTGTCGGCCCGTACTTCTCGGTGGGGAAATTATATACGTCTATAACTTTACATATCCTAACCTAAGGGAACCTAACATCTCGGATGTAGTATTTTCCAACATTCCCGGGGGGTTCGGCCCCTACTTCTCGGTGGGCACATTATATACGTCTATATCGTAATATAACCTAACCTGACCCATCTAGACCCTCGCTAGTAATGTTTTACAAAATCCCGGTCGTGTCGTCCCTTACGTCTCGGTGCGGACATTATATACGTCTATAACGTTATATATCCTAACCTAAGGCAAACTAACATCGCGGATGTAGTATTTCACAACATTCCTGGCGGGTCCGCCCCAACTTCTCGGTGGGCACATTATATATGTCTATATCGTAATATAACCTAACCCAAACCATCTAGACCCTAGCTGGGAATGTTTTACAAGATCCCGCCGTTTGGCCCGTACTTCTACGTGGGGACATTATATACGTCTATAACTTTATATATCCTAACCTAAGGGAACCTAAAATCTCGGATGTAGTATTTTCCAACATTCCTGGCGGGTCTGCCCCTACTTCTCGGCGGGCACATTATATACGTCTATATCGTAATATAACCTAACCTAACCCATGTAGACCCTCGCTGGTAATGTTTTACAAAATCCCGGTCGTGTCGGCCCGTCCTTCTCGGTGGGGACATTGTATACGTCTATAACGTTATATATCCTAACCTAAGGGAACCTAACATCTCGGATGTAGTATTTCACAGCACTCCTGGCTGGTTGGCGCCAATTCTCGGTGGGAACATTATATACGTCTATAATGTAATATAACCTAACCTAACCCATCTAGACCCTAGCTGGGAATGATTTACAAAATCCCGCCGTGTCGGCCCGTACTTTTCCGTGGGGACATTATATACGTCTATAACTTTATATATCCTAACCTAAGGCAAACTAACATCGCGGATGTAGTATTTCACAACATTCCTGGCGGGTCGGCCCCAACTTCTCGGTGGGAACGTTATATACGTCTATAACGTAATATAACCTAACCAAACCCATCTAGCCCCTCGCTGGTAATGTTTTACAAAATCCCGGTCGTGTCGTCCCGTACTTCTCGGTGGGGACATTATATACGTCTATAACGTTATATATCCTAACCTAAGGCAACCTAACATCGCGGATGTAGTATTTCACAACATTCCTGGCGGGTCGGCGCCAATTCTCAGTGGGAACATTATATACGTCTATAACGTAATGTAACCTAACCTAACCCATCTAGCCCCTCGCTGGTAATGTTTTACAAAATCCCGGTCGTGTCGGCCCGTACTTCTCGGTGGGGAAATTATATACGTCTATAACGTTATATGTCCTAACCTAAGGGAACCTAACATCTCGGATGTAGTATTTTCCAATATTCCCGGGGGTTCGGCCCCTACTTCTCGGTGGGCATATTATATACGTCTATATCGTAATATAACCTAACCTAACCCATCTAGACACTCGCTAGTTATGTTTTACAAAATCCCGGTCGTGTCGTCCCTTACGTCTCGGTGCGGACATTATATACGTCTATAACGTTATATATCCTAACCTAAGGCAAACTAACATCGCGGATGTAGTATTTCACAACATTCCTGGCGGGTCGGCCCCAACTTCTCGGTGGGAACGTTATATACGTCTATAACGTAATATAACCTAACCAAACCCATCTAGCCCCTCGTTGGTAATGTTTTACAAAATCCCGGTCGTGTCGTCCCGTACTTCTCGGTGGGGACATTATATACGTCTATAACGTTATATATCCTAACCTAAGGGAACCTAACATCGCGGATGTAGTATTTCACAACATTCTTGGCGGGTTGGCGCCAATTCTCGGTGGGAACATTATATACGTCTATAACGTAATATAACCTAACCTAACCCATCTAGACCCTCGCTAGTTATGTTTTACAAAATCCCGGTCGTGTCGTCCCTTACGTCTCGGTGCGGACATTATATACGTCTATAACGTTATATATCCTAACCTAAGGCAAACTAACATCGCGGATGTAGTATTTCACAACATTCCTGGCGGGTCGGCCCCAACTTCTCGGTGGGAACGTTATATACGTCTATAACGTAATATAACCTAACCAAACCCATCTAGCCCCTCGCAGGTAATGTTTTACAAAATCCCGGTCGTGTCGTCCCGTACTTCTCGGTGGGGATATTATATACGTCTATAACGTTATATATCCTAACCTAAGGGAACCTAACATCGCGGATGTAGTATTTCACAACATTCTTGGCGGGTTGGCGCCAATTCTCGGTGGGAACATTATATACGTCTATAACGTAATATAACCTAACCTAACCCATCTAGCCCCTAGCTGGGAATGTTTTACAAAATCCCGCCGTGTCGGCCCGTACATTTCCGTGGGGACATTATGTACGTCTATAACTTTATATATCCTAACATAAGGGAACCTAACATCTCGGATGTAGTATTTTCCAACATTCCTGGCGGGTCGGCCCCAACTTCTCGGTGGGCACATTATATACTTCTATATCGTAATATAACCTAACCTAACCCATCTAGACCCTCGCTGGTAATGTTTTACAAAATCCCGGTCGTGTCGGCCCGTACTTCTCGGTGGGGAAATTGTATACGTCTATAACTTTACATATCTTAACCTAAGGGAACCTAACATCTCGGATGTAGTATTTTCCAACATTCCCGGGGGGTTCGGCCCCTACTTCTCGGTGGGCACATTATATACGTCTATATCGTAATATAACCTAACCTAACCCATCTAGACCCTCGCTAGTAATGTTTTACAAAATCCCGGTCGTGTCGTCCCTTACGTCTCGGTGCGGACATTATATACGTCTATAACGTTATGTATCCTAACCTAAGGCAAACTAACATCGCGGATGTAGTATTTCACAACATTCCTGGCGGGTCGGCCCCAACTTCTCGGTGGGCACATTATATATGTCTATATCGTAATATAACCTAACCTAACCCATCTAGACCCTCGCTGGTAATGTTTTACAAAATCCCGGTCGTGTCGGCCCGTACTTCTCGGTGGGGAAATTATATACGTCTATAACGTTATATATCCTAACCTAAGGGAACCTAAAATCTCGGATGTAGTATTTTCCTACATTCGTGGCGGGTCGGCCGCTACTTCTCGGCGGGCACATTATATACGTCTATATCGTAATATAACCTAACCTAACCCATCTAGACCCTCGCTGGTAATGTTTTACAAAATCCCGGTCGTGTCGGCCCGTACTTCTCGGTGGGGAAATTATATACGTCTATAACGTTATATATCCTAACCTAAGGGAACCTAACATCTCGGATGTAGTATTTTCCAACATTCCTGGCGGGTCGGCCCCTACTTCTCGGCGGGCACATTATATACGTCTATATCGTAATATAACCTAACCTAACCCATCGAGTCACTGGCTGGTAATGTTTTACAAAATCCCGGTCGTGTCGGCCCGTAATTCTCGGTGGGGACATTATATACGTCTATAACGTTATATATCCTAACCTAAGGGAACCTAACATCGCGGATGTAGTATTTCACAACTTTGCTGGCGGGTCGGCGCCAATTCTCGGTGGGAACATTATATACGTCTATAACGTAATATAACCGAACCTAACCCATCTAGACCCTAACTGGGAATGTTTTACAAAGTCCCGCCCTGTCGGCCCGTACTTTTCCGTGGGGACATTATATACGTCTATAACTTTATATATCCTAACCTAAGGGAACATAACATCTCGGATGTAGTATTTTCCAACATTCCTGGCGGGTCGGCCCCTACTTCTCGGCGGGCACATTATATACGTCTATAACGTAATATAACCTAACCTAACCCATCTAGCTCCTAACTGGGAATGTTTTACAAAATCCCGGTCGTGTCGGCCCGTACATTTCCGTGGGGACATTATGTACGTCTATAACTTTATATATCCTAACCTAAGGGAACCTAACATCTCGGATTTAGTATTTTCCAACATTCCCAGTGGTTCGGCCCCTACTTCTTGGTGGACACATTATATACGTCTATATCGTAATATAACCTAACCTAACCCATCTAGACACTGGCTGGTAATGTTTTACAAAATCCCGGTCGTATCGGCCCGTACTTCTCGGTTTGGACATTATATACGTCTATAACGTTATATACCCTAACCTAAGGGAACCTAACATCGCGGATGTAGTATTTCACAACATTCCTGACGGGTCGGCGCCAATTCTCAGTGGGAATATTATATACGTCTATAACGTAATATAACCTAACCTAACCCATCTAGACCCTAGCTGGGAATGATTTACAAAATCCCGCCGTGTCGGCCCGTACTTCTCGGTGGGGAAATTATATACGTCTATAACGTTATATGTCCTAACCTAAGGGAACCTAACATCTCGGATGTAGTATTTTCCAATATTCCCGGGGGTTCGGCCCCTACTTCTCGGTGGGCATATTATATACGTCTATATCGTAATATAACCTAACCTAACCCATCTAGACCCTCGCTAGTTATGTTTTACAAAATCCCGGTCATGTCGTCCCTTACGTCTCGGTGCGGACATTATATACGTCTATAACGTTATATATCCTAACCTAAGGCAAACTAACATCGCGGATGTAGTATTTCACAACATTCCTGGCGGGTAGGCGCCAATTCTCGGTGGGAACATTATATACGTCTATATCGTAATATAACCTAACCTAACCCATCTAGACCCTCGCTGGTAATGTTTTACAAAATCCCGGTCGTGTCGGCCCGTACTTCTCGGTGTGGACATTATATACGTCTATAATGTTATATATCCTAACCTAAGGCAAACTAACATCGCGGATGTAGTATTTCACAACATTCCTGGCGGGTCCGCCCCAACTTCTCGGTGGGCACATTATATATGTCTATATCGTAATATAACCTAACCCAAACCATCTAGACCCTAGCTGGGAATGTTTTACAAGATCCCGCCGTTTGGCCCGTACTTCTCCGTGGGGACATTATATACGTCTATAACTTTATATATCCTAACCTAAGGCAAACTAACATCGCGGATGTAGTATTACACAACATTCCTGGCGGGTCGGCCCCAACTTCTCGGTGGGAACGTTATATACGTCTATAACGTAATATAACCTAACCAAACCCATCTAGCCCCTCGCTGGTAATGTTTTACAAAATCCCGGTCGTGTCGTCCCGTACTTCTCGGTGGGGACATTATATACGTCTATAACGTTATATATCCTAACCTAAGGCAACCTAACATCGCGGATGTAGTATTTCACAACATTCCTGGCGGGTCGGCGCCAATTCTCAGTGGGAACATTATATACGTCTATAACGTAATGTAACCTAACCTAACCCATCTAGCCCCTCGCTGGTAATGTTTTACAAAATCCCGGTCGTGTCGGCCCGTACTTCTCGGTGGGGAAATTATATACGTCTATAACGTTATATGTCCTAACCTAAGGGAACCTAACATCTCGGATGTAGTATTTTCCAATATTCCCGGGGGTTCGGCCCCTACTTCTCGGTGGGCATATTATATACGTCTATATCGTAATATAACCTAACCTAACCCATCTAGACCCTCGCTAGTTATGTTTTACAAAATCCCGGTCGTGTCGTCCCTTACGTCTCGGTGCGGACATTATATACGTCTATAACGTTATATATCCTAACCTAAGGCAAACTAACATCGCGGATGTAGTATTTCACAACATTCCTGGCGGGTCGGCCCCAACTTCTCGGTGGGAACGTTATATACGTCTATAACGTAATATAACCTAACCAAACCCATCTAGCCCCTCGCTGGTAATGTTTTACAAAATCCCGGTCGTGTCGTCCCGTACTTCTCGGTGGGGACATTATATACGTCTATAACGTTATATATCCTAACCTAAGGGAACCTAACATCGCGGATGTAGTATTTCACAACATTCTTGGCGGGTTGGCGCCAATTCTCGGTGGGAACATTATATACGTCTATAACGTAATATAACCTAACCTAACCCATCTAGCCCCTAGCTGGGAATGTTTTACAAAATCCCGCCGTGTCGGCCCGTACATTTCCGTGGGGACATTATGTACGTCTATAACTTTATATATCCTAACATAAGGGAACCTAACATCTCGGATGTAGTATTTTCCAACATTCCTGGCGGGTCGGCCCCAACTTCTCGGTGGGCACATTATATACTTCTATATCGTAATATAACCTAACCTAACCCATCTAGACCCTCGCTGGTAATGTTTTACAAAATCCCGGTCGTGTCGGCCCGTACTTCTCGGTGGGGAAATTATATACGTCTATAACTTTACATATCCTAACCTAAGGGAACCTAACATCTCGGATGTAGTATTTTCCAACATTCCCGGGGGGTTCGGCCCCTACTTCTCGGTGGGCACATTATATACGTCTATATCGTAATATAACCTAACCTAACCCATCTAGACCCTCGCTAGTAATGTTTTACAAAATCCCGGTCGTGTCGTCCCTTACGTCTCGGTGCGGACATTATATACGTCTATAACGTTATATATCCTAACCTAAGGCAAACTAACATCGCGGATGTAGTATTTCACAACATTCCTGGCGGGTCGGCCCCAACTTCTCGGTGGGCACATTATATATGTCTATATCGTAATATAACCTAACCTAACCCATCTAGACCCTCGCTGGTAATGTTTTACAAAATCCCGGTCGTGTCGGCCCGTACTTCTCGGTGGGGAAATTATATACGTCTATAACGTTATATATCCTAACCTAAGGGAACCTAAAATCTCGGATGTAGTATTTTCCTACATTCGTGGCGGGTCGGCCGCTACTTCTCGGCGGGCACATTATATACGTCTATATCGTAATATAACCTAACCTAACCCATCTAGACCCTCGCTGGTAATGTTTTACAAAATCGCGGTCGTGTCGGCCCGTACTTCTCGGTGGGGAAATTATATACGTCTATAACGTTATATATCCTAACCTAAGGGAACCTAACATCTCGGATGTAGTATTTTCCAACATTCCTGGCGGGTCGGCCCCTACTTCTCGGCGGGCACATTATATACGTCTATATCGTAATATAACCTAACCTAACCCATCGAGTCACTGGCTGGTAATGTTTTACAAAATCCCGGTCGTGTCGGCCCGTAATTCTCGGTGGGGACATTATATACGTCTATAACGTTATATATCCTAACCTAAGGGAACCTAACACCGCGGATGTAGTATTTCACAACTTTGCTGGCGGGTCGGCGCCAATTCTCGGTGGGAACATTATATACGTCTATAACGTAATATAACCGAACCTAACCCATCTAGACCCTAACTGGGAATGTTTTACAAAGTCCCGCCCTGTCGGCCCGTACTTTTCCGTGGGGACATTATATACGTCTATAACTTTATATATCCTAACCTAAGGGAACATAACATCTCGGATGTAGTATTTTCCAACATTCCTGGCGGGTCGGCCCCTACTTCTCGGCGGGCACATTATATACGTCTATATCGTAATATAACCTAACCTAACCCATCTAGACCCTCGCTGGTAATGTTTTACAAAATCCCGGTCGTGTCGGCCCGTCCTTCTCGGTGGGGACATTGTATACGTCTATAACGTTATATATCCTAACCTAAGGGAACCTAACATCTCGGATGTAGTATTTCACAACATTCCTGGCTGGTCGGCGCCAATTCTCGGTGGGAACATTATATACGTCTATAACGTAATATAACCTAACCTAACCCATCTAGCTCCTAGCTGGGAATGTTTTACAAAATCCCGGTCGTGTCGGGCCGTACATTTCCGTGGGGACATTATGTACGTCTATAACTTTATATATCCTAACCTAAGGGAACCTAACATCTCGGATTTAGTATTTTCCAACATTCCCAGGGGTTCGGCCCCTACTTCTCGGTGGACACATTATATACGTCTATATCGTAATATAACCTAACCTAACCCATCTAGACACTGGCTGGTAATGTTTTACAAAATCCCGGTCGTATCGGCCCGTACTTCTCGGTTTGGACATTATATACGTCTATAACGTTATATATCCTAACCTAAGGGAACCTAACATCGCGGATGTAGTATTTCACAACATTCCTGACGGGTCGGCGCCAATTCTCGGTTGAAATATTATATACGTCTATAACGTAATATAACCTAACCTAACCCATCTAGACCCTAGCTGGGAATGATTTACAAAATCCCGCCGTGTCGGCCCGTACTTTTCTGTGGGGACATTATATACGTCTATAACTTTATATATCCTAACCTAAGGGAACATAACATCCCGGATGTAGTATTTTCCAACATTCCTGGCGGGTCGGCCCCTAACTCTCGGCGGGCACATTATATACGTCTATGTCGTAATATAACCTAACCTAACCCATCTAGACCCTGGCTGGTAATGTTTTACAAAATCCCGGTCGTGTCGGCCCGTACTTCTCGGTGCGGACATTATATACGTCTATAACGTTATATATCCTAACCTAAGGGAACCTAACATTGCGGATGTAGTATTTCACAACATTCCTGGCGGGTAGGCGCCAATTCTCGGTGGGAACATTATATACGTCTATATCGTAATATAACCTAACCTAACCCATCTAGACCCTCGCTGGTAATGTTTTACAAAATCCCGGTCGTGTCGGCCCGTACTTCTCGGTGTGGACATTATATACGTCTATAATGTTATATATCCTAACCTAAGGGAACCTAACATCTCGGATGTAGTATTTTCCAACATTCCCGGGGGTTCGGCCCCTACTTCTCGGTGGGCACATTATATACTTCTATATCGTAATATAACCTAACCAAACCCATCTAGACCCTCGCTACTAATGTTTTACAAAATCCCGGTCTTGTCGGCCCGTACTTCTCGGTGGGGAAATTATATACGTCTATAACGTTATATATCCTAACCTAAGGGAACCTAACATTTCGGATGTAGTATTTCACAACATTCCTGGCTGGTCGGCGCCAATTCTCGGTGGGAACATTATATACGTCTATAACGTAATATAACCTAACCTAACCCATCTAGCTTCTAGCTGGGAATGTTTTACAAAATCCCGGTCGTGTCGGCCCGTACATTTCCGTGGGGACATTATGTACGTCTATAACTTTATATATCCTAACATAAGGGAACCTAACATCTCGGATGTAGTATTTTCCAACATTCCTGGCGGGTCGGCCCCAACTTCTCGGTGGGCACATTATATACTTCTATATCGTAATATAACCTAACCTAACCCATCTAGACCCTCGCTGGTAATGTTTTACAAAATCCCGGTCGTGTCGGCCCGTACTTCTCGGTGGGGAAATTATATACGTCTATAACTTTATATGTGCTAACCTAAGGGAACCTAACATCTCGGATGTAGTATTTTCCAACATTCCCGGGGGGTTCGGCCCCTACTTCTCGGTGGGCACATTATATACGTCTATAACGTAATATAACCTAACCTAACCCATCTAGCCCCTAGCTGGGAATGTTTTACAAAATCCCGCCGTGTCGGCCCGTACATTTCCGTGGGGACATTATGTACGTCTATAACTTTATATATCCTAACATAAGGGAACCTAACATCTCGGATGTAGTATTTTCCAACATTCCTGGCGGGTCGGCCCCAACTTCTCGGTGGGCACATTATATACTTCTATATCGTAATATAACCTAACCTAACCCATCTAGACCCTCGCTGGTAATGTTTTACAAAATCCCGGTCGTGTCGGCCCGTACTTCTCGGTGGGGAAATTATATACGTCTATAACTTTACATATCCTAACCTAAGGGAACCTAACATCTCGGATGTAGTATTTTCCAACATTCCCGGGGGGTTCGGCCCCTACTTCTCGGTGGGCACATTATATACGTCTATATCGTAATATAACCTAACCTAACCCATCTAGACCCTCGCTAGTAATGTTTTACAAAATCCCGGTCGTGTCGTCCCTTACGTCTCGGTGCGGACATTATATACGTCTATAACGTTATATATCCTAACCTAAGGCAAACTAACATCGCGGATGTAGTATTTCACAACATTCCTGGCGGGTCGGCCCCAACTTCTCGGTGGGCACATTATATATGTCTATATCGTAATATAACCTAACCTAACCCATCTAGACCCTCGCTGGTAATGTTTTACAAAATCCCGGTCGTGTCGGCCCGTACTTCTCGGTGGGGAAATTATATACGTCTATAACGTTATATATCCTAACCTAAGGGAACCTAAAATCTCGGATGTAGTATTTTCCTACATTCGTGGCGGGTCGGCCGCTACTTCTCGGCGGGCACATTATATACGTCTATATCGTAATATAACCTAACCTAACCCATCTAGCTCCTAGCTGGGAATGTTTTACGAAATCCCGGTCGTGTCGGCCCGTACATTTCCGTGGGGACATTATGTACGTCTATAACTTTATATATCCTAACCTAAGGGAACCTAACATCTCGGATTTAGTATTTTCCAACATTCCCAGGGGTTCGGCCCCTACTTCTCGGTGGACACATTATATACGTCTATATCGTAATATAACCTAACCTAACCCATCTAGACACTGGCTGGTAATGTTTTACAAAATCCCGGTCGTATCGGCCCGTACTTCTCGGTTTGGACATTATATACGTCTATAACGTTATATATCCTAACCTAAGGGAACCTAACATCGCGGATGTAGTATTTCACAACATTCCTGACGGGTCGGCGCCAATTCTCGGTGGGAATATTATATACGTCTATAACGTAATATAACCTAACCTAACCCATCTAGACCCTAGCTGGGAATGATTTACAAAATCCCGCCGTGTCGGCCCGTACTTTTCTGTGGGGACATTATATACGTCTATAACTTTATATATCCTAACCTAAGGGAACATAACATCCCGGATGTAGTATTTTCCAACATTCCTGGCGGGTCGGCCCCTAACTCTCGGCGGGCACATTATATACGTCTATGTCGTAATATAACCTAACCTAACCCATCTAGACCCTGGCTGGTAATGTTTTACAAAATCCCGGTCGTGTCGGCCCGTACTTCTCGGTGTGGACATTATATACGTCTATAACGTTATATATCCTAACCTAAGGGAACCTAACATCGCGGATGTAGTATTTCACAACATTCCTGGCGGGTAGGCGCCAATTCTCGGTGGGAACATTATATACGTCTATATCGTAATATAACCTAACCTAACCCATCTAGACCCTCGCTGGTAATGTTTTACAAAATCCCGGTCGTGTCGGCCCGTACTTCTCGGTGTGGACATTATATACGTCTATAATGTTATATATCCTAACCTAAGGCAAACTAACATCGCGGATGTAGTATTTCACAACATTCCTGGCGGGTCCGCCCCAACTTCTCGGTGGGCACATTATATATGTCTATATCGTAATATAACCTAACCCAAACCATCTAGACCCTAGCTGGGAATGTTTTACAAGATCCCGCCGTTTGGCCCGTACTTCTCCGTGGGGACATTATATACGTCTATAACTTTATATATCCTAACCTAAGGGAACCTAAAATCTCGGATGTAGTATTTCACAACATTCCTGGCTGGTCGGCGCCAATTCTCGGTGGGAACATTATATACGTCTATAATGTAATATAACCTAACCTAACCCATCTAGACCCTAGCTGGGAATGATTTACAAAATCCCGCCGTGTCGGCCCGTACTTTTCCGTGGGGACATTATATACGTCTATAACTTTATATATCCTAACCTAAGGCAAACTAACATCGCGGATGTAGTATTTCACAACATTCCTGGCGGGTCGGCCCCAACTTCTCGGTGGGAACGTTATATACGTCTATAACGTAATATAACCTAACCAAACCCATCTAGCCCCTCGCTGGTAATGTTTTACAAAATCCCGGTCGTGTCGTCCCGTACTTCTCGGTGGGGACATTATATACGTCTATAACGTTATATATCCTAACCTAAGGCAACCTAACATCGCGGATGTAGTATTTCACAACATTCCTGGCGGGTCGGCGCCAATTCTCAGTGGGAACATTATATACGTCTATAACGTAATGTAACCTAACCTAACCCATCTAGCCCCTCGCTGGTAATGTTTTACAAAATCCCGGTCGTGTCGGCCCGTACTTCTCGGTGGGGAAATTATATACGTCTATAACGTTATATGTCCTAACCTAAGGGAACCTAACATCTCGGATGTAGTACTTTCCAATATTCCCGGGGGTTCGGCCCCTACTTCTCGGTGGGCATATTATATACGTCTATATCGTAATATAACCTAACCTAACCCATCTAGACCCTCGCTAGTTATGTTTTACAAAATCCCGGTCGTGTCGTCCCTTACGTCTCGGTGCGGACATTATATACGTCTATAACGTTATATATCCTAACCTAAGGCAAACTAACATCGCGGATGTAGTATTTCACAACATTCCTGGCGGGTCGGCCCCAACTTCTCGGTGGGAACGTTATATACGTCTATAACGTAATATAACCTAACCAAACCCATCTAGCCCCTCGCAGGTAATGTTTTACAAAATCCCGGTCGTGTCGTCCCGTACTTCTCGGTGGGGACATTATATACGTCTATAACGTTATATATCCTAACCTAAGGGAACCTAACATCGCGGATGTAGTATTTCACAACATTCTTGGCGGGTTGGCGCCAATTCTCGGTGGGAACATTATATACGTCTATAACGTAATATAACCTAACCTAACCCATCTAGACCCTCGCTAGTTATGTTTTACAAAATCCCGGTCGTGTCGTCCCTTACGTCTCGGTGCGGACATTATATACGTCTATAACGTTATATATCCTAACCTAAGGCAAACTAACATCGCGGATGTAGTATTTCACAACATTCCTGGCGGGTCGGCCCCAACTTCTCGGTGGGAACGTTATATACGTCTATAACGTAATATAACCTAACCAAACCCATCTAGCCCCTCGCAGGTAATGTTTTACAAAATCCCGGTCGTGTCGTCCCGTACTTCTCGGTGGGGATATTATATACGTCTATAACGTTATATATCCTAACCTAAGGGAACCTAACATCGCGGATGTAGTATTTCACAACATTCTTGGCGGGTTGGCGCCAATTCTCGGTGGGAACATTATATACGTCTATAACGTAATATAACCTAACCTAACCCATCTAGCCCCTAGCTGGGAATGTTTTACAAAATCCCGCCGTGTCGGCCCGTACATTTCCGTGGGGACATTATGTACGTCTATAACTTTATATATCCTAACATAAGGGAACCTAACATCTCGGATGTAGTATTTTCCAACATTCCTGGCGGGTCGGCCCCAACTTCTCGGTGGGCACATTATATACTTCTATATCGTAATATAACCTAACCTAACCCATCTAGACCCTCGCTGGTAATGTTTTACAAAATCCCGGTCGTGTCGGCCCGTACTTCTCGGTGGGGAAATTATATACGTCTATAACTTTACATATCCTAACCTAAGGGAACCTAACATCTCGGATGTAGTATTTTCCAACATTCCCGGGGGGTTCGGCCCCTACTTCTCGGTGGGCACATTATATACGTCTATATCGTAATATAACCTAACCTAACCCATCTAGACCCTCGCTAGTAATGTTTTACAAAATCCCGGTCGTGTCGTCCCTTACGTCTCGGTGCGGACATTATATACGTCTATAACGTTATATATCCTAACCTAAGGCAAACTAACATCGCGGATGTAGTATTTCACAACATTCCTGGCGGGTCCGCCCCAACTTCTCGGTGGGCACATTATATATGTCTATATCGTAATATAACCTAACCCAAACCATCTAGACCCTAGCTGGGAATGTTTTACAAGATCCCGCCGTTTGGCCCGTACTTCTACGTGGGGACATTATATACGTCTATAACTTTATATATCCTAACCTAAGGGAACCTAAAATCTCGGATGTAGTATTTTCCAACATTCCTGGCGGGTCTGCCCCTACTTCTCGGCGGGCACATTATATACGTCTATATCGTAATATAACCTAACCTAACCCATGTAGACCCTCGCTGGTAATGTTTTACAAAATCCCGGTCGTGTCGGCCCGTCCTTCTCGGTGGGGACATTGTATACGTCTATAACGTTATATATCCTAACCTAAGGGAACCTAACATCTCGGATGTAGTATTTCACAGCACTCCTGGCTGGTCGGCGCCAATTCTCGGTGGGAACATTATATACGTCTATAATGTAATATAACCTAACCTAACCCATCTAGACCCTAGCTGGGAATGATTTACAAAATCCCGCCGTGTCGGCCCGTACTTTTCCGTGGGGACATTATATACGTCTATAACTTTATATATCCTAACCTAAGGCAAACTAACATCGCGGATGTAGTATTTCACAACATTCCTGGCGGGTCGGCCCCAACTTCTCGGTGGGAACGTTATATACGTCTATAACGTAATATAACCTAACCAAACCCATCTAGCCCCTCGCTGGTAATGTTTTACAAAATCCCGGTCGTGTCGTCCCGTACTTCTCGGAGGGGACATTATATACGTCTATAACGTTATATATCCTAACCTAAGGCAACCTAACATCGCGGATGTAGTATTTCACAACATTCCTGGCGGGTCGGCGCCAATTCTCAGTGGGAACATTATATACGTCTATAACGTAATGTAACCTAACCTAACCCATCTAGCCCCTCGCTGGTAATGTTTTACAAAATCCCGGTCGTGTCGGCCCGTACTTCTCGGTGGGGAAATTATATACGTCTATAACGTTATATGTCCTAACCTAAGGGAACCTAACATCTCGGATGTAGTATTTTCCAATATTCCCGGGGGTTCGGCCCCTACTTCTCGGTGGGCATATTATATACGTCTATATCGTAATATAACCTAACCTAACCCATCTAGACACTCGCTAGTTATGTTTTACAAAATCCCGGTCGTGTCGTCCCTTACGTCTCGGTGCGGACATTATATACGTCTATAACGTTATATATCCTAACCTAAGGCAAACTAACATCGCGGATGTAGTATTTCACAACATTCCTGGCGGGTCGGCCCCAACTTCTCGGTGGGAACGTTATATACGTCTATAACGTAATATAACCTAACCAAACCCATCTAGCCCCTCGTTGGTAATGTTTTACAAAATCCCGGTCGTGTCGTCCCGTACTTCTCGGTGGGGACATTATATACGTCTATAACGTTATATATCCTAACCTAAGGGAACCTAACATCGCGGATGTAGTATTTCACAACATTCTTGGCGGGTTGGCGCCAATTCTCGGTGGGAACATTATATACGTCTATAACGTAATATAACCTAACCTAACCCATCTAGACCCTCGCTAGTTATGTTTTACAAAATCCCGGTCGTGTCGTCCCTTACGTCTCGGTGCGGACATTATATACGTCTATAACGTTATATATCCTAACCTAAGGCAAACTAACATCGCGGATGTAGTATTTCACAACATTCCTGGCGGGTCGGCCCCAACTTCTCGGTGGGAACGTTATATACGTCTATAACGTAATATAACCTAACCAAACCCATCTAGCCCCTCGCAGGTAATGTTTTACAAAATCCCGGTCGTGTCGTCCCGTACTTCTCGGTGGGGATATTATATACGTCTATAACGTTATATATCCTAACCTAAGGGAACCTAACATCGCGGATGTAGTATTTCACAACATTCTTGGCGGGTTGGCGCCAATTCTCGGTGGGAACATTATATACGTCTATAACGTAATATAACCTAACCTAACCCATCTAGCCCCTAGCTGGGAATGTTTTACAAAATCCCGCCGTGTCGGCCCGTACATTTCCGTGGGGACATTATGTACGTCTATAACTTTATATATCCTAACATAAGGGAACCTAACATCTCGGATGTAGTATTTTCCAACATTCCTGGCGGGTCGGCCCCAACTTCTCGGTGGGCACATTATATACTTCTATATCGTAATATAACCTAACCTAACCCATCTAGACCCTCGCTGGTAATGTTTTACAAAATCCCGGTCGTGTCGGCCCGTACTTCTCGGTGGGGAAATTGTATACGTCTATAACTTTACATATCTTAACCTAAGGGAACCTAACATCTCGGATGTAGTATTTTCCAACATTCCCGGGGGGTTCGGCCCCTACTTCTCGGTGGGCACATTATATACGTCTATATCGTAATATAACCTAACCTAACCCATCTAGACCCTCGCTAGTAATGTTTTACAAAATCCCGGTCGTGTCGTCCCTTACGTCTCGGTGCGGACATTATATACGTCTATAACGTTATGTATCCTAACCTAAGGCAAACTAACATCGCGGATGTAGTATTTCACAACATTCCTGGCGGGTCGGCCCCAACTTCTCGGTGGGCACATTATATATGTCTATATCGTAATATAACCTAACCTAACCCATCTAGACCCTCGCTGGTAATGTTTTACAAAATCCCGGTCGTGTCGGCCCGTACTTCTCGGTGGGGAAATTATATACGTCTATAACGTTATATATCCTAACCTAAGGGAACCTAAAATCTCGGATGTAGTATTTTCCTACATTCGTGGCGGGTCGGCCGCTACTTCTCGGCGGGCACATTATATACGTCTATATCGTAATATAACCTAACCTAACCCATCTAGACCCTCGCTGGTAATGTTTTACAAAATCCCGGTCGTGTCGGCCCGTACTTCTCGGTGGGGAAATTATATACGTCTATAACGTTATATATCCTAACCTAAGGGAACCTAACATCTCGGATGTAGTATTTTCCAACATTCCTGGCGGGTCGGCCCCTACTTCTCGGCGGGCACATTATATACGTCTATATCGTAATATAACCTAACCTAACCCATCGAGTCACTGGCTGGTAATGTTTTACAAAATCCCGGTCGTGTCGGCCCGTAATTCTCGGTGGGGACATTATATACGTCTATAACGTTATATATCCTAACCTAAGGGAACCTAACATCGCGGATGTAGTATTTCACAACTTTGCTGGCGGGTCGGCGCCAATTCTCGGTGGGAACATTATATACGTCTATAACGTAATATAACCGAACCTAACCCATCTAGACCCTAACTGGGAATGTTTTACAAAGTCCCGCCCTGTCGGCCCGTACTTTTCCGTGGGGACATTATATACGTCTATAACTTTATATATCCTAACCTAAGGGAACATAACATCTCGGATGTAGTATTTTCCAACATTCCTGGCGGGTCGGCCCCTACTTCTCGGCGGGCACATTATATACGTCTATATCGTAATATAACCTAACCTAACCCATGTAGACCCTCGCTGGTAATGTTTTACAAAATCCCGGTCGTGTCGGCCCGTCCTTCTCGGTGGGGACATTGTATACGTCTATAACGTTATATATCCTAACCTAAGGGAACCTCACATCTCGGATGTAGTATTTCACAACATTCCTGGCTGGTCGGCGCCAATTCTCGGTGGGAACATTATATACGTCTATAACGTAATATAACCTAACCTAACCCATCTAGCTCCTAACTGGGAATGTTTTACAAAATCCCGGTCGTGTCGGCCCGTACATTTCCGTGGGGACATTATGTACGTCTATAACTTTATATATCCTAACCTAAGGGAACCTAACATCTCGGATTTAGTATTTTCCAACATTCCCAGTGGTTCGGCCCCTACTTCTTGGTGGACACATTATATACGTCTATATCGTAATATAACCTAACCTAACCCATCTAGACACTGGCTGGTAATGTTTTACAAAATCCCGGTCGTATCGGCCCGTACTTCTCGGTTTGGACATTATATACGTCTATAACGTTATATACCCTAACCTAAGGGAACCTAACATCGCGGATGTAGTATTTCACAACATTCCTGACGGGTCGGCGCCAATTCTCAGTGGGAATATTATATACGTCTATAACGTAATATAACCTAACCTAACCCATCTAGACCCTAGCTGGGAATGATTTACAAAATCCCGCCGTGTCGGCCCGTACTTCTCGGTGGGGAAATTATATACGTCTATAACGTTATATGTCCTAACCTAAGGGAACCTAACATCTCGGATGTAGTATTTTCCAATATTCCCGGGGGTTCGGCCCCTACTTCTCGGTGGGCATATTATATACGTCTATATCGTAATATAACCTAACCTAACCCATCTAGACCCTCGCTAGTTATGTTTTACAAAATCCCGGTCATGTCGTCCCTTACGTCTCGGTGCGGACATTATATACGTCTATAACGTTATATATCCTAACCTAAGGCAAACTAACATCGCGGATGTAGTATTTCACAACATTCCTGGCGGGTAGGCGCCAATTCTCGGTGGGAACATTATATACGTCTATATCGTAATATAACCTAACCTAACCCATCTAGACCCTCGCTGGTAATGTTTTACAAAATCCCGGTCGTGTCGGCCCGTACTTCTCGGTGTGGACATTATATACGTCTATAATGTTATATATCCTAACCTAAGGCAAACTAACATCGCGGATGTAGTATTTCACAACATTCCTGGCGGGTCCGCGCCAACTTCTCGGTGGGCACATTATATATGTCTATATCGTAATATAACCTAACCCAAACCATCTAGACCCTAGCTGGGAATGTTTTACAAGATCCCGCCGTTTGGCCCGTACTTCTCCGTGGGGACATTATATACGTCTATAACTTTATATATCCTAACCTAAGGCAAACTAACATCGCGGATGTAGTATTTCACAACATTCCTGGCGGGTCGGCCCCAACTTCTCGGTGGGAACGTTATATACGTCTATAACGTAATATAACCTAACCAAACCCATCTAGCCCCTCGCTGGTAATGTTTTACAAAATCCCGGTCGTGTCGTCCCGTACTTCTCGGTGGGGACATTATATACGTCTATAACGTTATATATCCTAACCTAAGGCAACCTAACATCGCGGATGTAGTATTTCACAACATTCCTGGCGGGTCGGCGCCAATTCTCAGTGGGAACATTATATACGTCTATAACGTAATGTAACCTAACCTAACCCATCTAGCCCCTCGCTGGTAATGTTTTACAAAATCCCGGTCGTGTCGGCCCGTACTTCTCGGTGGGGAAATTATATACGTCTATAACGTTATATGTCCTAACCTAAGGGAACCTAACATCTCGGATGTAGTATTTTCCAATATTCCCGGGGGTTCGGCCCCTACTTCTCGGTGGGCATATTATATACGTCTATATCGTAATATAACCTAACCTAACCCATCTAGACCCTCGCTAGTTATGTTTTACAAAATCCCGGTCGTGTCGTCCCTTACGTCTCGGTGCGGACATTATATACGTCTATAACGTTATATATCCTAACCTAAGGCAAACTAACATCGCGGATGTAGTATTTCACAACATTCCTGGCGGGTCGGCCCCAACTTCTCGGTGGGAACGTTATATACGTCTATAACGTAATATAACCTAACCAAACCCATCTAGCCCCTCGCTGGTAATGTTTTACAAAATCCCGGTCGTGTCGTCCCGTACTTCTCGGTGGGGACATTATATACGTCTATAACGTTATATATCCTAACCTAAGGGAACCTAACATCGCGGATGTAGTATTTCACAACATTCTTGGCGGGTTGGCGCCAATTCTCGGTGGGAACATTATATACGTCTATAACGTAATATAACCTAACCTAACCCATCTAGCCCCTAGCTGGGAATGTTTTACAAAATCCCGCCGTGTCGGCCCGTACATTTCCGTGGGGACATTATGTACGTCTATAACTTCATATATCCTAACATAAGGGAACCTAACATCTCGGATGTAGTATTTTCCAACATTCCTGGCGGGTCGGCCCCAACTTCTCGGTGGGCACATTATATACTTCTATATCGTAATATAACCTAACCTAACCCATCTAGACCCTCGCTGGTAATGTTTTACAAAATCCCGGTCGTGTCGGCCCGTACTTCTCGGTGGGGAAATTATATACGTCTATAACTTTACATATCCTAACCTAAGGGAACCTAACATCTCGGATGTAGTATTTTCCAACATTCCCGGGGGGTTCGGCCCCTACTTCTCGGTGGGCACATTATATACGTCTATATCGTAATATAACCTAACCTAACCCATCTAGACCCTCGCTAGTAATGTTTTACAAAATCCCGGTCGTGTCGTCCCTTACGTCTCGGTGCGGACATTATATACGTCTATAACGTTATATATCCTAACCTAAGGCAAACTAACATCGCGGATGTAGTATTTCACAACATTCCTGGCGGGTCGGCCCCAACTTCTCGGTGGGCACATTATATATGTCTATATCGTAATATAACCTAACCTAACCCATCTAGACCCTCGCTGGTAATGTTTTACAAAATCCCGGTCGTGTCGGCCCGTACTTCTCGGTGGGGAAATTATATACGTCTATAACGTTATATATCCTAACCTAAGGGAACCTAAAATCTCGGATGTAGTATTTTCCTACATTCGTGGCGGGTCGGCCGCTACTTCTCGGCGGGCACATTATATACGTCTATATCGTAATATAACCTAACCTAACCCATCTAGACCCTCGCTGGTAATGTTTTACAAAATCGCGGTCGTGTCGGCCCGTACTTCTCGGTGGGGAAATTATATACGTCTATAACGTTATATATCCTAACCTAAGGGAACCTAACATCTCGGATGTAGTATTTTCCAACATTCCTGGCGGGTCGGCCCCTACTTCTCGGCGGGCACATTATATACGTCTATATCGTAATATAACCTAACCTAACCCATCGAGTCACTGGCTGGTAATGTTTTACAAAATCCCGGTCGTGTCGGCCCGTAATTCTCGGTGGGGACATTATATACGTCTATAACGTTATATATCCTAACCTAAGGGAACCTAACACCGCGGATGTAGTATTTCACAACTTTGCTGGCGGGTCGGCGCCAATTCTCGGTGGGAACATTATATACGTCTATAACGTAATATAACCGAACCTAACCCATCTAGACCCTAACTGGGAATGTTTTACAAAGTCCCGCCCTGTCGGCCCGTACTTTTCCGTGGGGACATTATATACGTCTATAACTTTATATATCCTAACCTAAGGGAACATAACATCTCGGATGTAGTATTTTCCAACATTCCTGGCGGGTCGGCCCCTACTTCTCGGCGGGCACATTATATACGTCTATATCGTAATATAACCTAACCTAACCCATCTAGACCCTCGCTGGTAATGTTTTACAAAATCCCGGTCGTGTCGGCCCGTCCTTCTCGGTGGGGACATTGTATACGTCTATAACGTTATATATCCTAACCTAAGGGAACCTAACATCTCGGATGTAGTATTTCACAACATTCCTGGCTGGTCGGCGCCAATTCTCGGTGGGAACATTATATACGTCTATAACGTAATATAACCTAACCTAACCCATCTAGCTCCTAGCTGGGAATGTTTTACAAAATCCCGGTCGTGTCGGCCCGTACATTTCCGTGGGGACATTATGTACGTCTATAACTTTATATATCCTAACCTAAGGGAACCTAACATCTCGGATTTAGTATTTTCCAACATTCCCAGGGGTTCGGCCCCTACTTCTCGGTGGACACATTATATACGTCTATATCGTAATATAACCTAACCTAACCCATCTAGACACTGGCTGGTAATGTTTTACAAAATCCCGGTCGTATCGGCCCGTACTTCTCGGTTTGGACATTATATACGTCTATAACGTTATATATCCTAACCTAAGGGAACCTAACATCGCGGATGTAGTATTTCACAACATTCCTGACGGGTCGGCGCCAATTCTCGGTTGAAATATTATATACGTCTATAACGTAATATAACCTAACCTAACCCATCTAGACCCTAGCTGGGAATGATTTACAAAATCCCGCCGTGTCGGCCCGTACTTTTCTGTGGGGACATTATATACGTCTATAACTTTATATATCCTAACCTAAGGGAACATAACATCCCGGATGTAGTATTTTCCAACATTCCTGGCGGGTCGGCCCCTAACTCTCGGCGGGCACATTATATACGTCTATGTCGTAATATAACCTAACCTAACCCATCTAGACCCTGGCTGGTAATGTTTTACAAAATCCCGGTCGTGTCGGCCCGTACTTCTCGGTGCGGACATTATATACGTCTATAACGTTATATATCCTAACCTAAGGGAACCTAACATTGCGGATGTAGTATTTCACAACATTCCTGGCGGGTAGGCGCCAATTCTCGGTGGGAACATTATATACGTCTATATCGTAATATAACCTAACCTAACCCATCTAGACCCTCGCTGGTAATGTTTTACAAAATCCCGGTCGTGTCGGCCCGTACTTCTCGGTGTGGACATTATATACGTCTATAATGTTATATATCCTAACCTAAGGGAACCTAACATCTCGGATGTAGTATTTTCCAACATTCCCGGGGGTTCGGCCCCTACTTCTCGGTGGGCACATTATATACTTCTATATCGTAATATAACCTAACCAAACCCATCTAGACCCTCGCTACTAATGTTTTACAAAATCCCGGTCTTGTCGGCCCGTACTTCTCGGTGGGGAAATTATATACGTCTATAACGTTATATATCCTAACCTAAGGGAACCTAACATTTCGGATGTAGTATTTCACAACATTCCTGGCTGGTCGGCGCCAATTCTCGGTGGGAACATTATATACGTCTATAACGTAATATAACCTAACCTAACCCATCTAGCTTCTAGCTGGGAATGTTTTACAAAATCCCGGTCGTGTCGGCCCGTACATTTCCGTGGGGACATTATGTACGTCTATAACTTTATATATCCTAACATAAGGGAACCTAACATCTCGGATGTAGTATTTTCCAACATTCCTGGCGGGTCGGCCCCAACTTCTCGGTGGGCACATTATATACTTCTATATCGTAATATAACCTAACCTAACCCATCTAGACCCTCGCTGGTAATGTTTTACAAAATCCCGGTCGTGTCGGCCCGTACTTCTCGGTGGGGAAATTATATACGTCTATAACTTTATATGTGCTAACCTAAGGGAACCTAACATCTCGGATGTAGTATTTTCCAACATTCCCGGGGGGTTCGGCCCCTACTTCTCGGTGGGCACATTATATACGTCTATAACGTAATATAACCTAACCTAACCCATCTAGCCCCTAGCTGGGAATGTTTTACAAAATCCCGCCGTGTCGGCCCGTACATTTCCGTGGGGACATTATGTACGTCTATAACTTTATATATCCTAACATAAGGGAACCTAACATCTCGGATGTAGTATTTTCCAACATTCCTGGCGGGTCGGCCCCAACTTCTCGGTGGGCACATTATATACTTCTATATCGTAATATAACCTAACCTAACCCATCTAGACCCTCGCTGGTAATGTTTTACAAAATCCCGGTCGTGTCGGCCCGTACTTCTCGGTGGGGAAATTATATACGTCTATAACTTTACATATCCTAACCTAAGGGAACCTAACATCTCGGATGTAGTATTTTCCAACATTCCCGGGGGGTTCGGCCCCTACTTCTCGGTGGGCACATTATATACGTCTATATCGTAATATAACCTAACCTAACCCATCTAGACCCTCGCTAGTAATGTTTTACAAAATCCCGGTCGTGTCGTCCCTTACGTCTCGGTGCGGACATTATATACGTCTATAACGTTATATATCCTAACCTAAGGCAAACTAACATCGCGGATGTAGTATTTCACAACATTCCTGGCGGGTCGGCCCCAACTTCTCGGTGGGCACATTATATATGTCTATATCGTAATATAACCTAACCTAACCCATCTAGACCCTCGCTGGTAATGTTTTACAAAATCCCGGTCGTGTCGGCCCGTACTTCTCGGTGGGGAAATTATATACGTCTATAACGTTATATATCCTAACCTAAGGGAACCTAAAATCTCGGATGTAGTATTTTCCTACATTCGTGGCGGGTCGGCCGCTACTTCTCGGCGGGCACATTATATACGTCTATATCGTAATATAACCTAACCTAACCCATCTAGACCCTCGCTGGTAATGTTTTACAAAATCGCGGTCGTGTCGGCCCGTACTTCTCGGTGGGGAAATTATATACGTCTATAACGTTATATATCCTAACCTAAGGGAACCTAACATCTCGGATGTAGTATTTTCCAACATTCCTGGCGGGTCGGCCCCTACTTCTCGGCGGGCACATTATATACGTCTATATCGTAATATAACCTAACCTAACCCATCGAGTCACTGGCTGGTAATGTTTTACAAAATCCCGGTCGTGTCGGCCCGTAATTCTCGGTGGGGACATTATATACGTCTATAACGTTATATATCCTAACCTAAGGGAACCTAACACCGCGGATGTAGTATTTCACAACTTTGCTGGCGGGTAGGCGCCAATTCTCGGTGGGAACATTATATACGTCTATATCGTAATATAACCTAACCTAACCCATCTAGACCCTCGCTGGTAATGTTTTACAAAATCCCGGTCGTGTCGGCCCGTACTTCTCGGTGTGGACATTATATACGTCTATAATGTTATATATCCTAACCTAAGGGAACCTAACATCTCGGATGTAGTATTTTCCAACATTCCCGGGGGTTCGGCCCCTACTTCTCGGTGGGCACATTATATACTTCTATATCGTAATATAACCTAACCAAACCCATCTAGACCCTCGCTGGTAATGTTTTACAAAATCCCGGTCTTGTCGGCCCGTACTTCTCGGTGGGGAAATTATATACATCTATAACGTTATATATCCTAACCTAAGGGAACCTAACATTTCGGATGTAGTATTTCACAACATTACTGGCTGGTCGGCGCCAATTCTCGGTGGGAACATTATATACGTCTATAACGTAATATAACCTAACCTAACCCATCTAGCTTCTAGCTGGGAATGTTTTACAAAATCCCGGTCGTGTCGGCCCGTACATTTCCGTGGGGACATTATGTACGTCTATAACTTTATATATCCTAACATAAGGGAACCTAACATCTCGGATGTAGTATTTTCCAACATTCCTGGCGTGTCGGCCCCAACTTCTCGGTGGGCACATTATATACTTCTATATCGTAATATAACCTAACCTAACCCATCTAGACCCTCGCTGGTAATGTTTTACAAAATCCCGGTCGTGTCGGCCCGTACTTCTCGGTGGGGAAATTATATACGTCTATAACTTTACATATCCTAACCTAAGGGAACCTAACATCTCGGATGTAGTATTTTCCAACATTCCCGGGGGGTTCGGCCCCTACTTCTCGGTGGGCACATTATATACGTCTATATCGTAATATAACCTAACCTAACCCATCTAGACCCTAGCTGGTAATGTTTTACAAAATCCCGGTCGTATCGGCCCTTACATTTCTGTGGGGACATTATGTACGTCTATAACTTTACATATCCTAACCTAAGGGAACCTAAGATCTCGGATGTAGTATTTTCCAACATTCCCGGGGGGTTCGGCCCCTACTTCTCGGTGGGCACATTATATACGTCTATATCGTAATATAACCTAACCTAACCCATCTAGACCCTCGCTGGTAATGTTTTACAAAATCCCGGTCGTGTCGGCCCGTACTTCTCGGTGGGGAAATTATATACGTCTATAACGTTATATATCCTAACCTAAGGCAAACTAACATCGCGGATGTAGTATTTCACAACATTCCTGGCGGGTCGGCCCCAACTTCTCGGTGGGCACATTATATATGTCTATATCGTAATATAACCTAACCTAACCCATCTAGACCCTCGCTGGTAATGTTTTACAAAATCCCGGTCGTGTCGGCCCGTACTTCTCGGTGGGGAAATTATATACGTCTATAACGTTATATATCCTAACCTAAGGGAACCTAAAATCTAGGATGTAGTATTTTCCAACATTCCTGGCGGGTCGGCCCCTACTTCTCGGCGGGCACATTATATACGTCTATATCGTAATATAACCTAACCTAACCCATCTAGACACTGGCTGGTAATGTTTTACAAAATCGCGGTCGTGTTCGCCCGTACGTCTCGGTGGGGACATTATATACGTCTATAACGTTATATATCCTAACCTAAGGGAACCTAACATCGCGGATGTAGTATTTCACAACATTCCTGGCGGGTCGGCGCCAATTCTCGGTCGGAATATTATATACGTCTATAACGTAATATAACCTAACCTAACCCATCTAGACCCTAACTGGGAATGTTTTACAAAATCCCGCCGTGTCGGCCCGTACTTTTCCGTGGGTACATTATATACGTCTATAACTTTATATATCCTAACCTAAGGGAACATAACATCCCGGATGTAGTATTTTCCAACATTCCTGGCGGGTAGGCCCCTAACTCTCGGCGGGCACATTATATACGTCTATGTCGTAATATAACCTAACCTAACCCATCTAGACCCTGGCTGGTAATGTTTTACAAAATCTCGGTCGTGTCGGCCCGTACTTCTCGGTGCGGACATTATATACGTCTATAACGTTATATATCCTAACCTAAGGGAACCTAACATCTCGGATGTAGTATTTTCCAACATTCCTGGCGGGTCGGCCCCTACTTCTCGGCGGGCACATTATATACGTCTATATCGTAATATAACCTAACCTAACCCATCGAGTCACTGGCTGGTAATGTTTTACAAAATCCCGGTCGTGTCGGCCCGTAATTCTCGGTGGGGACATTATATACGTCTATAACGTTATATATCCTAACCTAAGGGAACCTAACACCGCGGATGTAGTATTTCACAACTTTGCTGGCGGGTCGGCGCCAATTCTCGGTGGGAACATTATATACGTCTATAACGTAATATAACCGAACCTAACCCATCTAGACCCTAACTGGGAATGTTTTACAAAGTCCCGCCCTGTCGGCCCGTACTTTTCCGTGGGGACATTATATACGTCTATAACTTTATATATCCTAACCTAAGGGAACATAACATCTCGGATGTAGTATTTTCCAACATTCCTGGCGGGTCGGCCCCTACTTCTCGGCGGGCACATTATATACGTCTATATCGTAATATAACCTAACCTAACCCATCTAGACCCTCGCTGGTAATGTTTTACAAAATCCCGGTCGTGTCGGCCCGTCCTTCTCGGTGGGGACATTGTATACGTCTATAACGTTATATATCCTAACCTAAGGGAACCTAACATCTCGGATGTAGTATTTCACAACATTCCTGGCTGGTCGGCGCCAATTCTCGGTGGGAACATTATATACGTCTATAACGTAATATAACCTAACCTAACCCATCTAGCTCCTAGCTGGGAATGTTTTACAAAATCCCGGTCGTGTCGGCCCGTACATTTCCGTGGGGACATTATGTACGTCTATAACTTTATATATCCTAACCTAAGGGAACCTAACATCTCGGATTTAGTATTTTCCAACATTCCCAGGGGTTCGGCCCCTACTTCTCGGTGGACACATTATATACGTCTATATCGTAATATAACCTAACCTAACCCATCTAGACACTGGCTGGTAATGTTTTACAAAATCCCGGTAGTATCGGCCCGTACTTCTCGGTTTGGACATTATATACGTCTATAACGTTATATATCCTAACCTAAGGGAACCTAACATCGCGGATGTAGTATTTCACAACATTCCTGACGGGTCGGCGCCAATTCTCGGTTGGAATATTATATACGTCTATAACGTAATATAACCTAACCTAACCCATCTAGACCCTAGCTGGGAATGATTTACAAAATCCCGCCGTGTCGGCCCGTACTTTTCTGTGGGGACATTATATACGTCTATAACTTTATATATCCTAACCTAAGGGAACATAACATCCCGGATGTAGTATTTTCCAACATTCCTGGCGGGTCGGCCCCTAACTCTCGGCGGGCACATTATATACGTCTATGTCGTAATATAACCTAACCTAACCCATCTAGACCCTGGCTGGTAATGTTTTACAAAATCCCGGTCGTGTCGGCCCGTACTTCTCGGTGCGGACATTATATACGTCTATAACGTTATATATCCTAACCTAAGGGAACCTAACATTGCGGATGTAGTATTTCACAACATTCCTGGCGGGTAGGCGCCAATTCTCGGTGGGAACATTATATACGTCTATATCGTAATATAACCTAACCTAACCCATCTAGACCCTCGCTGGTAATGTTTTACAAAATCCCGGTCGTTTCGGCCCGTACTTCTCGGTGTGGACATTATATACGTCTATAATGTTATATATCCTAACCTAAGGGAACCTAACATCTCGGATGTAGTATTTTCCAACATTCCCGGGGGTTCGGCCCCTACTTCTCGGTGGGCACATTATATACTTCTATATCGTAATATAACCTAACCAAACCCATCTAGACCCTCGCTGGTAATGTTTTACAAAATCCCGGTCTTGTCGGCCCGTACTTCTCGGTGGGGAAATTATATACATCTATAACGTTATATATCCTAACCTAAGGGAACCTAACATTTCGGATGTAGTATTTCACAACATTCCTGGCTGGTCGGCGCCAATTCTCGGTGGGAACATTATATACGTCTATAACGTAATATAACCTAACCTAACCCATCTAGCTTCTAGCTGGGAATGTTTTACAAAATCCCGGTCGTGTCGGCCCGTACATTTCCGTGGGGACATTATGTACGTCTATAACTTTATATATCCTAACATAAGGGAACCTAACATCTCGGATGTAGTATTTTCCAACATTCCTGGCGGGTCGGCCCCAACTTCTCGGTGGGCACATTATATACTTCTATATCGTAATATAACCTAACCTAACCCATCTAGACCCTCGCTGGTAATGTTTTACAAAATCCCGGTCGTGTCGGCCCGTACTTCTCGGTGGGGAAATTATATACGTCTATAACTTTATATGTGCTAACCTAAGGGAACCTAACATCTCGGATGTAGTATTTTCCAACATTCCCGGGGGGTTCGGCCCCTACTTCTCGGTGGGCACATTATATACGTCTATATCGTAATATAACCTAACCTAACCCATCTAGACCCTCGCTGGTAATGTTTTACAAAATCCCGGTCGTGCCGGCCCGTACTTCCCGGTGGGGACAATATATACGTCTATAACGTTATATATCCTAACCTAAGGGAACCTAACCTCTCGGATGTAGTATTTTCCAACATTCCTGGCGGGTCGGCCCCAACTTCTCGGTGGGGACATTATATACGTCCATAACGTAATATATCCTAACCTAAGGCAACCTAACATCGCGGATGTAGTATTTCACAACATTCCTGGCGGGTCGGCGCCAATTCTCAGTGGGAACATTATATACGTCTATAACGTAATGTAACCTAACCTAACCCATCTAGCCCCTCGCTGGTAATGTTTTACAAAATCCCGGTCGTGTCGGCCCGTACTTCTCGGTGGGGAAATTATATACGTCTATAACGTTATATGTCCTAACCTAAGGGAACCTAACATCTCGGATGTAGTATTTTCCAATATTCCCGGGGGTTCGGCCCCTACTTCTCGGTGGGCATATTATATACGTCTATATCGTAATATAACCTAACCTAACCCATCTAGACCCTCGCTAGTTATGTTTTACAAAATCCCGGTCGTGTCGTCCCTTACGTCTCGGTGCGGACATTATATACGTCTATAACGTTATATATCCTAACCTAAGGCAAACTAACATCGCGGATGTAGTATTTCACAACATTCCTGGCGGGTCGGCCCCAACTTCTCGGTGGGAACGTTATATACGTCTATAACGTAATATAACCTAACCAAACCCATCTAGCACCTCGCTGGTAATGTTTTACAAAATCCCGGTCGTGTCGTCCCGTACTTCTCGGTGGGGACATTATATACGTCTATAACGTTATATATCCTAACCTAAGGGAACCTAACATCGCGGATGTAGTATTTCACAACATTCTTGGCGGGTTGGCGCCAATTCTCGGTGGGAACATTATATACGTCTATAACGTAATATAACCTAACCTAACCCATCTAGCCCCTAGCTGGGAATGTTTTACAAAATCCCGCCGTGTCGGCCCGTACATTTCCGTGGGGACATTATGTACGTCTATAACTTTATATATCCTAACATAAGGGAACCTAACATCTCGGATGTAGTATTTTCCAACATTCCTGGCGGGTCGGCCCCAACTTCTCGGTGGGCACATTATATACTTCTATATCGTAATATAACCTAACCTAACCCATCTAGACACTGGCTGGTAATGTTTTACAAAATCGCGGTCGTGTCGGCCCGTACGTCTCGGTGGGGACATTATATACGTCTATAACGTTATATATCCTAACCTAAGGGAACCTAACATCGCGGATGTAGTATTTCACAACATTCCTGGCGGGTCGGCGCCAATTCTCGGTCGGAATATTATATACGTCTATAACGTAATATAACCTAACCTAACCCATCTAGACCCTAACTGGGAATGTTTTACAAAATCCCGCCGTGTCGGCCCGTACTTTTCCGTGGGGACATTATATACGTCTATAACTTTATATATCCTAACCTAAGGGAACATAACATCCCGGATGTAGTATTTTCCAACATTCCTGGCGGGTCGGCCCCTAACTCTCGGCGGGCACATTATATACGTCTATGTCGTAATATAACCTAACCTAACCCATCTAGACCCTGGCTGGTAATGTTTTACAAAATCCCGGTCGTGTCGGCCCGTACTTCTCGGTGCGGACATTATATACGTCTATAACGTTATATATCCTAACCTAAGGGAAACTAACATCGCGGATGTAGTATTTCACAACATTCCTGGCGGGTAGGCGCCAATTCTCGGTGGGAACATTATATACGTCTATATCGTAATATAACCTAACCTAACCCATCTAGACCCTCGCTGGTAATGTTTTACAAAATCCCGGTCGTGTCGGCCCGTACTTCTCGGTGTGGACATTATATACGTCTATAATGTTATATATCCTAACCTAAGGCAAACTAACATCGCGGATGTAGTATTTCACAACATTCCTGGCGGGTCCGCCCCAACTTCTCGGTGGGCACATTATATATGTCGATATCGTAATATAACCTAACCCAAACCATCTAGACCCTAGCTGGGAATGTTTTACAAGATCCCGCCGTTTGGCCCGTACTTCTCCGTGGGGACATTATATACGTCTATAACTTTATATATCCTAACCTAAGGGAACCTAAAATCTCGGATGTAGTATTTTCCAACATTCCTGGCGGGTCTGCCCCTACTTCTCGGCGGGCACATTATATACGTCTATATCGTAATATAACCTAACCTAACCCATCTAGACCCTCGCTAGTTATGTTTTACAAAATCCCGGTCGTGTCGTCCCTTACGTCTCGGTGCGGACATTATATACGTCTATAACGTTATATATCCTAACCTAAGGCAAACTAACATCGCGGATGTAGTATTTCACAACATTCCTGGCGGGTCGGCCCCAACTTCTCGGTGGGAACGTTATATACGTCTATAACGTAATATAACCTAACCAAACCCATCTAGCCCCTCGCTGGTAATGTTTTACAAAATCCCGGTCGTGTCGTCCCGTACTTCTCGGTGAGGACATTATATACGTCTATAACGTTATATATCCTAACCTAAGGGAACCTAACATCGCGGATGTAGTATTTCACAACATTCTTGGCGGGTTGGCGCCAATTCTCGGTGGGAACATTATATACGTCTATAACGTAATATAACCTAACCTAACCCATCTAGCCCCTAGCTGGGAATGTTTTACAAAATCCCGCCGTGTCGGCCCGTACATTTCCGTGGGGACATTATGTACGTCTATAACTTTATATATCCTAACATAAGGGAACCTAACATCTCGGATGTAGTATTTTCCAACATTCCTGGCGGGTCGGCCCCAACTTCTCGGTGGGCACATTATATACTTCTATATCGTAATATAACCTAACCTAACCCATCTAGACCCTCGCAGCTAATGTTTTACAAAATCCCGGTCGTGTCGGCCCGTACTTCTCGGTGGGGAAATTATATACGTCTATAACTTTACATATCCTAACCTAAGGGAACCTAACATCTCGGATGTAGTATTTTCCAACATTCCCGGGGGGTTCGGCCCCTACTTCTCGGTGGGCACATTATATACGTCTATATCGTAATATAACCTAACCTAACCCATCTAGACCCTCGCTAGTAATGTTTTACAAAATCCCGGTTGTGTCGTCCCTTACGTCTCGGTGTGGACATTATATACGTCTATAACGTTATATATCCTAACCTAAGGCAAACTAACATCGCGGATGTAGTATTTCACAACATTCCTGGCGGGTCGGCCCCAACTTCTCGGCGGGCACATTATATACGTCTATATCGTAATATAACCTAACCTAACCCATCTAGACCCTCGCTGGTAATGTTTTACAAAATCCCGGTCGTGTCGGCCCGTACTTCTCGGTGGGGAAATTATATACGTCTATAACGTTATATATCCTAACCTAAGGGAACCTAACATCTCGGATGTAGTATTTTCCAACATTCCCGGGGGTTCGGCCCCTACTTCTCGGTGGGCACATTATATACGTCTATATCGTAATATAACCTAACCTAACCCATCTAGACCCTGGCTGGTAATGTTTTACAAAATCCCGGTCGTGTCGGCCCGTACTTCTCGTTGGGGACATTATATACGTCTATAATGTTATGTATCCTAACCTAAGGGAACCTAACAACGCGGATGTAGTATTTCACAACATTCCTGACGGGTCGGCGCCAATTCTCGGTAGGAACATTATATACGTCTATAACGTAATATAACCTAACCTAACCCATCTAGCCCCTAGCTGGGAATGTTTTACAAAATCCCGCCGTGTCGGCCCGTACATTTCCGTGGGGACATTATGTACGTCTATAACTTTATATATCCTAACATAAGGGAACCTAACATCTCGGATGTAGTATTTTCCAATATTCCCGGGGGTTCGGCCCCTACTTCTCGGTGGGCATATTATATACGTCTATATCGTAACATAACCTAACCTAACCCATCTAGACCCTCGCTAGTTATGTTTTACAAAATCCCGGTCGTGTCGTCCCTTACGTCTCGGTGCGGACATTATATACGTCTATAACGTTATATATCCGAACCTAAGGCAAACTAACATCGCGGATGTAGTATTTCACAACATTCCTGGCGGGTCGGCCCCAACTTCTCGGTGGGAACGTTATATACGTCTATAACGTAATATAACCTAACCAAACCCATCTAGCCCCTCGCTGGTAATGTTTTACAAAATCCCGGTCGTGTCGTCCCGTACTTCTCGGTGGGGACATTATATACGTCTATAACGTTATATATCCTAACCTAAGGGAACCTAACATCGCGGATGTAGTATTTCACAACATTCTTGGCGGGTTGGCGCCAATTCTCGGTGGGAACATTATATACGTCTATAACGTAATGTAACCTAACCTAACCCATCTAGCCCCTCGCTGGTAATGTTTTACAAAATCCCGGTCGTGTCGGCCCGTACTTCTCGGTGGGGAAATTATATACGTCTATAACGTTATATGTCCTAACCTAAGGGAACCTAACATCTCGGATGTAGTATTTTCCAATATTCCCGGGGGTTCGGCCCCTACTTCTCGGTGGGCATATTATATACGTCTATATCGTAATATAACCTAACCTAACCCATCTAGACCCTCGCTAGTTATGTTTTACAAAATCCCGGTCGTGTCGTCCCTTACGTCTCGGTGCGGACATTATATACGTCTATAACGTTATATATCCTAACCTAAGGCAAACTAACATCGCGGATGTAGTATTTCACAACATTCCTGGCGGGTCGGCCCCAACTTCTCGGTGGGAACGTTATATACGTCTATAACGTAATATAACCTAACCAAACCCATCTAGCCCCTCGCTGGTAATGTTTTACAAAATCCCGGTCGTGTCGTCCCGTACTTCTCGGTGGGGACATTATATACGTCTATAACGTTATATATCCTAACCTAAGGGAACCTAACATCGCGGATGTAGTATTTCACAACATTCTTGGCGGGTTGGCGCCAATTCTCGGTGGGAACATTATATACGTCTATAACGTAATATAACCTAACCTAACCCATCTAGCCCCTAGCTGGGAATGTTTTACAAAATCCCGCCGTGTCGGCCCGTACATTTCCGTGGGGACATTATGTACGTCTATAACTTTATATATCCTAACATAAGGGAACCTAACATCTCGGATGTAGTATTTTCCAACATTCCTGGCGGGTCGGCCCCAACTTCTCGGTGGGCACATTATATACTTCTATATCGTAATATAACCTAACCTAACCCATCTAGACACTGGCTGGTAATGTTTTACAAAATCGCGGTCGTGTCGGCCCGTACGTCTCGGTGGGGACATTATATACGTCTATAACGTTATATATCCTAACCTAAGGGAACCTAACATCGCGGATGTAGTATTTCACAACATTCCTGGCGGGTCGGCGCCAATTCTCGGTCGGAATATTATATACGTCTATAACGTAATATAACCTAACCTAACCCATCTAGACCCTAACTGGGAATGTTTTACAAAATCCCGCCGTGTCGGCCCGTACTTTTCCGTGGGGACATTATATACGTCTATAACTTTATATATCCTAACCTAAGGGAACATAACATCCCGGATGTAGTATTTTCCAACATTCCTGGCGGGTCGGCCCCTAACTCTCGGCGGGCACATTATATACGTCTATGTCGTAATATAACCTAACCTAACCCATCTAGACCCTGGCTGGTAATGTTTTACAAAATCCCGGTCGTGTCGGCCCGTACTTCTCGGTGCGGACATTATATACGTCTATAACGTTATATATCCTAACCTAAGGGAAACTAACATCGCGGATGTAGTATTTCACAACATTCCTGGCGGGTAGGCGCCAATTCTCGGTGGGAACATTATATACGTCTATATCGTAATATAACCTAACCTAACCCATCTAGACCCTCGCTGGTAATGTTTTACAAAATCCCGGTCGTGTCGGCCCGTACTTCTCGGTGTGGACATTATATACGTCTATAATGTTATATATCCTAACCTAAGGCAAACTAACATCGCGGATGTAGTATTTCACAACATTCCTGGCGGGTCCGCCCCAACTTCTCGGTGGGCACATTATATATGTCTATATCGTAATATAACCTAACCCAAACCATCTAGACCCTAGCTGGGAATGTTTTACAAGATCCCGCCGTTTGGCCCGTACTTCTCCGTGGGGACATTATATACGTCTATAACTTTATATATCCTAACCTAAGGGAACCTAAAATCTCGGATGTAGTATTTTCCAACATTCCTGGCGGGTCTGCCCCTACTTCTCGGCGGGCACATTATATACGTCTATATCGTAATATAACCTAACCTAACCCATCTAGACCCTCGCTGGTAATGTTTTACAAAATCCCGGTCGTGCCGGCCCGTACTTCCCGGTGGGGACAATATATACGTCTATAACGTTATATATCCTAACGTAAGGGAACCCAACCTCTCGGATGTAGTATTTTCCAACATTCCTGGCGGGTCGGCACCAACTTCTCGGTGGGGACATTATATACGTCCATAACGTAATATATCCTAACCTAAGGCAACCTAACATCGCGGATGTAGTATTTCACAACATTCCTGGCGGGTCGGCGCCAATTCTCAGTGGGAACATTATATACGTCTATAACGTAATGTAACCTAACCTAACCCATCTAGCCCCTCGCTGGTAATGTTTTACAAAATCCCGGTCGTGTCGGCCCGTACTTCTCGGTGGGGAAATTATATACGTCTATAACGTTATATGTCCTAACCTAAGGGAACCTAACATCTCGGATGTAGTATTTTCCAATATTCCCGGGGGTTCGGCCCCTACTTCTCGGTGGGCATATTATATACGTCTATATCGTAATATAACCTAACCTAACCCATCTAGACCCTCGCTAGTTATGTTTTACAAAATCCCGGTCGTGTCGTCCCTTACGTCTCGGTGCGGACATTATATACGTCTATAACGTTATATATCCTAACCTAAGGCAAACTAACATCGCGGATGTAGTATTTCACAACATTCCTGGCGGGTCGGCCCCAACTTCTCGGTGGGAACGTTATATACGTCTATAACGTAATATAACCTAACCAAACCCATCTAGGCCCTCGCTGGTAATGTTTTACAAAATCCCGGTCGTGTCGTCCCGTACTTCTCGGTGGGGACATTATATACGTCTATAACGTTATATATCCTAACCTAAGGGAACCTAACATCGCGGATGTAGTATTTCACAACATTCTTGGCGGGTTGGCGCCAATTCTCGGTGGGAACATTATATACGTCTATAACGTAATATAACCTAACCTAACCCATCTAGCCCCTAGCTGGGAATGTTTTACAAAATCCCGCCGTGTCGGCCCGTACATTTCCGTGGGGACATTATGTACGTCTATAACTTTATATATCCTAACATAAGGGAACCTAACATCTCGGATGTAGTATTTTCCAACATTCCTGGCGGGTCGGCCCCAACTTCTCGGTGGGCACATTATATACTTCTATATCGTAATATAACCTAACCTAACCCATCTAGACCCTCGCAGCTAATGTTTTACAAAATCCCGGTCGTGTCGGCCCGTACTTCTCGGTGGGGAAATTATATACGTCTATAACTTTACATATCCTCACCTAAGGGAACCTAACATCTCGGATGTAGTATTTTCCAACATTCCCGGGGGGTTCGGCCCCTACTTCTCGGTGGGCACATTATATACGTCTATATCGTAATATAACCTAACCTAACCCATCTAGACCCTCGCTAGTAATGTTTTACAAAATCCCGGTTGTGTCGTCCCTTACGTCTCGGTGCGGACATTATATACGTCTATAACGTTATATATCCTAACCTAAGGCAAACTAACATCGCGGATGTAGTATTTCACAACATTCCTGGCGGGTCGGCCCCAACTTCTCGGTGGGCACATTATATATGTCTATATCGTAATATAACCTAACCTAACCCATCTAGACCCTCGCTGGTAATGTTTTACAAAATCCCGGTCGTGTCGGCCCGTACTTCTCGGTGGGGAAATTATATACGTCTATAACGTTATATGTCCTAACCTAAGGGAACCTAACATCTCGGATGTAGTATTTTCCAATATTCCCGGGGGTTCGGCCCCTACTTCTCGGTGGGCATATTATATACGTCTATATCGTAACATAACCTAACCTAACCCATCTAGACCCTCGCTAGTTATGTTTTACAAAATCCCGGTCGTGTCGTCCCTTACGTCTCGGTGCGGACATTATATACGTCTATAACGTTATATATCCGAACCTAAGGCAAACTAACATCGCGGATGTAGTATTTCACAACATTCCTGGCGGGTCGGCCCCAACTTCTCGGTGGGAACGTTATATACGTCTATAACGTAATATAACCTAACCAAACCCATCTAGCCCCTCGCTGGTAATGTTTTACAAAATCCCGGTCGTGTCGTCCCGTACTTCTCGGTGGGGACATTATATACGTCTATAACGTTATATATCCTAACCTAAGGGAACCTAACATCGCGGATGTAGTATTTCACAACATTCTTGGCGGGTTGGCGCCAATTCTCGGTGGGAACATTATATACGTCTATAACGTAATGTAACCTAACCTAACCCATCTAGCCCCTCGCTGGTAATGTTTTACAAAATCCCGGTCGTGTCGGCCCGTACTTCTCGGTGGGGAAATTATATACGTCTATAACGTTATATGTCCTAACCTAAGGGAACCTAACATCTCGGATGTAGTATTTTCCAATATTCCCGGGGGTTCGGCCCCTACTTCTCGGTGGGCATATTATATACGTCTATATCGTAATATAACCTAACCTAACCCATCTAGACCCTCGCTAGTTATGTTTTACAAAATCCCGGTCGTGTCGTCCCTTACGTCTCGGTGCGGACATTATATACGTCTATAACGTTATATATCCTAACCTAAGGCAAACTAACATCGCGGATGTAGTATTTCACAACATTCCTGGCGGGTCGGCCCCAACTTCTCGGTGGGAACGTTATATACGTCTATAACGTAATATAACCTAACCAAACCCATCTAGCCCCTCGCTGGTAATGTTTTACAAAATCCCGGTCGTGTCGTCCCGTACTTCTCGGTGGGGACATTATATACGTCTATAACGTTATATATCCTAACCTAAGGGAACCTAACATCGCGGATGTAGTATTTCACAACATTCTTGGCGGGTTGGCGCCAATTCTCGGTGGGAACATTATATACGTCTATAACGTAATATAACCTAACCTAACCCATCTAGCCCCTAGCTGGGAATGTTTTACAAAATCCCGCCGTGTCGGCCCGTACATTTCCGTGGGGACATTATGTACGTCTATAACTTTATATATCCTAACATAAGGGAACCTAACATATCGGATGTAGTATTTTCCAACATTCCTGGCGGGTCGGCCCCAACTTCTCGGTGGGCACATTATATACTTCTATATCGTAATATAACCTAACCTAACCCATCTAGACACTGGCTGGTAATGTTTTACAAAATCGCGGTCGTGTCGGCCCGTACGTCTCGGTGGGGACATTATATACGTCTATAACGTTATATATCCTAACCTAAGGGAACCTAACATCGCGGATGTAGTATTTCACAACATTCCTGGCGGGTCGGCGCCAATTCTCGGTCGGAATATTATATACGTCTATAACGTAATATAACCTAACCTAACCCATCTAGACCCTAACTGGGAATGTTTTACAAAATCCCGCCGTGTCGGCCCGTACTTTTCCGTGGGGACATTATATACGTCTATAACTTTATATATCCTAACCTAAGGGAACATAACATCCCGGATGTAGTATTTTCCAACATTCCTGGCGGGTCGGCCCCTAACTCTCGGCGGGCACATTATATACGTCTATGTAGTAATATAACCTAACCTAACCCATCTAGACACTGGCTGGTAATGTTTTACAAAATCCCGGTCGTGTCGGCCCGTACTTCTCGGTGCGGACATTATATACGTCTATAACGTTATATATCCTAACCTAAGGGAAACTAACATCGCGGATGTAGTATTTCACAACATTCCTGGCGGGTAGGCGCCAATTCTCGGTGGGAACATTATATACGTCTATATCGTAATATAACCTAACCTAACCCATCTAGACCCTCGCTGGTAATGTTTTACAAAATCCCGGTCGTGTCGGCCCGTACTTCTCGGTGTGGACATTATATACGTCTATAATGTTATATATCCTAACCTAAGGCAAACTAACATCGCGGATGTAGTATTTCACAACATTCCTGGCGGGTCCGCCCCAACTTCTCGGTGGGCACATTATATACGTCTATAACGTAATATAACCTAACCCAAACCATCTAGACCCTAGCTGGGAATGTTTTACAAGATCCCGCCGTTTGGCCCGTACTTCTCCGTGGGGACATTATATACGTCTATAACTTTATATATCCTAACCTAAGGGAACCTAAAATCTCGGATGTAGTATTTTCCAACATTCCTGGCGGGTCTGCCCCTACTTCTCGGCGGGCACATTATATACGTCTATATCGTAATATAACCTAACCTAACCCATCTAGACCCTCGCTGGTAATGTTTTACAAAATCCCGGTCGTGCCGGCCCGTACTTCCCGGTGGGGACAATATATACGTCTATAACGTTATATATCCTAACGTAAGGGAACCCAACCTCTCGGATGTAGTATTTTCCAACATTCCTGGCGGGTCGGCACCAACTTCTCGGTGGGGACATTATATACGTCCATAACGTAATATATCCTAACCTAAGGCAACCTAACATCGCGGATGTAGTATTTCACAACATTCCTGGCGGGTCGGCGCCAATTCTCAGTGGGAACATTATATACGTCTATAACGTAATGTAACCTAATCTAACCCATCTAGCCCCTCGCTGGTAATGTTTTACAAAATCCCGGTCGTGTCGGCCCGTACTTCTCGGTGGGGAAATTATATACGTCTATAACGTTATATGTCCTAACCTAAGGGAACCTAACATCTCGGATGTAGTATTTTCCAATATTCCCGGGGGTTCGGCCCCTACTTCTCGGTGGGCATATTATATACGTCTATATCGTAATATAACCTAACCTAACCCATCTAGACCCTCGCTAGTTATGTTTTACAAAATCCCGGTCGTGTCGTCCCTTACGTCTCGGTGCGGACATTATATACGTCTATAACGTTATATATCCTAACCTAAGGCAAACTAACATCGCGGATGTAGTATTTCACAACATTCCTGGCGGGTCGGCCCCAACTTCTCGGTGGGAACGTTATATACGTCTATAACGTAATATAACCTAACCAAACCCATCTAGCCCCTCGCTGGTAATGTTTTACAAAATCCCGGTCGTGTCGTCCCGTACTTCTCGGTGGGGACATTATATACGTCTATAACGTTATATATCCTAACCTAAGGGAACCTAACATCGCGGATGTAGTATTTCACAACATTCTTGGCGGGTTGGCGCCAATTCTCGGTGGGAACATTATATACGTCTATAACGTAATATAACCTAACCTAACCCATCTAGCCCCTAGCTGGGAATGTTTTACAAAATCCCGCCGTGTCGGCCCGTACATTTCCGTGGGGACATTATGTACGTCTATAACTTTATATATCCTAACATAAGGGAACCTAACATCTCGGATGTAGTATTTTCCAACATTCCTGGCGGGTCGGCCCCAACTTCTCGGTGGGCACATTATATACTTCTATATCGTAATATAACCTAACCTAACCCATCTAGACCCTCGCAGCTAATGTTTTACAAAATCCCGGTCGTGTCGGCCCGTACTTCTCGGTGGGGAAATTATATACGTCTATAACTTTACATATCCTCACCTAAGGGAACCTAACATCTCGGATGTAGTATTTTCCAACATTCCCGGGGGGTTCGGCCCCTACTTCTCGGTGGGCACATTATATACGTCTATATCGTAATATAACCTAACCTAACCCATCTAGACCCTCGCTAGTAATGTTTTACAAAATCCCGGTTGTGTCGTCCCTTACGTCTCGGTGCGGACATTATATACGTCTATAACGTTATATATCCTAACCTAAGGCAAACTAACATCGCGGATGTAGTATTTCACAACATTCCTGGCGGGTCGGCCCCAACTTCTCGGTGGGCACATTATATATGTCTATATCGTAATATAACCTAACCTAACCCATCTAGACCCTCGCTGGTAATGTTTTACAAAATCCCGGTCGTGTCGGCCCGTACTTCTCGGTGGGGAAATTATATACGTCTATAACGTTATATGTCCTAACCTAAGGGAACCTAACATCTCGGATGTAGTATTTTCCAATATTCCCGGGGGTTCGGCCCCTACTTCTCGGTGGGCATATTATATACGTCTATATCGTAATATAACCTAACCTAACCCATCTAGACCCTCGGTAGTTATGTTTTACAAAATCCCGGTCGTGTCGTCCCTTACGTCTCGGTGCGGACATTATATACGTCTATAACGTTATATATCCTAACCTAAGGCAAACTAACATCGCGGATGTAGTATTTCACAACATTCCTGGCGGGTCGGCCCCAACTTCTCGATGGGAACATTATATACGTCTATAACGTAATATAACCGAACCTAACCCATCTAGACCCTAACTGGGAATGTTTTACAAAATCCCGGTCGTGTCGTCCCGTACTTCTCGGTGGGGACATTATATACGTCTATAACGTTATATATCCTAACCTAAGGGAACCTAACATCGCGGATGTAGTATTTCACAACATTCTTGGCGGGTTGGCGCCAATTCTCGGTGGGAACATTATATACGTCCATAACGTAATATATCCTAACCTAAGGCAACCTAACATCGCGGATGTAGTATTTCACAACATTCCTGGCGGGTCGGCGCCAATTCTCAGTGGGAACATTATATACGTCTATAACGTAATGTAACCTAATCTAACCCATCTAGCCCCTCGCTGGTAATGTTTTACAAAATCCCGGTCGTGTCGGCCCGTACTTCTCGGTGGGGAAATTATATACGTCTATAACGTTATATGTCCTAACCTAAGGGAACCTAACATCTCGGATGTAGTATTTTCCAATATTCCCGGGGGTTCGGCCCCTACTTCTCGGTGGGCATATTATATACGTCTATATCGTAATATAACCTAACCTAACCCATCTAGACCCTCGCTAGTTATGTTTTACAAAATCCCGGTCGTGTCGTCCCTTACGTCTCGGTGCGGACATTATATACGTCTATAACGTTATATATCCTAACCTAAGGCAAACTAACATCGCGGATGTAGTATTTCACAACATTCCTGGCGGGTCGGCCCCAACTTCTCGGTGGGAACGTTATATACGTCTATAACGTAATATAACCTAACCAAACCCATCTAGCCCCTCGCTGGTAATGTTTTACAAAATCCCGGTCGTGTCGTCCCGTACTTCTCGGTGGGGACATTATATACGTCTATAACGTTATATATCCTAACCTAAGGGAACCTAACATCGCGGATGTAGTATTTCACAACATTCTTGGCGGGTTGGCGCCAATTCTCGGTGGGAACATTATATACGTCTATAACGTAATATAACCTAACCTAACCCATCTAGCCCCTAGCTGGGAATGTTTTACAAAATCCCGCCGTGTCGGCCCGTACATTTCCGTGGGGACATTATGTACGTCTATAACTTTATATATCCTAACATAAGGGAACCTAACATCTCGGATGTAGTATTTTCCAACATTCCTGGCGGGTCGGCCCCAACTTCTCGGTGGGCACATTATATACTTCTATATCGTAATATAACCTAACCTAACCCATCTAGACCCTCGCAGCTAATGTTTTACAAAATCCCGGTCGTGTCGGCCCGTACTTCTCGGTGGGGAAATTATATACGTCTATAACTTTACATATCCTCACCTAAGGGAACCTAACATCTCGGATGTAGTATTTTCCAACATTCCCGGGGGGTTCGGCCCCTACTTCTCGGTGGGCACATTATATACGTCTATATCGTAATATAACCTAACCTAACCCATCTAGACCCTCGCTAGTAATGTTTTACAAAATCCCGGTTGTGTCGTCCCTTACGTCTCGGTGCGGACATTATATACGTCTATAACGTTATATATCCTAACCTAAGGCAAACTAACATCGCGGATGTAGTATTTCACAACATTCCTGGCGGGTCGGCCCCAACTTCTCGGTGGGCACATTATATATGTCTATATCGTAATATAACCTAACCTAACCCATCTAGACCCTCGCTGGTAATGTTTTACAAAATCCCGGTCGTGTCGGCCCGTACTTCTCGGTGGGGAAATTATATACGTCTATAACGTTATATGTCCTAACCTAAGGGAACCTAACATCTCGGATGTAGTATTTTCCAATATTCCCGGGGGTTCGGCCCCTACTTCTCGGTGGGCATATTATATACGTCTATATCGTAATATAACCTAACCTAACCCATCTAGACCCTCGGTAGTTATGTTTTACAAAATCCCGGTCGTGTCGTCCCTTACGTCTCGGTGCGGACATTATATACGTCTATAACGTTATATATCCTAACCTAAGGCAAACTAACATCGCGGATGTAGTATTTCACAACATTCCTGGCGGGTCGGCCCCAACTTCTCGATGGGAACATTATATACGTCTATAACGTAATATAACCGAACCTAACCCATCTAGACCCTAACTGGGAATGTTTTACAAAATCCCGGTCGTGTCGTCCCGTACTTCTCGGTGGGGACATTATATACGTCTATAACGTTATATATCCTAACCTAAGGGAACCTAACATCGCGGATGTAGTATTTCACAACATTCTTGGCGGGTTGGCGCCAATTCTCGGTGGGAACATTATATACGTCTATAACGTAATATAACCTAACCTAACCCATCTAGCCCCTAGCTGGGAATGTTTTACATAATCCCGCCGTGTCGGCCCGTACATTTCCGTGGGGACATTATGTACGTCTATAACTTTATATATCCTAACATAAGGGAACCTAACATCTCGGATGTAGTATTTTCCAACATTCCTGGCGGGTCGGCCCCAACTTCTCGGTGGGCACATTATATACTTCTATATCGTAATATAACCTAACCTAACCCATCTAGACCCTCGCAGCTAATGTTTTACAAAATCCCGGTCGTGTCGGCCCGTACTTCTCGGTGGGGAAATTATATACGTCTCTAACTTTACATATCCTAACCTAAGGGAACCTAACATCTCGGATGTAGTATTTTCCAACATTCCCGGGGGGTTCGGCCCCTACTTCTCGGTGGGCACATTATATACGTCTATATCGTAATATAACCTAACCTAACCCATCTAGACCCTCGCTAGTAATGTTTTACAAAATCCCGGTTGTGTCGTCCCTTACGTCTCGGTGCGGACATTATATACGTCTATAACGTTATATATCCTAACCTAAGGCAAACTAACATCGCGGATGTAGTATTTCACAACATTCCTGGCGGGTCGGCCCCAACTTCTCGGTGGGCACATTATATATGTCTATATCGTAATATAACCTAACCTAACCCATCTAGACCCTCGCTGGTAATGTTTTACAAAATCCCGGTCGTGTCGGCCCGTACTTCTCGGTGGGGAAATTATATACGTCTATAACGTTATATATCCTAACCTAAGGGAACCTAACATCTCGGATGTAGTATTTTCCAACATTCCTGGCGGGTCGGCCCCTACTTCCCGGCGGGCACATTATATACGTCTATATCGTAATATAACCTAACCTAACCCATCGAGTCACTGGCTGGTAATGTTTTACAAAATCCCGGTCGTGTCGGCCCGTACTTCTCGGTGGGGACATTATATACGTCTATAACGTTATATATCCTAACCTAAGGGAACCTAACATCGCGGATGTAGTATTTCACAACTTTGCTGGCGGGTCGGCGCCAATTCTCGGTGGGAACATTATATACGTCTATAACGTAATATAACCGAACCTAACCCATCTAGACCCTAACTGGGAATGTTTTACATAATCCCGGTCGTGTCGGCCCGTACTTTTCCGTGGGGACATTATATGCGCCTATTACTTTATATATCCTAACCTAAGGGAACCTAACATCTCGGATGTAGTATTTTCCAACATTCCTGGCGGGTCGGCCCCTACTTCTCGGTGGGCACATTATATACGTCTATATCGTAATATAACCTAACCTAACCCATCTAGACCATCGCTAGTAATGTTTTACAAAATCCCGGTCGTGTCGTCCCGTACGTCTCGGTGCGGGCATTATGTACGTCTATAAATTTATATATCCTAACCTAAGGGAGACTTACATCTCGGATGTAGTATTTTCCAACATTCCCGGGGGTTCGGCCCCTACTTCTCGGTGGGCACATTATATACGTCTATATCGTAATATAACCTAACCTAACCCATCTAGACCCTGGCTGGTAATGTTTTACAAAATCCCGGTCGTGTCGGCCCGTACTTCTCGTTGGGGACATTATATACGTCTATAATGTTATGTATCCTAACCTAAGGGAACCTAACAACGCGGATGTAGTATTTCACAACATTCCTGACGGGTCGGCGCCAATTCTCGGTAGGAACATTATATACGTCTATAACGTAATATAACCTAACCTAACCCATCTAGCCCATAGCTGGGAATGTTTTACAAAATCCCGCCGTGTCGGCCCGTACATTTCCGTGGGGACATTATGTACGTCTATAACTTTATATATCCTAACATAAGGGAACCTAACATCTCGGATGTAGTATTTTCCAATATTCCCGGGGGTTCGACCCCTACTTCTCGGTGGGCATATTATATACGTCTATATCGTAATATAACCTAACCTAACCCATCTAGACCCTCGCTAGTTATGTTTTACAAAATCCCGGTCGTGTCGTCCCTTACGTCTCGGTGCGGACATTATATACGTCTATAACGTTATATATCCTAACCTAAGGCAAACTAACATCGCGGATGTAGTATTTCACAACATTCCTGGCGGGTCGGCCCCAACTTCTCGGTGGGAACGTTATATACGTCTATAACGTAATATAACCTAACCAAACCCATCTAGCCCCTCGCTGGTAATGTTTTACAAAATCCCGGTCGTGTCGTCCCGTACTTCTCGGTGGGGACATTATATACGTCTATAACGTTATATATCCTAACCTAAGGGAACCTAACATCGCGGATGTAGTACTTCACAACATTCTTGGCGGGTTGGCGCCAATTCTCGGTGGGAACATTATATACGTCTATAACGTAATATAACCTAACCTAACCCATCTAGCCCCTAGCTGGGAATGTTTTACAAAATCCCGCCGTGTCGGCCCGTACATTTCCGTGGGGACATTATGTACGTCTATAACTTTATATATCCTAACATAAGGGAACCTAACATCTCGGATGTAGTATTTTCCAACATTCCTGGCGGGTCGGCCCCAACTTCTCGGTGGGCACATTATATACTTCTATATCGTAATATAACCTAACCTAACCCATCTAGACCCTCGCTGGTAATGTTTTACAAAATCCTGGTCGTGTCGGCCCGTACTTCTCGGTGGGGAAATTATATACGTCTATAACTTTACATATCCTAACCTAAGGGAACCTAACATCTCGGATGTAGTATTTTCCAACATTCCCGGGGGGTTCGGCCCCTACTTCTCGGTGGGCACATTATATACGTCTATATCGTAATATAACCTAACCTAACCCATCTAGACCCTCGCTAGTAATGTTTTACAAAATCCCGGTTGTGTCGTCCCTTACGTCTCGGTGCGGACATTATATACGTCTATAACGTTATATATCCTAACCTAAGGCAAACTAACATCGCGGATGTAGTATTTCACAACATTCCTGGCGGGTCGGCCCCAACTTCTCGGTGGGCACATTATATATGTCTATATCGTAATATAACCTAACCTAACCCATCTAGACCGTCGCTGGTAATGTTTTACAAAATCCCGGTCGTGTCGGCCCGTACTTCTCGGTGGAGAAATTATATACGTCTATAACGTTATATATCCTAACCTAAGGGAACCTAAAATCTCGGATGTAGTATTTTCCTACATTCGTGGCTGGTCGGCCGCTACTTCTCGGCGGGCACATTATATACGTCTATATCGTAATATAACCTAACCTAACCCATCTAGACCCTCGCTGGTAATGTTTTACAAAATCCCGGTCGTGTCGGCCCGTACTTCTCGGTGAGGAAATTATATACGTCTATAGCGTTATATATCCTAACCTAAGGGAACCTAACATCTCGGATGTAGTATTTTCCAATATTCCTGGCGGGTCGGCCCCTACTTCTCGGCGGGCACATTATATACGTCTATATCGTAATATAACCTAACCTAACCCATCGAGTCACTGGCTGGTAATGTTTTACAAAATCCCGGTCGTGTCGGCCCGTAATTCTCGGTGGGGACATTATATACGTCTATAACGTTATATATCCTAACCTAAGGGAACCTAACATCTCGGATGTAGTATTTTCCAACATTCCTGGCGGGTCGGCCCCTACTTCCCGGCGGGCACATTATATACGTCTATATCGTAATATAACCTAACCTAACCCATCGAGTCACTGGCTGGTAATGTTTTACAAAATCCCGGTCGTGTCGGCCCGTACTTCTCGGTGGGGACATTATATACGTCTATAACGTTATATATCCTAACCTAAGGGAACCTAACATCGCGGATGTAGTATTTCACAACTTTGCTGGCGGGTCGGCGCCAATTCTCGGTGGGAACATTATATACGTCTATAACGTAATATAACCGAACCTAACCCATCTAGACCCTAACTGGGAATGTTTTACATAATCCCGGTCGTGTCGGCCCGTACTTTTCCGTGGGGACATTATATGCGCCTATTACTTTATATATCCTAACCTAAGGGAACCTAACATCTCGGATGTAGTATTTTCCAACATTCCTGGCGGGTCGGCCCCTACTTCTCGGTGGGCACATTATATACGTCTATATCGTAATATAACCTAACCTAACCCATCTAGACCATCGCTAGTAATGTTTTACAAAATCCCGGTCGTGTCGTCCCGTACGTCTCGGTGCGGGCATTATGTACGTCTATAAATTTATATATCCTAACCTAAGGGAGACTTACATCTCGGATGTAGTATTTTCCAACATTCCCGGGGGTTCGGCCCCTACTTCTCGGTGGGCACATTATATACGTCTATATCGTAATATAACCTAACCTAACCCATCTAGACCCTGGCTGGTAATGTTTTACAAAATCCCGGTCGTGTCGGCCCGTACTTCTCGTTGGGGACATTATATACGTCTATAATGTTATGTATCCTAACCTAAGGGAACCTAACAACGCGGATGTAGTATTTCACAACATTCCTGACGGGTCGGCGCCAATTCTCGGTAGGAACATTATATACGTCTATAACGTAATATAACCTAACCTAACCCATCTAGCCCATAGCTGGGAATGTTTTACAAAATCCCGCCGTGTCGGCCCGTACATTTCCGTGGGGACATTATGTACGTCTATAACTTTATATATCCTAACATAAGGGAACCTAACATCTCGGATGTAGTATTTTCCAATATTCCCGGGGGTTCGACCCCTACTTCTCGGTGGGCATATTATATACGTCTATATCGTAATATAACCTAACCTAACCCATCTAGACCCTCGCTAGTTATGTTTTACAAAATCCCGGTCGTGTCGTCCCTTACGTCTCGGTGCGGACATTATATACGTCTATAACGTTATATATCCTAACCTAAGGCAAACTAACATCGCGGATGTAGTATTTCACAACATTCCTGGCGGGTCGGCCCCAACTTCTCGGTGGGAACGTTATATACGTCTATAACGTAATATAACCTAACCAAACCCATCTAGCCCCTCGCTGGTAATGTTTTACAAAATCCCGGTCGTGTCGTCCCGTACTTCTCGGTGGGGACATTATATACGTCTATAACGTTATATATCCTAACCTAAGGGAACCTAACATCGCGGATGTAGTACTTCACAACATTCTTGGCGGGTTGGCGCCAATTCTCGGTGGGAACATTATATACGTCTATAACGTAATATAACCTAACCTAACCCATCTAGCCCCTAGCTGGGAATGTTTTACAAAATCCCGCCGTGTCGGCCCGTACATTTCCGTGGGGACATTATGTACGTCTATAACTTTATATATCCTAACATAAGGGAACCTAACATCTCGGATGTAGTATTTTCCAACATTCCTGGCGGGTCGGCCCCAACTTCTCGGTGGGCACATTATATACTTCTATATCGTAATATAACCTAACCTAACCCATCTAGACCCTCGCTGGTAATGTTTTACAAAATCCTGGTCGTGTCGGCCCGTACTTCTCGGTGGGGAAATTATATACGTCTATAACTTTACATATCCTAACCTAAGGGAACCTAACATCTCGGATGTAGTATTTTCCAACATTCCCGGGGGGTTCGGCCCCTACTTCTCGGTGGGCACATTATATACGTCTATATCGTAATATAACCTAACCTAACCCATCTAGACCCTCGCTAGTAATGTTTTACAAAATCCCGGTTGTGTCGTCCCTTACGTCTCGGTGCGGACATTATATACGTCTATAACGTTATATATCCTAACCTAAGGCAAACTAACATCGCGGATGTAGTATTTCACAACATTCCTGGCGGGTCGGCCCCAACTTCTCGGTGGGCACATTATATATGTCTATATCGTAATATAACCTAACCTAACCCATCTAGACCGTCGCTGGTAATGTTTTACAAAATCCCGGTCGTGTCGGCCCGTACTTCTCGGTGGAGAAATTATATACGTCTATAACGTTATATATCCTAACCTAAGGGAACCTAAAATCTCGGATGTAGTATTTTCCTACATTCGTGGCTGGTCGGCCGCTACTTCTCGGCGGGCACATTATATACGTCTATATCGTAATATAACCTAACCTAACCCATCTAGACCCTCGCTGGTAATGTTTTACAAAATCCCGGTCGTGTCGGCCCGTACTTCTCGGTGAGGAAATTATATACGTCTATAGCGTTATATATCCTAACCTAAGGGAACCTAACATCTCGGATGTAGTATTTTCCAATATTCCTGGCGGGTCGGCCCCTACTTCTCGGCGGGCACATTATATACGTCTATATCGTAATATAACCTAACCTAACCCATCGAGTCACTGGCTGGTAATGTTTTACAAAATCCCGGTCGTGTCGGCCCGTAATTCTCGGTGGGGACATTATATACGTCTATAACGTTATATATCCTAACCTAAGGGAACCTAACATCGCGGATGTAGTATTTCACAACTTTGCTGGCGGGTCGGCGCCAATTCTCGGTGGGAACATTACATACGTCTATAACGTAATATAACCGAACCTAACCCATCTAGACCCTAACTGGGAATGTTTTACATAATCCCGGTCGTGTCGGCCCGTACTTTTCCATGGGGACATTATATGCGCCTATTACTTTATATATCCTAACCTAAGGGAACCTAACATCTCGGATGTAGTATTTTCCAACATTCCTGGCGGGTCGGCCCCTACTTCTCGGTGGGCACATTATATACGTCTATATCGTAATATAACCTAACCTAACCCATCTAGACCATCGCTAGTAATGTTTTACAAAATCCCGGTCGTGTCGTCCCGTACGTCTCGGTGCGGGCATTATGTACGTCTATAAATTTATATATCCTAACCTAAGGGAGACTTACATCTCGGATGTAGTATTTTCCAACATTCCCGGGGGTTCGGCCCCTACTTCTCGGTGGGCACATTATATACGTCTATATCGTAATATAACCTAACCTAACCCATCTAGACCCTGGCTGGTAATGTTTTACAAAATCCCGGTCGTGTCGGCCCGTACTTCTCGTTGGGGACATTATATACGTCTATAATGTTATGTATCCTAACCTAAGGGAACCTAACAACGCGGATGTAGTATTTCACAACATTCCTGACGGGTCGGCGCCAATTCTCGGTAGGAACATTATATACGTCTATAACGTAATATAACCTAACCTAACCCATCTAGCCCCTAGCTGGGAATGTTTTACAAAATCCCGCCGTGTCGGCGCCAATTCTCAGTGGGAACATTATATACGTCTATAACGTAATATAACCTAACCTAACCCATCTAGCCCCTAGCTGGGAATGTTTTACAAAATCCCGCCGTGTCGGCCCGTACTTTTCCGCGGGGACATTATATACGTCTATAACTTTATATATCCTAACCTAAGGGAACCTAACATCTCGGATGTAGTATTTTCCAACATTCCCGGGGGTTCGGCCCCTACTTCTCGGTGGGCATATTATATACGTCTATATCGTAATATAACCTAACCTAACCCATCTAGACCCTGGCTGGTAATGTTTTACAAAATCCCGGTCGTGTCGGCCCGTACTTCTCGTTGGGGACATTATATACGTCTATAACGTTATATATCCTAACCTAAGGGAACCTAACATCGCGGATGTAGTATTTCTCAACATTCCTGGCGGGTCTGCGCCAATTCTCGGTGGGAACATTATATACGTCTATAACGTAATATAACCTAATCTGACCCATCTAGCTCCTAGCTGGGAATGCTTTACAAAATCCCGGTCGTGTCGGCACGTACATTTCCGTGGGGACACTATGTACGTCTATAACTTTATATATCCTAACCTAAGGGAACCTAACATCTCGGATGTAGTATTTTCCAACATTCCCGGGGGTTCGGCCCCTACTTCTCGGTGGGCACATTATATACGTCTATATCGTAATATAACCGAACCTAACCCATCTAGACCCTCGCTGGTAATGTTTTACAAAATCCCGGTCGTGTCGGCCCGTACTTCTCGGTGGGGAAATTATATACGTCTATAACGTTATATATCCTAACCTAAGGGAACATAACATCTCGGATGTAGTATTTTCCAACATTCCTGGCGGGTTGGTCCCTACTTTTCGGCGGGCACATTATATACGTCTATATCGTAATATAACCTAAACTAACCCATTTAGACACTGGCTGGTAATGTTTTACAAAATCCCGGTCGTGTCGGCCCCTACTTCTCGGTGGGGACATTATATACGTCTATAACGTTATATATCCTAACCTAAGAGAACCTAACATCGCGGATGTAGTATTTCACAACATTCCTGGCGGATCAGCGCCAATTCTCGGTGGGAACATTATATACGTCTATAACGTAATATAACCTAACCTAACCCATCTAGCCCCTAACTGGGAATGTTTTACAAAATCCCGCCGTGTCGGCCCGTACTTTTCCGTGGGGACATTATATACGTCTATAACTTTATATATCCTAACCTAAGGGAACCTAACATCTCGGATGTAGTATTTTCCAACATTCCTGGCGGGTCGGCCCCTACTCCTCGGCGGTCACATTATATACGTCTATATCGTAATATAACCTAATCTAACCCACCTAGACCCCGGCTGGCAATGTTTTACAAAATCCCGGTCGTGTCGGCCCGTACTTTTCCGCGGGGACATTATATACGTCTATAACGTGATATATCCTAACCTAAGGGAACCTAACATCGCGGATGTAGTATTTCACAACATTCCTGGCGGGTCGGCGCCAATTCTCGGTGGGAACATTATATACGTCTATAACGTAATATAACCTAACCTAACCCATTTAGCCTCTACCTGGGAATGTTTTACAAAATCCCGCCGTGTCGGCCCGTACATTTCCGTGGCGACATTATGTACGTATATAACTTTATATATCCTAACCTAAGGGAACCTAACATCTCGGATGTAGTATTTTCCAACATTCCGGGGGGTCGGCCCCTACTTCTCGGTGGGCACATTATATACGTCTATATCGTAATATAACCTAACCTAACCCATCTAGACCCTCGCTGGTAATGTTTTACAAAATCCCGGTCGTGTCGTCCCTTACGTCTCGGTGCGGACATTATATACGTCTATAACGTTATATATCCTAACCTAAGGCAAACTAACATCGCGGATGTAGTATTTCACAACATTCCTGGCGGGTCGGCCCCAACTTCTCGGTGGGCACATTATATACATCTATATCGTAATATAACCTAACCCAACCCATCTAGACCCTCGCTGGTAATGTTTTACAAAATCCCGGTCTTGTCGGCCCGTACTTCTCGGTGGGGAAATTATATACGTCTATAACGTTATATATCCTAACCTAAGGGAACCTAACATCTCGGATGTAGTATTTTCCAACATTCCTGGCGGGTCGGCCCCTACTTCTCGGCGGGCACATTATATACGTCTATATCGTAATATAACCTAACCTAACCCATCTAGACCCTGGCTGGTAATGTTTTACAAAATTCCGGTCGTGTCGGCCCGTACTTCTCGGTGCGGACATTATATACGTCTATAACGTAATATATCCTAACCTAAGGCAAACTAACATCGCGGATGTAGTATTTTCCAACATTCCTGGCGGGTCGGCCCCTACTTCTCGGCGGGCACATTATATACGTCTATATCGTAATATAACCTAACCTAACCCATCTAGATCCTGGCTGGTAATGTTTTACAATATCCCGGTCGTGTCGGCCCGTACTTCTCGGTGGGGACATCATATACGTCTATAATGTTATGTATCCTAACCTAAGGGAACCTAACATCGCGGATGTAGGATTTCACAACATTCCTGGCTGGTCGGCGCCAATTCTCGGTGAGAACATTATATACGTCTATAACGTAATATAACCTAACCTAACCCATCTAGCTCCTAGCTGGTATTGTTTTACAAAATCCCGGTCGTATCGGCCCGTACATTTCCGTGGGGACATTATGTACGTCTATAACTTTATATATCATAACCTAAGGGAACCTAACATCTCGGATGTAGTATTTTCCAACATTCCTGGCGGGTCGGCCCCTACTTCTCGGCGGGCACATTATATACGTCTATATCGTAATGTAACCTAATCTAACCCATCTAGACCCCGGCTGGCAATGTTTTACAAAATCCCGGTCGTGTCGGCCCGAACTTCTCGGTGGGGTCATTATATACGTCTATAATGTTATGTATCCTAACCTAAGGGAACCTAACATCGCGGATGTAGTATTTCACAACATTCCTGACGGGTCGGCACCAATTCTCGGTGGGAACATTATATACGTCTATAACGTAATATAACCTAACCTAACCCATCTAGCCCCTACCTGGGAATGTTTTACAAAATCCCGCTGTGTCGGCCCGTACTTTTCCGCGGGGACACTATATACGTCTATAACTTTATATATCCTAACCTAAGGGAACCTAACATCTCGGATGTAGTATTTTCCAACATTCCCGGGGGTTCGGCCCCTACTTCTCGGTGGGCACATTATATACGTCTATATCGTAATATAACCTAACCTAACCCATCTAGACCCCCGCTAGTAATGTTTTACAAAATCCCGGTCGTGGCGTCCCTTACGTCTCGGTGCGGACATTATATACGTCTATAACGTTATATATCCTAACCTAAGGCAAACTAACATCGCGGATGTAGTATTTCACAACATTCCTGGCGGGTCGGCCCCAACTTCTCGGTGGGCACATTATATACGTCTATATCGTAATATAACCTAACCTAACCCATCTAGACCCTCGCTGGTAATGTTTTACAAAATCCCGGTCGTGTCGGCCCGTTCTTCTCGGTGGGGACATTATATACGTCTATAACTTTATATATCCTAACCTAAGGGAACCTAACATCTCGGATGTAGTATTTTCCAACATTCCTGGCGGGTTGGTCCCAACTTCTCGGCGGGCACATTATATACGTCTATATCGTAATGTAACCTAACCTAACCCATTTAGACACTGGCTGGTAATGTTTTACAAAATCCCGGTCGTGTCGGCCCCTACTTCTCGGTGGGGACATTATATACGTCTATAACGTTATATATCCTAACCTAAGGGAACCTAACATCGCGGATGTAGTATTTCACAACATTCCTGGCGGGTCAGCGCCAATTCTCGGTGGGAACATTATATACGTCTATAACGTAATATAACCTAACCTAACCCATCTAGCCCCTAACTGGGAATGTTTTACAAAATCCCGCCGTGTCGGCCCGTACTTTTCCGCGGGGACATTATATACGTCTATAACTTTATATATCCTAACCTAAGGGAACCAAACATCTCGGATGTAGTATTTTCCAACATTCCCGGGGGTTCGGCCCCTACTTCTCGGTGGGCACATTATATACGTCTATATCGTAATATAACCTAACCTAACCCATCTAGACCCTCGCTGGTAATGTTTTACAAAATCCCGGTCGTGTCGTCCCTTACGTCTCGGTGCGGACATTATATACGTCTATAACGTTATATATCCTAACCTAAGGCAAACTAACATCGCGGATGTAGTATTTCACAACATTCCTGGCGGGTCGGCCCCAACTTCTCGGTGGGCACATTATATACATCTATATCGTAATATAACCTAACCCAACCCATCTAGACCCTCGCTGGTAATGTTTTACAAAATCCCGGTCTTGTCGGCCCGTACTTCTCGGTGGGGAAATTATATACGTCTATAACGTTATATATCCTAACCTAAGGGAACCTAACATCTCGGATGTAGTATTTTCCAACATTCCTGGCGGGTCGGCCCCTACTTCTCGGCGGGCACATTATATACGTCTATATCGTAATATAACCTAACCTAACCCATCTAGACCCTGGCTGGTAATGTTTTACAAAATTCCGGTCGTGTCGGCCCGTACTTCTCGGTGCGGACATTATATACGTCTATAACGTAATATATCCTAACCTAAGGCAAACTAACATCGCGGATGTAGTATTTTCCAACATTCCTGGCGGGTCGGCCCCTACTTCTCGGCGGGCACATTATATACGTCTATATCGTAATATAACCTAACCTAACCCATCTAGATCCTGGCTGGTAATGTTTTACAATATCCCGGTCGTGTCGGCCCGTACTTCTCGGTGGGGACATCATATACGTCTATAATGTTATGTATCCTAACCTAAGGGAACCTAACATCGCGGATGTAGGATTTCACAACATTCCTGGCTGGTCGGCGCCAATTCTCGGTGAGAACATTATATACGTCTATAACGTAATATAACCTAACCTAACCCATCTAGCTCCTAGCTGGTATTGTTTTACAAAATCCCGGTCGTATCGGCCCGTACATTTCCGTGGGGACATTATGTACGTCTATAACTTTATATATCATAACCTAAGGGAACCTAACATCTCGGATGTAGTATTTTCCAACATTCCTGGCGGGTCGGCCCCTACTTCTCGGCGGGCACATTATATACGTCTATATCGTAATGTAACCTAATCTAACCCATCTAGACCCCGGCTGGCAATGTTTTACAAAATCCCGGTCGTGTCGGCCCGAACTTCTCGGTGGGGTCATTATATACGTCTATAATGTTATGTATCCTAACCTAAGGGAACCTAACATCGCGGATGTAGTATTTCACAACATTCCTGACGGGTCGGCACCAATTCTCGGTGGGAACATTATATACGTCTATAACGTAATATAACCTAACCTAACCCATCTAGCCCCTACCTGGGAATGTTTTACAAAATCCCGCTGTGTCGGCCCGTACTTTTCCGCGGGGACACTATATACGTCTATAACTTTATATATCCTAACCTAAGGGAACCTAACATCTCGGATGTAGTATTTTCCAACATTCCCGGGGGTTCGGCCCCTACTTCTCGGTGGGCACATTATATACGTCTATATCGTAATATAACCTAACCTAACCCATCTAGACCCCCGCTAGTAATGTTTTACAAAATCCCGGTCGTGGCGTCCCTTACGTCTCGGTGCGGACATTATATACGTCTATAACGTTATATATCCTAACCTAAGGCAAACTAACATCGCGGATGTAGTATTTCACAACATTCCTGGCGGGTCGGCCCCAACTTCTCGGTGGGCACATTATATACGTCTATATCGTAATATAACCTAACCTAACCCATCTAGACCCTCGCTGGTAATGTTTTACAAAATCCCGGTCGTGTCGGCCCGTTCTTCTCGGTGGGGACATTATATACGTCTATAACTTTATATATCCTAACCTAAGGGAACCTAACATCTCGGATGTAGTATTTTCCAACATTCCTGGCGGGTTGGTCCCAACTTCTCGGCGGGCACATTATATACGTCTATATCGTAATGTAACCTAACCTAACCCATTTAGACACTGGCTGGTAATGTTTTACAAAATCCCGGTCGTGTCGGCCCCTACTTCTCGGTGGGGACATTATATACGTCTATAACGTTATATATCCTAACCTAAGGGAACCTAACATCGCGGATGTAGTATTTCACAACATTCCTGGCGGGTCAGCGCCAATTCTCGGTGGGAACATTATATACGTCTATAACGTAATATAACCTAACCTAACCCATCTAGCCCCTAACTGGGAATGTTTTACAAAATCCCGCCGTGTCGGCCCGTACTTTTCCGCGGGGACATTATATACGTCTATAACTTTATATATCCTAACCTAAGGGAACCAAACATCTCGGATGTAGTATTTTCCAACATTCCCGGGGGTTCGGCCCCTACTTCTCGGTGGGCACATTATATACGTCTATATCGTAATATAACCTAACCTAACCCATCTAGACACTGGCTGGTAGTGTTTTACAAAATCCCGGTCTTGTCGGGCCGTACTTCTCGGTGGGGACATTATATACGTCTATAACGTTATATATCCTAACCTAAGGGAACCTAACATCGCGGATGTAGTATTTCACAACATTCCTGGCGGGTAGGCGCCAATTCTCGGTGGGCACATTATATACGTCTATATCGTAATATAACCTAACCTAACCCATCTAGACCCTCGCTGGTAATGTTTTACAAAATCCCGGTCGTGTCGGCCCGTACTTCTCGGTGGGCACATTATATACGTCTATAACGTTATATATCCTAACCTGAGGGAACCTAACCTCTCGGATGTAGTATTTTCCAACGTTCCTGCCGGGTCGGTCCCAACTTCTCGGTGGGCACATTATATACGTCTATATCGTAATATAACCTAACCTAACCCATCTACACCCTCGCTGGTAATGTTTTACAAAATCCCGGTCGTGTCGTCCCTTACGTCTCGGTGCGGACATTATATACGTCTATAACGTTATATATCCTAACCTAAGGGAACCTAACATCTCGGATGTAGTATTTCACAACATTCCTGGCGGGTCGGCGCCAATTCTCGGTGGGAACATTATATACGTCTATAACGTAATATAACCTAACCTAACCCATCTAGACCCTGGCTGGTAATGTTTTACAAAATTCCGGTCGTGTCGGCCCGTACTTCTCGGTGCGGACATTATATACGTCTATAACGTAATATATCCTAACCTAAGGCAAACTAACATCGCGGATGTAGTATTTTCCAACATTCCTGGCGGGTCGGCCCCTACTTCTCGGCGGGCACATTATATACGTCTATATCGTAATATAACCTAACCTAACCCATCTAGATCCTGGCTGGTAATGTTTTACAATATCCCGGTCGTGTCGGCCCGTACTTCTCGGTGGGGACATCATATACGTCTATAATGTTATGTATCCTAACCTAAGGGAACCTAACATCGCGGATGTAGGATTTCACAACATTCCTGGCTGGTCGGCGCCAATTCTCGGTGAGAACATTATATACGTCTATAACGTAATATAACCTAACCTAACCCATCTAGCTCCTAGCTGGTATTGTTTTACAAAATCCCGGTCGTATCGGCCCGTACATTTCCGTGGGGACATTATGTACGTCTATAACTTTATATATCATAACCTAAGGGAACCTAACATCTCGGATGTAGTATTTTCCAACATTCCTGGCGGGTCGGCCCCTACTTCTCGGCGGGCACATTATATACGTCTATATCGTAATGTAACCTAATCTAACCCATCTAGACCCCGGCTGGCAATGTTTTACAAAATCCCGGTCGTGTCGGCCCGAACTTCTCGGTGGGGTCATTATATACGTCTATAATGTTATGTATCCTAACCTAAGGGAACCTAACATCGCGGATGTAGTATTTCACAACATTCCTGACGGGTCGGCACCAATTCTCGGTGGGAACATTATATACGTCTATAACGTAATATAACCTAACCTAACCCATCTAGCCCCTACCTGGGAATGTTTTACAAAATCCCGCTGTGTCGGCCCGTACTTTTCCGCGGGGACATTATATACGTCTATAACTTTATATATCCTAACCTAAGGGAACCTAACATCTCGGATGTAGTATTTTCCAACATTCCCGGGGGTTCGGCCCCTACTTCTCGGTGGGCACATTATATACGTCTATATCGTAATATAACCTAACCTAACCCATCTAGACCCCCGCTAGTAATGTTTTACAAAATCCCGGTCGTGGCGTCCCTTACGTCTCGGTGCGGACATTATATACGTCTATAACGTTATATATCCTAACCTAAGGCAAACTAACATCGCGGATGTAGTATTTCACAACATTCCTGGCGGGTCGGCCCCAACTTCTCGGTGGGCACATTATATACGTCTATATCGTAATATAACCTAACCTAACCCATCTAGACCCTCGCTGGTAATGTTTTACAAAATCCCGGTCGTGTCGGCCCGTTCTTCTCGGTGGGGACATTATATACGTCTATAACTTTATATATCCTAACCTAAGGGAACCTAACATCTCGGATGTAGTATTTTCCAACATTCCTGGCGGGTTGGTCCCAACTTCTCGGCGGGCACATTATATACGTCTATATCGTAATGTAACCTAACCTAACCCATTTAGACACTGGCTGGTAATGTTTTACAAAATCCCGGTCGTGTCGGCCCCTACTTCTCGGTGGGGACATTATATACGTCTATAACGTTATATATCCTAACCTAAGGGAACCTAACATCGCGGATGTAGTATTTCACAACATTCCTGGCGGGTCAGCGCCAATTCTCGGTGGGAACATTATATACGTCTATAACGTAATATAACCTAACCTAACCCATCTAGCCCCTAACTGGGAATGTTTTACAAAATCCCGCCGTGTCGGCCCGTACTTTTCCGCGGGGACATTATATACGTCTATAACTTTATATATCCTAACCTAAGGGAACCAAACATCTCGGATGTAGTATTTTCCAACATTCCCGGGGGTTCGGCCCCTACTTCTCGGTGGGCACATTATATACGTCTATATCGTAATATAACCTAACCTAACCCATCTAGACACTGGCTGGTAGTGTTTTACAAAATCCCGGTCTTGTCGGGCCGTACTTCTCGGTGGGGACATTATATACGTCTATAACGTTATATATCCTAACCTAAGGGAACCTAACATCGCGGATGTAGTATTTCACAACATTCCTGGCGGGTAGGCGCCAATTCTCGGTGGGTACATTATATACGTCTATATCGTAATATAACCTAACCTAACCCATCTAGACCCTCGCTGGTAATGTTTTACAAAATCCCGGTCGTGTCGGCCCGTACTTCTCGGTGGGCACATTATATACGTCTATAACGTTATATATCCTAACCTGAGGGAACCTAACCTCTCGGATGTAGTATTTTCCAACGTTCCTGCCGGGTCGGTCCCAACTTCTCGGTGGGCACATTATATACGTCTATATCGTAATATAACCTAACCTAACCCATCTACACCCTCGCTGGTAATGTTTTACAAAATCCCGGTCGTGTCGTCCCTTACGTCTCGGTGCGGACATTATATACGTCTATAACGTTATATATCCTAACCTAAGGGAACCTAACATCTCGGATGTAGTATTTCACAACATTCCTGGCGGGTCGGCGCCAATTCTCGGTGGGAACATTATATACGTCTATAACGTAATATAACCTAACCTAACCCATTTAGCCTCTACCTGGGAATGTTTTACAAAATCCCGCCGTGTCGGCCCGTACATTTCCGTGGCGACATTATGTACGTATATAACTTTATATATCCTAACCTAAGGGAACCTAACATCTCGGATGTAGTATTTTCCAACATTCCGGGGGGTCGGCCCCTACTTCTCGGTGGGCACATTATATACGTCTATATCGTAATATAACCTAACCTAACCCATCTAGACCCTCGCTGGTAATGTTTTACAAAATCCCGGTCGTGTCGTCCCTTACGTCTCGGTGCGGACATTATATACGTCTATAACGTTATATATCCTAACCTAAGGCAAACTAACATCGCGGATGTAGTATTTCACAACATTCCTGGCGGGTCGGCCCCAACTTCTCGGTGGGCACATTATATACATCTATATCGTAATATAACCTAACCCAACCCATCTAGACCCTCGCTGGTAATGTTTTACAAAATCCCGGTCGTGTCGGCCCGTACTTCTCGGTGGGGACATTGTATACGTCTATAACGTTATATATCCTAACCTAAGGGAACCTAGCATCGCGGACGTAGTATTTCACAACATTCCTGGCGGGTTGGCGCCAATTCTCGTTGGGAACATTATATACGTCTATAACGTAATATAACCTAACCTAACCCATCTAGACCCTCGCTGGTAATGTTTTACAAAATCCCGGTCGTGTCGGCCCGTACTTCTCGGTGGGCACATTATATACGTCTATAACGTTATATATCCTAACCTGAGGGAACCTAACATCTCGGATGTAGTATTTTCCAACATTCCTGGCGGGTCGGCCCCTACTTCTCGGCGGGCACATTATATACGTCTATATCGTAATGTAACCTAATCTAACCCATCTAGACCCCGGCTGGCAATGTTTTACAAAATCCCGGTCGTGTCGGCCCGAACTTCTCGGTGGGGTCATTATATACGTCTATAATGTTATGTATCCTAACCTAAGGGAACCTAACATCGCGGATGTAGTATTTCACAACATTCCTGACGGGTCGGCACCAATTCTCGGTGGGAACATTATATACGTCTATAACGTAATATAACCTAACCTAACCCATCTAGCCCCTAGCTGGGAATGTTTTACAAAATCCCGCCGTGTCGGCGCCAATTCTCAGTGGGAACATTATATACGTCTATAACGTAATATAACCTAACCTAACCCATCTAGCCCCTAGCTGGGAATGTTTTACAAAATCCCGCCGTGTCGGTCCGTACTTTTCCGCGGGGACATTATATACGTCTATAACTTTATATATCCTAACCTAAGGGAACCTAACATCTTGGATGTAGTATTTTCCAACATTCACGGGGGTTCGGCCCCTACTTCTCGGTGGGCACATTATATACGTCTATATCGTAATATAACCTAACCCAACCCATCTAGACCCTCGCTGGTAATGTTTTACAAAATCCCGGTCTTGTCGGCCCGTACTTCTCGGTGGGGAAATTATATACGTCAATAACGTTATATATCCTAACCTAAGGCAAACTAACATCGCGGATGTAGTATTTCACAACATTCCTGGCGGGTCGGCCCCAACTTCTCGGTGGGCACATTATATACTTCTATACCGTAATATAACCTAACCCAACCCATCTAGACCCTCGCTGGTAATGTTTTACAAAATCCCGGTCTTGTCGGCCCGTACTTCTCGGTGGGGAAATTATATACGTCTATAACGTTATATATCCTAACCTAATGGAACCTAACATCTCGGATGTAGTATTTTCCAACATTCCTGGCGGGTCGGCCCCTACTTCTCGGCGGGCACATTATATACGTCTATAACGTAATATAACCTAACCTAACCCATCTAGCCCCTAGCTGGGAATGTTTTACAAAATCCCGCCGTGTCGGCCCGTACTTTTCCGCGGGGTCATTATATACGTCTATAACTTTATATATCCTAACCTAAGGGAACCTAACATCTCGGATGTAGTATTTTCCAACATTCCCGGGGGTTCGGCCCCTACTTCTCGGTGGGCACATTATATACGTCTATATCGTAATATAACCTAACCTAACCCATCTAGACCCTCGCTAGTAATGTTTTACAAAATCCCGGTCGTGTCGTCCCTTACGTCTCGGTGCGGACATTATATACGTCTATAATGTAATATATCCTAACCTAAGGCAACCTAACATCGCGGATGTAGTATTTCACAACATTCCTGGCGGGACAGCGCCAATTCTCAGTGGGAACATTATATACGTCTATATCGTAATGTAACCTAACCTAACCCATCTAGAACCCGGCTGGCAATGTTTTACAAAATCCCGGTCGTGTCGGCCCGTACTTCTCTGTTGGGACACTATATATGTCTATAACGCTATGTATCCTAACCTAAGGGAACCTAACATCGCGGATGTAGTATTTCACAACATTCCTGACGGGTCGGCGCCAATTCTCGGTGGGAACATTATATAAGTCTATAACGTAATATAACCTAACCTAAGCCATCTAGCCCCTAGCTGGTAATGTTTTACAAAATCCCGGTCGTGTCGGCCCCTACTTTTCCGTGGGGACATTATATACGCATATTACTTTATATATACTAACCTAAGGGAACCTAACATCTCGGATGTAGTATTTTCCAACATTCCTGGCGGGTCGGCCCCTACTTCTCGGTGGGCACATTATATGCGTCTATATCGTAATATAACCTAACCTAACCCATCTAGACCCTCGCTGGTAATATTTTACAAAATCCCGGTCGTGTCGTCCCTTACGTCACGGTGCGGATATTATATACGTCTATAACGTAATATATCCTAACCTAAGGCAACCTAACATCGCGGATGTAGTATTTCACAACATTCCTGGCGGGTCGGCCCCTACTTCTCGGCGGGCACATTATATACGTCTATATCGTAATATAACCTAACCTAACCCATGTAGACCCTCGCTGGTAATGTTTTACAAAATCCCGGTCGTGTCGGCGCGTACTTCTCGGTGGGGACATTGTATACGTCTATATCGTTATATATCCTGACCTAAGGGAACCTAACATCGCGGATGTAGTATTTCACAACATTCCTGGCGGGTAGGCGCCAATTCTCGGTGGGGACATTATATACGTCTATAACGTAATATAACCTAACCTAACCCATCTAGCCCCTCGCTGTAATGTTTTACAAAATCACGGTCGTGTCGTCCCGTACGTCTCCGTGCGGACATTATATACGTCTATAACGTTATATATCCTAACCTAAGGGAACCTAACATCGCGGATGTCGTATTTTCCATCATTCCTGGTGGGTCGGCCCCTACTTCTTGGCGGGCACATTATATACGTCTATATCGTAATATAACCTAACCTAACCCATCTAGACCCTGGCTGGTAATGTTTTACAAAATCCCGGTCGTGTCGGCGCGTACTTCTCGGTGGGGACATTGTATACGTCTATAATGTTATATATCCTGACCTAAGGGAACCTAACATCACGGATGTAGTATTTCACAACATTCCTGGCGGGTCGGGGCCAATTCTCGGTGGGAACATTATATACGTCTATAACGTAATATAACCTAACCTAACCCATCTAGCCCCTAACTGGGAATGTTTTACAAAATCCCGCCGTGTCGGCCCGTACTTTTCCGTGGGGACATTATATACGTCTATAACTCGGATGTAGCATTTTCCAACAATCCTGGCGGGTCGGCCCCTACTTCTCGGCGGGCACATTATATACGTCTATATCGTAATATAACCTAACCTAACCCATCTAGTCCCTGGCTGGTAATGTTTTACAAAATCCCGGTCATGTCGGCCCGTACTTCTCGGTGGGGACATTATATACGTCTATAACTTTATATATCCTAACCTAAGGGAACCTAACATCGCGGATATAGTATTTTCCAACATTCCTGGCGGGTCGGCCCCTACTTCTCGGTGGGCACATTATATACGTCTATATCGTAATATAACCTAACCTAACCCATCTAGACCCTCGCTGGTAATGTTTTACAAAATCCCGGTCGTGTCGGCGCGTACTTCTCGGTGCGGACATTGTATACGTCTATAACGTTGTATATCCTGACCTAAGGGAACCTAACATCGCGGATGTAGTATTTCACAATATTCCTGGCGGGTAGGCGCCAATTCTCGGTGGGGACATTATATACGTCTATATCGTATTATAACCTAACCCAACCCATCTAGACCCTCGCTGGTAATGTTTTACAAAATCCCGGTCGTGTCGGCCCGTACTTCTCGGTGGGGACATTATATACGTCTATAACGTTATATATCCTAGCCTAAGGGAACCTAACATCGCGGATGTAGTATTTCACAACATTCCTTGCGGGTCGGCGCCAATTATCGGTGGGAACATTATATACGTCTATAACGTAATATAACCTAACCTCACCTATCTAGAACCTCGCTTGTAATGTTTTACAAAATCCCGGTCGTGTCGGCGCGTACTTCTCGGTTGGGACATTGTATACGTCTATAATGTTATATATCCTGACCTAAGGGAACCTAACATCGCGGACGTAGTATTTCACAACATTCCTGGCGGGTAGGCGCCAATTCTCGGTGGGGACATTATATACGTCTATATCGTAATATAACCTAACCTAACCCATCTAGACCCTGGCTGGTAATGTTTTACAAAATCACGGTCGTGTCGGCCCGTACGTCTCCGTGCGGACATTATATACGTCTATAACGTTATATATCCTAACCTAAGGCAACCTAACATCGCGGATGTAGTATTTCACAACATTCCTGGCGGGTGGGCGCCAATTCTCGGTGGGAACATTATATACGTCTATAACGTAATATAACCTAACCTAACCCATCTAGACCCTGGCTGGTAATGTTTTACAAAATTCCGGTCGTGTCGGCCCGTACTTTTCCGTCGGGACATTATATACGTCTATTACTTTATATATCCTAACCTAAGGGAACCTATCATCTCGGATGTAGTATTTTCCAACATTCCTGGCGGGTCGGCCCCTACTTCTCGGTGGGCACATTATATACGTCTATATCGTAATATAACCTAACCTAACCCATCTAGACCCTGGCTGGTAATGTTTTACAAAATTCCGGTCGCGTCGGCCCGTACTTTTCCGTGGGGACATTATATACGTCTATTACTTTATATATCCTAACCTAAGGGAACCTAACATCGCGGATATAGTATTTTCCAACATTCCTGGCGGGTCGGCTCCTACTTCTCGGTGGGCACATTATATACGTCTATATCGTAATATAACCTAACCTAACCCATCTAGACCCTCGCTGGTAATGTTTTACAAAATCCCGGTCGTGTCGGCGCGTACTTCTCGGTGGGGACATTGTATACGTCTATAACGTTATATATCCTGACCTAAGGGAACCTAACATCGCGGATGTAGTATTTCACAATATTCCTGGCGGGTAGGCGCCAATTCTCGGTGGGGACATTATATACGTCTATATCGTAATATAACCTAACCCAACCCATCTAGACCCTCGCTGGTAATGTTTTACAAAATCCCGGTCGTGTCGGCCCGTACTTCTCGGTGGGGACATTATATACGTCGATAACGTTATATATCCTAACCCAACCCATCTAGACCCTCGCTGGTAATGTTTTACAAAATCCCGGTCGTGTCGGCCCGTACTTCTCGGTGGGGACATTATATACGTCTATAACGTTATATATCCTAGCCTAAGGGAACCTAACATCGCGGATGTAGTATTTCACAACATTCCTTGCGGGTCGGCGCCAATTATCGGTGGGAACATTATATACGTCTATAACGTAATATAACCTAACCTAACCTATCTAGAACCTCGCTTGTAATGTTTTACAAAATCCCGGTCGTGTCGGCGCGTACTTCTCGGTTGGGACATTGTATACGTCTATAACGTTATATATCCTGACCTAAGGGAACCTAACATCGCGGACGTAGTATTTCACAACATTCCTGGCGGGTAGGCGCCAATTCTCAGTGGGGACATTATATACGTCTATATCGTAATATAACCTAACCTAACCCATCTAGATCCTGGCTGGTAATGTTTTACAAAATCACGGTCGTGTCGGCCCGTGCGTCTCCGTGCGGACATTATATACGTCTATAACGTTATATATCCTAACCTAAGGCAACCTAACATCGCGGATGTAGTATTTCACAACATTCCTGGCGGGTGGGCGCCAATTCTCGGTGGGAACATTATATACGTCTATAACGTAATATAACCTAACCTAACCCATCTAGACCCTCGCTGGTAATGTTTTACAAAATTCCGGTCGTGTCGGCCCGTACTTTTCCGTCGGGACATTATATACGTCTATTACTTTATATATCCTAACCTAAGGGAACCTATCATCTCGGATGTAGTATTTTCCAACATTCCTGGCGGGTCGGCCCCTACTTCTCGGTGGGCACATTATATACGTCTATATCGTAATATAACCTAACCTAACCCATCTAGACCCTGGCTGGTAATGTTTTACAAAATTCCGGTCGTGTCGGCCCGTACTTTTCCGTGGGGACATTATATACGTCTATTACTTTATATATCCTAACCTAAGGGAACCTAACATCTTGGATGTAGTATTTTCCAACATTCCTGGCGGGTCGGCCCCTACTTCTCGGTGGGCACATTATATACGTCTATATCGTAATATAACCTAACCTAACCCATGTAGACCCTCGCTGGTAATGTTTTACAAAATCCCGGTCGTGTCGGCGCGTACTTCTCGGTGGGGACATTGTATACGTCTATATCGTTATATATCCTGACCTAAGGGAACCTAACATCGCGGATGTAGTATTTCACAACATTCCTGGCGGGTAGGCGCCAATTCACGGTGGGGACATTATATACGTCTATATCGTAATATAACCTAACCCAACCCATCTAGACCCTCGCTGGTAATGTTTTACAAAATCCCGGTCGTGTCGGCTCGTACTTCTCGGTGGGGACATTGTATACGTCTATATCGTTATATATCCTGACCTAAGGGAACCTAACATCGCGGATGTAGTATTTCACAACATTCCTGGCGGGTAGGCGCCAATTCTCGGTGGGGACATTATATACGTCTATATCGTAATATAACCTAACCCAACCCATCTAGACCCTCGCTGGTAATGTTTTACAAAATCCCGGTCGTGTCGGCCCGTACTTCTCGGTGGGGACATTGTATACGTCTATATCGTTATGTATCCTGACCTAAGGGAACCTAACATCGCGGATGTAGTATTTCACAACATTCCTGGCGGGTAGGCGCCAATTCTCGGTGGGGACATTATATACGTCTATATCGTAATATAACCTAACCCAACCCATCTAGACCCTCCCTGGTAATGTTTTACAAAATCCCGGTCGTGTCGGCCCGTACTTCTCGGTGGGGACATTATATACGTCTATATCGTAATATAACCTAACCCAACCCATCTAGACCCTCGCTGGTAATGTTTTACAAAATCCCGGTCGTGTCGGCCCGTACTTCTCGGTGGGGACATTATATACGTCTATAACGTTATATATCCTAGCCTAAGGGAACCTAACATCGCGGATGTAGTATTTCACAACATTCCTTGCGGGTCGGCGCCAATTATCGGTGGGAACATTATATACGTCTATAACGTAATATAACCTAACCTAACCTATCTAGAACCTCGCTTGTAATGTTTTACAAAATCCCGGTCGTGTCGGCGCGTACTTCTCGGTTGGGACATTGTATACGTCTATAATGTTATATATCCTGACCTAAGGGAACCTAACATCGCGGACGTAGTATTTCACAACATTCCTGGCGGGTCGGCGCCAATTCTCGGTGGGAACATTATATACGTCTATAACGTAATATAACCTAACCTAACCCATCTAGAACCTCGCTGGTAATGTTTTACAAAATCCCGGTCGTGTCGGCCCGTACTTCTCGGTGGGGACATTATATACGTCTATAACGTTATATATCCTGACCTATGGGAACCTAACATCTCGGATGTAGTATTTTCCAACATTCCTGGCGGGTCGGCCCCTACTTCTCGGTGGGCACATTATATACGTCTATATCGTAATATAACCTAACCTAACCTATCTAGACACTCGCTAGTAATGTTTTACAAAATACCGGTCGTGTCGTCCCTTACGTCTCGGTGCGGACATTATATACGTCTATTACTTTATATATCCTAACCTAAGGGAACCTAACATCTCGGATGTAGTATTTTCCAACATTCCTGGCGGGTCGGCCCCTACTTCTCGGTGGGCACATTATATACGTCTATATCGTAATATAACCTAACCCAACCCATCTAGACCCTCGCTGGTAATGTTTTACAAAATCCCGGTCGTGTCGGCCCGTACTTCTCGGTGGGGACATTATATACGTCTATAACGTTATATATCCTGGCCTAAGGGAACCTAACATCGCGGATGTAGTATTTCACAACATTCCTTGCGGGTCGGCGCCAATTATTGGTGGGAACATTATATACGTCTATAACGTAACATAACCTAACCTAACCTATCTAGAACCTCGCTTGTAATGTTTTACAAAATCCCGGTCGTGTCGGCGCGTACTTCTCGGTTGGGACATTGTATACGTCTATAACGTTATATATCCTGACCTAAGGGAACCTAACATCGCGGACATAGTATTTCACAACATTCCTGGCGGGTAGGCGCCAATTCTCGGTGGGGACATTATATACGTCTATATCGTAATATAACCTAACCTAACCCATCTAGACCCTGGCTGGTAATGTTTTACAAAATCACGGTCGTGTCGGCCCGTACGTCTCCGTGCGGACATTATATACGTCTATAACGTTATATATCCTAACCTAAGGCAACCTAACATCGCGGATGTAGTATTTCACAACATTCCTGGCGGGTGGGCGCCAATTCTCGGTGGGAACATTATATACGTCTATAACGTAATATAACCTAACCTAACCCATCTAGACCCTGGCTGGTAATGTTTTACAAAATTCCGGTCGTGTCGGCCCGTACTTTTCCGTCGGGACATTATATACGTCTATTACTTTATATATCCTAACCTAAGGGAACCTATCATCTCGGATGTAGTATTTTCCAACATTCCTGGCGGGTCGGCCCCTACTTCTCGGTGGGCACATTATATACGTCTATATCGTAATATAACCTAACCTAACCCATCTAGACCCTGGCTGGTAATGTTTTACAAAATTCCGGTCGTGTCGGCCCGTACTTTTCCGTGGGGACATTATATACGTCTATTACTTTATATATCCTAACCTAAGGGAACCTAACATCTTGGATGTAGTATTTTCCAACATTCCTGGCGGGTCGGCCCCTACTTCTCGGTGGGCACATTATATACGTCTATATCGTAATATAACCTAACCTAACCCATGTAGACCCTCGCTGGTAATGTTTTACAAAATCCCGGTCGTGTCGTCGCGTACTTCTCGGTGGGGACATTGTATACGTCTATATCGTTATATATCCTGACCTAAGGGAACCTAACATCGCGGATGTAGTATTTCACAACATTCCTGGCGGGTAGGCGCCAATTCAGGGTGGGGACATTATATACGTCTATATCGTAATATAACCTAACCCAACCCATCTAGACCCTCGCTGGTAATGTTTTACAAAATCCCGGTCGTGTCGGCCCGTACTTCTCGGTGGGGACATTATATACGTCTATAACGTTATATATCCTAGCCTAAGGGAACCTAACATCGCGGATGTAGTATTTCACAATATTCCTTGCGGGTCGGCGCCAATTCTCGGTGGGAACATTATATATGTCTATAACGTAATATAACCTAACCTAACCCATCTAGCCCTTCGCTGTAATGTTTTACAAAATCAAGGTCGTGTCGTCCCGTACGTCTCCGTGCGGACATTATATACGTCTATAACGTTATATATCCTAACCTAAGGCAACCTAACATCGCGGATGTAGTATTTCACAACATTCCTGGCGGGTGGGCGCCAATTCTCGGTGGGAACATTATATACGTCCATAACGTAATATAACCTAACCTAAGGGAACCTAACATCGCGGATGTAGTATTTCACAACATTCCTGGCGGGTCGGCCCCAACTTCTCGGCGGGAACATTATATACGTCTATAACGTAATGTAACCTAACCTAACCCATCTAGACCCTGGCTGGTAATGTTTTACAAAATCCCAGTCGTGTCGGTCCGTACATTTCCGTGGGGACATTATGTACGTCTATAACTTTATATATCCTAACCTAAGGGGACCTAACATCTCGGATGTCGTATTTTCCATCATTCCTGGCGGGTCGGCCCCTACTTCTTGGCGGGCACATTATATACGTCTATATCGTAATATAACCTAACCTAACCCATCTAGACCCTGGCTGGTAATGTTTTACAAAATCCCGGTCGTGTCGGCGCGTACTTCTCGGTGGGGACATTGTATACGTCTATAATGTTATATATCCTGACCTAAGGGAACCTAACATCGCGGATATAGTATTTTCCAACATTCCTGGCGGGTCGACCCCTACTTCTCGGTGGGCACATTATATACGTCTATATCGTAATATAACCTAACCTAACCCATCTAGACCCTCGCTGGTAATGTTTTACAAAATCCCGGTCGTGTCGGACCGTACTTCTCGGTGGGGACATTATATACGTCTATAACGTTATATATCCTAGCCTAAGGGAACCTAACATCGCGGATGTAGTATTTCACAACATTCCTGGCGGGTCGGCGCCAATTCTCGGTGGGAACATTATATCTGTCTATAACGTAATATAACCTAACCTAACCCATCTAGCCCCTCGCTGTAATGTTTTACAAAATCCCGGTCGTGTCGTCCCGTACGTCTCCGTGCGGACATTATATACGTCTATAACGGTATATATCCTAACCTAAGGTTACCTAACATCGCGGATGTAGTATTTCACAACATTCCTGGCGGGTCGGCCCCAACTTCTCGGTGGGCACATTATATACGTCTATATCGTAATAAAACCTAACCTAACCCATCTAGACCCTCGCTGGTAATGTTTTACAAAATTCCTGTCGTGTCGGCCCCTACTTCTCGGTGGGGAAATTATATACGTCTATAACGTTATATATCCTATCCTAAGGGAACCTAACATCTCGGATGTAGTATTTTCCAACATTCCTGGCGGGTCGGCCCCTACTTCTCGGCGGGCACATTATATACGTCTATATCGTAATATAACCTTACCTAACCCATCTAGACCCTGGCTGGTAATGTTTTACAAAATCCCGGTCGTGTCGGCCCGTACTTCCCGGTGGGGACATTATATACGTCTATAACTTTATATATCCTAACCTAAGGGAACCTAACATCTCGGATGTAGTATTTTCCAACATTCCTGGCGGGTCGGCCCCTACTTCTCGGTGGGCACATTATATACGTCTATATCGTAATATAACCTAACCCAACCCATCTAGACCCTCGCTGGTAATGTATTACAAAATCCCGGTCGTGTCGGCCCGTACTTCTCGGTGGGGACATTATATACGTCTATAACGTTATATATCCTAGCCTAAGGGAACCTAACATCGCGGATATAGTATTTTCCAACATTCCTGGCGGGTCGGCGCCAATTCTCGGTGGGAACATTATATACGTCTATAACGTAATATAACCTAACCTAACCCATCTAGCCCCTAACTGGGAATGTTTTACAAAATCCCGCCGTGTCGGCCGGTACTTTTCCGTGGGGACATTATATACGTCTATAACTCGGATGTAGTATTTTCCAACATTCCTGGCGGGTCGGCCCCTACTTCTCGGCGGGCACATTATATACGTCTATATCGTAATATAACCTAACCTAACCCATCTAGACCCTCGCTGGTAATGTATTACAAAATCCCGGTCGTGTCGGCCCGTACTTCTCGGTGGGGACATTATATACGTCTATAACGTTATATATCCTAGCCTAAGGGAACCTAACATCGCGGATATAGTATTTTCCAACATTCCTGGCGGGTCGGCGCCAATTCTCGGTGGGAACATTATATACGTCTATAACGTAATATAACCTAACCTAACCCATCTAGCCCCTAACTGGGAATGTTTTACAAAATCCCGCCGTGTCGGCCGGTACTTTTCCGTGGGGACATTATATACGTCTATAACTCGGATGTAGTATTTTCCAACATTCCTGGCGGGTCGGCCCCTACTTCTCGGCGGGCACATTATATACGTCTATATCGTAATATAACCTAACCTAACCCATCTAGTCCCTGGCTGGTAATGTTTTACAAAATCCCGGTCGTGTCGGCCCGTACTTCTCGGTGGGGACATTATATACGTCTATAACGTTATATATCCTGACCTATGGGAACCTAACATCTCGGATGTAGTATTTTCCAACATTCCTGGCGGGTCGGCCCCTACTTCTCGGTGGGCACATTATATACGTCTATATCGTAATATAACCTAACCTAACCTATCTAGACACTCGCTAGTAATGTTTTACAAAATACCGGTCGTGTCGTCCCTTACGTCTCGGTGCGGACATTATATACGTCTATTACTTTATATATCCTGACCTAAGGGAACCTAACATCTCGGATGTAGTATTTTCCAACATTCCTGGCGGGTCGGACCCTACTTCTCGGTGGGCACATTATATACGTCTATATCGTAATATAACCTAACCTAACCCATCTAGACCCTCGCTGGTAATGTTTTACAAACTCCCGGTCGTGTCGGCCCGTACTTCTCGGTGGGGACATTGTATACGTCTATAACGTTATATATCCTAGCCTAAGGGAACCTAACATCGCGGATGTAGTATTTCACAATATTCCTTGCGGGTCGGCGCCAATTCTCGGTGGGAACATTATATATGTCTATAACGTAATATAACCTAACCTAACCCATCTAGCCCTTCGCTGTAATGTTTTACAAAATCAAGGTCGTGTCGTCCCGTACGTCTCCGTGCGGACATTATATACGTCTATAACGTTATATATCCTAACCTAAGGCAACCTAACATCGCGGACGTAGTATTTCACAACATTCCTGGCGGGTAGGCGCCAATTCTCGGTGGGGACATTATATACGTCTATATCGTAATATAACCTAACCTAACCCATCTAGACCCTGGCTGGTAATGTTTTACAAAATCACGGTCGTGTCGGCCCGTACGTCTCCGTGCGGACATTATATACGTCTATAACGTTATATATCCTAACCTAAGGCAACCTAACATCGCGGATGTAGTATTTCACAACATTCCTGGCGGGTGGGCGCCAATTCTCGGTGGGAACATTATATACGTCTATAACGTAATATAACCTAACCTAACCCATCTAGACCCTGGCTGGTAATGTTTTACAAAATTCCGGTCGTGTCGGCCCGTACTTTTCCGTCGGGACATTATATACGTCTATTACTTTATATATCCTAACCTAAGGGAACCTATCATCTCGGATGTAGTATTTTCCAACATTCCTGGCGGGTCGGCCCCTACTTCTCGGTGGGCACATTATATACGTCTATATCGTAATATAACCTAACCTAACCCATCTAGACCCTGGCTGGTAATGTTTTACAAAATTCCGGTCGCGTCGGCCCGTACTTTTCCGTGGGGACATTATATACGTCTATTACTTTATATATCCTAACCTAAGGGAACCTAACATCGCGGATATAGTATTTTCCAACATTCCTGGCGGGTCGGCTCCTATTTCTCGGTGGGCACATTATATACGTCTATATCGTAATATAACCTAACCTAACCCATCTAGACCCTCGCTGGTAATGTTTTACAAAATCCCGGTCGTGTCGGCGCGTACTTCTCGGTGGGGACATTGTATACGTCTATAACGTTATATATCCTGACCTAAGGGAACCTAACATCGCGGATGTAGTATTTCACAATATTCCTGGCGGGTAGGCGCCAATTCTCGGTGGGGACATTATATACGTCTATATCGTAATATAACCTAACCCAACCCATCTAGACCCTCGCTGGTAATGTTTTACAAAATCCCGGTCGTGTCGGCCCGTACTTCTCGGTGGGGACATTATATACGTCGATAACGTTATATATCCTAACCCAACCCATCTAGACCCTCGCTGGTAATGTTTTACAAAATCCCGGTCGTGTCGGCCCGTACTTCTCGGTGGGGACATTATATACGTCTATAACGTTATATATCCTAGCCTAAGGGAACCTAACATCGCGGATGTAGTATTTCACAACATTCCTTGCGGGTCGGCGCCAATTATCGGTGGGAACATTATATACGTCTATAACGTAATATAACCTAACCTAACCTATCTAGAACCTCGCTTGTAATGTTTTACAAAATCCCGGTCGTGTCGGCGCGTACTTCTCGGTTGGGACATTGTATACGTCTATAACGTTATATATCCTGACCTAAGGGAACCTAACATCGCGGACGTAGTATTTCACAACATTCCTGGCGGGTAGGCGCCAATTCTCGGTGGGGACATTATATACGTCTATATCGTAATATAACCTAACCTAACCCATCTAGATCCTGGCTGGTAATGTTTTACAAAATCACGGTCGTGTCGGCCCGTGCGTCTCCGTGCGGACATTATATACGTCTATAACGTTATATATCCTAACCTAAGGCAACCTAACATCGCGGATGTAGTATTTCACAACATTCCTGGCGGGTGGGCGCCAATTCTCGGTGGGAACATTATATACGTCTATAACGTAATATAACCTAACCTAACCCATCTAGACCCTCGCTGGTAATGTTTTACAAAATTCCGGTCGTGTCGGCCCGTACTTTTCCGTCGGGACATTATATACGTCTATTACTTTATATATCCTAACCTAAGGGAACCTATCATCTCGGATGTAGTATTTTCCAACATTCCTGGCGGGTCGGCCCCTACTTCTCGGTGGGCACATTATATACGTCTATATCGTAATATAACCTAACCTAACCCATCTAGACCCTGGCTGGTAATGTTTTACAAAATTCCGGTCGTGTCGGCCCGTACTTTTCCGTGGGGACATTATATACGTCTATTACTTTATATATCCTAACCTAAGGGAACCTAACATCTTGGATGTAGTATTTTCCAACATTCCTGGCGGGTCGGCCCCTACTTCTCGGTGGGCACATTATATACGTCTATATCGTAATATAACCTAACCTAACCCATGTAGACCCTCGCTGGTAATGTTTTACAAAATCCCGGTCGTGTCGGCGCGTACTTCTCGGTGGGGACATTGTATACGTCTATATCGTTATATATCCTGACCTAAGGGAACCTAACATCGCGGATGTAGTATTTCACAACATTCCTGGCGGGTAGGCGCCAATTCACGGTGGGGACATTATATACGTCTATATCGTAATATAACCTAACCCAACCCATCTAGACCCTCGCTGGTAATGTTTTACAAAATCCCGGTCGTGTCGGCTCGTACTTCTCGGTGGGGACATTGTATACGTCTATATCGTTATATATCCTGACCTAAGGGAACCTAACATCGCGGATGTAGTATTTCACAACATTCCTGGCGGGTAGGCGCCAATTCTCGGTGGGGACATTATATACGTCTATATCGTAATATAACCTAACCCAACCCATCTAGACCCTCGCTGGTAATGTTTTACAAAATCCCGGTCGTGTCGGCCCGTACTTCTCGGTGGGGACATTGTATACGTCTATATCGTTATATATCCTGACCTAAGGGAACCTAACATCGCGGATGTAGTATTTCACAACATTCCTGGCGGGTAGGCGCCAATTCTCGGTGGGGACATTATATACGTCTATATCGTAATATAACCTAACCCAACCCATCTAGACCCTCCCTGGTAATGTTTTACAAAATCCCGGTCGTGTCGGCCCGTACTTCTCGGTGGGGACATTATATACGTCTATATCGTAATATAACCTAACCCAACCCATCTAGACCCTCGCTGGTAATGTTTTACAAAATCCCGGTCGTGTCGGCCCGTACTTCTCGGTGGGGACATTATATACGTCTATAACGTTATATATCCTAGCCTAAGGGAACCTAACATCGCGGATGTAGTATTTCACAACATTCCTTGCGGGTCGGCGCCAATTATCGGTGGGAACATTATATACGTCTATAACGTAATATAACCTAACCTAACCTATCTAGAACCTCGCTTGTAATGTTTTACAAAATCCCGGTCGTGTCGGCGCGTACTTCTCGGTTGGGACATTGTATACGTCTATAACGTTATATATCCTGACCTAAGGGAACCTAACATCGCGGACGTAGTATTTCACAACATTCCTGGCGGGTCGGCGCCAATTCTCGGTGGGAACATTATATACGTCTATAACGTAATATAACCTAACCTAACCCATCTAGAACCTCGCTGGTAATGTTTTACAAAATCCCGGTCGTGTCGGCCCGTACTTCTCGGTGGGGACATTATATACGTCTATAACGTTATATATCCTGACCTATGGGAACCTAACATCTCGGATGTAGTATTTTCCAACATTCCTGGCGGGTCGGCCCCTACTTCTCGGTGGGCACATTATATACGTCTATATCGTAATATAACCTAACCTAACCTATCTAGACACTCGCTAGTAATGTTTTACAAAATACCGGTCGTGTCGTCCCTTACGTCTCGGTGCGGACATTATATACGTCTATTACTTTATATATCCTAACCTAAGGGAACCTAACATCTCGGATGTAGTATTTTCCAACATTCCTGGCGGGTCGGCCCCTACTTCTCGGTGGGCACATTATATACGTCTATATCGTAATATAACCTAACCCAACCCATCTAGACCCTCGCTGGTAATGTTTTACAAAATCCCGGTCGTGTCGGCCCGTACTTCTCGGTGGGGACATTATATACGTCTATAACGTTATATATCCTAGCCTAAGGGAACCTAACATCGCGGATGTAGTATTTCACAACATTCCTTGCGGGTCGGCGCCAATTATTGGTGGGAACATTATATACGTCTATAACGTAATATAACCTAACCTAACCTATCTAGAACCTCGCTTGTAATGTTTTACAAAATCCCGGACGTGTCGGCGCGTACTTCTCGGTTGGGACATTGTATACGTCTATAACGTTATATATCCTGACCTAAGGGAACCTAACATCGCGGACGTAGTATTTCACAACATTCCTGGCGGGTAGGCGCCAATTCTCGGTGGGGACATTATATACGTCTATATCGTAATATAACCTAACCTAACCCATCTAGACCCTGGCTGGTAATGTTTTACAAAATCACGGTCGTGTCGGCCCGTACGTCTCCGTGCGGACATTATATACGTCTATAACGTTATATATCCTAACCTAAGGCAACCTAACATCGCGGATGTAGTATTTCACAACATTCCTGGCGGGTGGGCGCCAATTCTCGGTGGGAACATTATATACGTCTATAACGTAATATAACCTAACCTAACCCATCTAGACCCTGGCTGGTAATGTTTTACAAAATTCCGGTCGTGTCGGCCCGTACTTTTCCGTCGGGACATTATATACGTCTATTACTTTATATATCCTAACCTAAGGGAACCTATCATCTCGGATGTAGTATTTTCCAACATTCCTGGCGGGTCGGCCCCTACTTCTCGGTGGGCACATTATATACGTCTATATCGTAATATAACCTAACCTAACCCATCTAGACCCTGGCTGGTAATGTTTTACAAAATTCCGGTCGTGTCGGCCCGTACTTTTCCGTGGGGACATTATATACGTCTATTACTTTATATATCCTAACCTAAGGGAACCTAACATCTTGGATGTAGTATTTTCCAACATTCCTGGCGGGTCGGCCCCTACTTCTCGGTGGGCACATTATATACGTCTATATCGTAATATAACCTAACCTAACCCATGTAGACCCTCGCTGGTAATGTTTTACAAAATCCCGGTCGTGTCGTCGCGTACTTCTCGGTGGGGACATTGTATACGTCTATATCGTTATATATCCTGACCTAAGGGAACCTAACATCGCGGATGTAGTATTTCACAACATTCCTGGCGGGTAGGCGCCAATTCAGGGTGGGGACATTATATACGTCTATATCGTAATATAACCTAACCCAACCCATCTAGACCCTCGCTGGTAATGTTTTACAAAATCCCGGTCGTGTCGGCCCGTACTTCTCGGTGGGGACATTATATACGTCTATAACGTTATATATCCTAGCCTAAGGGAACCTAACATCGCGGATGTAGTATTTCACAATATTCCTTGCGGGTCGGCGCCAATTCTCGGTGGGAACATTATATATGTCTATAACGTAATATAACCTAACCTAACCCATCTAGCCCTTCGCTGTAATGTTTTACAAAATCAAGGTCGTGTCGTCCCGTACGTCTCCGTGCGGACATTATATACGTCTATAACGTTATATATCCTAACCTAAGGCAACCTAACATCGCGGATGTAGTATTTCACAACATTCCTGGCGGGTCGGCGCCAATTCTCGGTGGGAACATTATATACGTCTATAACGTAATATAACCTAACCTAACCCATCTAGCCCCTCGCTGTAATGTTTTACAAAATCCCGGTCGTGTCGTCCCGTACGTCTCCGTGCGGACATTATATACGTCTATAACGGTATATATCCTAACCTAAGGTAACCTAACATCGCGGATGTAGTATTTCACAACATTCCTGGCGGGTCGGCCCCAACTTCTCGGTGGGCACATTATATACGTCTATATCGTAATAAAACCTAACCTAACCCATCTAGACCCTCGCTGGTAATGTTTTACAAAATTCCTGTCGTGTCGGCCCCTACTTCTCGGTGGGGAAATTATATACGTCTATAACGTTATATATCCTATCCTAAGGGAACCTAACATCTCGGATGTAGTATTTTCCAACATCCCTGGCGGGTCGGCCCCTACTTCTCGGCGGGCACATTATATACGTCTATATCGTAATATAACCTAACCTAACCCATCTAGACCCTGGCTGGTAATGTTTTACAAAATCCCGGTCGTGTCGGCCCGTACTTCCCGGTGGGGACATTATATACGTCTATAACTTTATATATCCTAACCTAAGGGAACCTAACATCTCGGATGTAGTATTTTCCAACATTCCTGGCGGGTCGGCCCCTACTTCTCGGTGGGCACATTATATACGTCTATATCGTAATATAACCTAACCCAACCCATCTAGACCCTCGCTGGTAATGTTTTACAAAATCCCGGTCGTGTCGGACCGTACTTCTCGGTGGGGACATTATATACGTCTATAACGTTATATATCCTAGCCTAAGGGAACCTAACATCGCGGATGTAGTATTTCACAACATTCCTGGCGGGTCGGCGCCAATTCTCGGTGGGAACATTATATACGTCTATAACGTAATATAACCTAACCTAACCCATCTAGCCCCTCGCTGTAATGTTTTACAAAATCCCGGTCGTGTCGTCCCGTACGTCTCCGTGCGGACATTATATACGTCTATAACGGTATATATCCTAACCTAAGGTAACCTAACATCGCGGATGTAGTATTTCACAACATTCCTGGCGGGTCGGCCCCAACTTCTCGGTGGGCACATTATATACGTCTATATCGTAATAAAACCTAACCTAACCCATCTAGACCCTCGCTGGTAATGTTTTACAAAATTCCTGTCGTGTCGGCCCCTACTTCTCGGTGGGGAAATTATATACGTCTATAACGTTATATATCCTATCCTAAGGGAACCTAACATCTCGGATGTAGTATTTTCCAACATCCCTGGCGGGTCGGCCCCTACTTCTCGGCGGGCACATTATATACGTCTATATCGTAATATAACCTAACCTAACCCATCTAGACCCTGGCTGGTAATGTTTTACAAAATCCCGGTCGTGTCGGCCCGTACTTCCCGGTGGGGACATTATATACGTCTATAACTTTATATATCCTAACCTAAGGGAACCTAACATCTCGGATGTAGTATTTTCCAACATTCCTGGCGGGTCGGCCCCTACTTCTCGGTGGGCACATTATATACGTCTATATCGTAATATAACCTAACCCAACCCATCTAGACCCTCGCTGGTAATGTTTTACAAAATCCCGGTCGTGTCGGACCGTACTTCTCGGTGGGGACATTATATACGTCTATAACGTTATATATCCTAGCCTAAGGGAACCTAACATCGCGGATGTAGTATTTCACAACATTCCTGGCGGGTCGGCGCCAATTCTCGGTGGGAACATTATATACGTCTATAACGTAATATAACCTAACCTAACCCATCTAGCCCCTCGCTGTAATGTTTTACAAAATCCCGGTCGTGTCGTCCCGTACGTCTCCGTGCGGACATTATATACGTCTATAACGGTATATATCCTAACCTAAGGTAACCTAACATCGCGGATGTAGTATTTCACAACATTCCTGGCGGGTCGGCCCCAACTTCTCGGTGGGCACATTATATACGTCTATATCGTAATAAAACCTAACCTAACCCATCTAGACCCTCGCTGGTAATGTTTTACAAAATTCCTGTCGTGTCGGCCCCTACTTCTCGGTGGGGAAATTATATACGTCTATAACGTTATATATCCTATCCTAAGGGAACCTAACATCTCGGATGTAGTATTTTCCAACATTCCTGGCGGGTCGGCCCCTACTTCTCGGCGGGCACATTATATACGTCTATATCGTAATATAACCTAACCTAACCCATCTAGACCCTGGCTGGTAATGTTTTACAAAATCCCGGTCGTGTCGGCCCGTACTTCCCGGTGGGGACATTATATACGTCTATAACTTTATATATCCTAACCTAAGGGAACCTAACATCTCGGATGTAGTATTTTCCAACATTCCTGGCGGGTCGGCCCCTACTTCTCGGTGGGCACATTATATACGTCTATATCGTAATATAACCTAACCTAACCCATGTAGACCCTCGCTGGTAATGTTTTACAAAATCCCGGTCGTGTCGGCCCGTACTTCTCGGTGGGGACATTATATACGTCTATAACGTTATATATCCTAGCCTAAGGGAACCTAACATCGCGGATATAGTATTTTCCAACATTCCTGGCGGGTCGGCGCCAATTCTCGGTGGGAACATTATATACGTCTATAACGTAATATAACCTAACCTAACCCATCTAGCCCCTAACTGGGAATGTTTTACAAAATCCCGCCGTGTCGGCCGGTACTTTTCCGTGGGGACATTATATACGTCTATAACTCGGATGTAGTATTTCACAACATTCCTGGCGGGTCGGCCCCAACTTCTCGGTGGGCACATTATATACGTCTATATCGTAATAAAACCTAACCTAACCCATCTAGACCCTCGCTGGTAATGTTATACAGAATCCCGGTCGTGTCGTCCCGTACGTCTCCGTGCGGACATTATATACGTCTATAACGTTATATATCCTAACCTAAGGCAACCTAACATCGCGGATGTAGTATTTCACAACATTCCTGGCGGGTCGGCCCCTACTTCTTGGCGGGCACATTATATACGTCTATATCGTAATATAACCTAACCTAACCCATCTAGACCCTGGCTGGTAATGTTTTACAAATTCCCGGTCGTGTCGGCGCGTACTTCTCGGTGGGGACATTGTATACGTCTATAATGTTATATATCCTGACCTAAGGGAACCTAACATCGCGGATATAGTATTTTCCAACATTCCTGGCGGGTCGGCCCCTACTTCTCGGTGGGCACATTATATACGTCTATATCGTAATATAACCTAACCTAACCCATCTAGACCCTCGCTGGTAATGTTTTACAAAATCCCGGTCGTGTCGGACCGTACTTCTCGGTGGGGACATTATATACGTCTATAACGTTATATATCCTAGCCTAAGGGAACCTAACATCGCGGATGTAGTATTTCACAACATTCCTGGCGGGTCGGCGCCAATTCTCGGTGGGAACATTGTATACGTCTATAACGTAATATAACCTAACCTAACCCATCTAGCCCCTCGCTGTAATGTTTTACAAAATCCCGGTCGTGTCGTCCCGTACGTCTCCGTGCGGACATTATATACGTCTATAACGTTATATATCCTAACCTAAGGCAACCTAACATCGCGGATGTAGTATTTCACAACATTCCTGGCGGGTCGGCCCCAACTTCTCGGTGGGCACATTATATACGTCTATATCGTAATAAAACCTGACCTAACCCATCTAGACCCTCGCTGGTAATGTTTTACAAAATTCCTGTCGTGTCGGCCCGTACTTCTCGGTGGGGAAATTATATACGTCTATAACGTTATATATCCTAACCTAAGGGAACCTAACATCTCGGATGTAGTATTTTCCAACATTCCTGGCGGGTCGGCCCCTACTTCTCGGTGGGCACATTATATACGTCTATATCGTAATATAACCTAACCTAACCCATCTAGACCCTCGCTGGTAATGTTTTACAAAATCCCGGTCGTGTCGGACCGTACTTCTCGGTGGGGACATTATATACGTCTATAACGTTATATATCCTAGCCTAAGGGAACCTAACATCGCGGATGTAGTATTTTACAATATTCCTTGCGGGTCGGCGCCAATTCTCGGTGGGAACATTATATACGTCCATAACGTAATATAACCTAACCTGTCCCATCTAGCCCATAGCTGGGAATGTTTTACAAAATCCCAGTCGTGTCGGTCCGTACATTTCCGTGGGGACATTATGTACGTCTATAACTTTATATATCCTAACCTAAGGGGACCTAACATCTCGGATGTCGTATTTTCCATCATTCCTGGCGGGTCGGCCCCTACTTCTTGGCGGGCACATTATATACGTCTATATCGTAATATAACCTAACCTAACCCATCTAGACCCTGGCTGGTAATGTTTTACAAAATCCCGGTCGTGTCGGCGCGTACTTTTCGGTGGGGACATTATATACGTCTATAACTTTATATATCCTAACCTAAGGGAACCTAACATCTCGGATGTAGTATTTTCCAACATTCCTGGCGGGTCGGCCCCTACTTCTCGGTGGGCACATTATATACGTCTATATCGTAATATAACCTAACCCAACCCATCTAGACCCTCGCTGGTAATGTATTACAAAATCCCGGTCGTGTCGGCCCGTACTTCTCGGTGGGGACGTTATATACGTCTATAACGTTATATATCCTAACCTAAGGCAACCTAACATCGCGGATGTAGTATTTCACAACATTCCTGGCGGGTCGGCCCCAACTTCTCGGTGGGCACATTATGTACGTCTATATCGTAATAAAACCTAACCTAACCCATCTAGACCTTCGCTGGTAATGTTTTACAAAATTCCTGTCGTGTCGGCCCGTACTTCTCGGTGGGGAAATTATATACGTCTATAACGTTATATATCCTAACCTAAGGGAACCTAACATCTCGGATGTAGTATTTTCCAACATTCCTGGCGGTTCGGCTCCTACTTCTCGGCGGGCACATTATACACGTCTATATCGTAATATAACCTAACCTAACCCATCTAGACCCTGGCTGGTAATGTTTTACAAAATCCCGGTCGTGTCGGCCCGTACTTCTCGGTGGGGACATTATATACGTCTATAACTTTATATATCCTAACCTAAGGGAACCTAACATCTCGGATGTAGTATTTTCCAACATTCCTGGCGGGTCGGCCCCTACTTCTAGGTGGGCACATTATATACGTCTATATCGTAATATAACCTAACCCAACCCATCTAGACCCTCGCTGGTAATGTATTACAAAATCCCGGTCGTGTCGGCCCGTACTTCTCGGTGGGGACATTATATACGTCTATAACGTTATATATCCTAGCCTAAGGGAACCTAACATCGCGGATATAGTATTTTCCAACATTCCTGGCGGGTCGGCGCCAATTCTCGGTGGGAACATTATATACGTCTATAACGTAATATAACCTAACCTAACCCATCTAGCCCCTAACTGGGAATGTTTTACAAAATCCCGCCGTGTCGGCCGGTACTTTTCCGTGTGGACATTATATACGTCTATAACTCGGATGTAGTATTTTCCAACATTCCTGGCGGGTCGGCCCCTACTTCTCGGCGGGCACATTATATACGTCTATACCGTAATATAACCTAACCTAACCCATCTAGTCCCTGGTTGGTAATGTTTTACAAAATCCCGGTCGTGTCGGCCCGTACTTCTCGGTGGGGACATTATATACGTCTATAACTTTATATATCCTAACCTAAGGGAACCTAACATCTCGGATGTAGTATTTTCCAACATTCCTGGCGGGTCGGCCCCTACTTCTCGGTGGGCACATTATATACGTCTATATCGTAATATAATCTAACCTAACCCATCTAGACCCTGGCTGGTAATGTTTTACAAAATTCCGGTCGTGTCGGCCCGTACTTTTCCGTGGGGACATTATATACGTCTATTACTTTATATATCCTAACCTAAGGGAACCTAACATCTCGGATGTAGTATTTTCCAACATTCCTGTCGGGTCGGCCCCTACTTCTCGGTGGGCACATTATATACTTCTATATCGTAATATAACCTAACCTAACCCATGTAGACCCTCGCTGGTAATGTTTTACAAAATCCCGGTCGTGTCGGCCCGTACTTCTCGGTGGGGACATTGTATACGTCTATAACGTTATATATCCTAACCTAAGGGAACCTAACATCGCGGATGTAGTATTTCACAACATTCCTGGCGGGTCGGCGCCAATTCTCTGTGGGAACATTATATACGTCTATAACGTAATATAACCTAACCTAACCCATCTAGCTCCTAGCTGGGAATGTTTTACAAAATCCCGGTCGTGTCGGTCCGTGCATTTCCGTGGGGACATTATGTACGTCTATAACTTTATATATCCTAACCTAAGGGAACCTAACATCTCGGATGTAGTATTTTCCAACATTCCCGGGGGTTCGGCCCCTACTTCTCGGTGGGAACATTATATACGTCTATATCGTAATATAACCTAACCTAACCCATCTAGACCCTCGCTGGTAATGTTTTACAATATCCCGGTCGTGTCGGACCGTACTTCTCGGTGGGGACATTATATACGTCTATAACGTTATATATCCTAGCCTAAGGGAACCTAACATCGCGGATGTAGTATTTCACAATATTCCTTGCGGGTCGGCGCCAATTCTCGGTGGGAACATTATATATGTCTATAACGTAATATAACCTAACCTAACCCATCTAGCCCTTCGCTGTAATGTTTTACAAAATCACGGTCGTGTCGTCCCGTACGTCTCCGTGCGGACATTATATACGTCTATAACGTTATATATCCTAACCTAAGGCAACCTAACATCGCGGATGTAGTATTTCACAACATTCCTGGCGGGTGGGCGCCAATTCTCGGTGGGAACATTATATACGTCCATAACGTAATATAACCTAACCTATCCCATCTAGCCCATAGCTGGGAATGTTTTACAAAATCCCAGTCGTGTCGGTCCGTACATTTCCGTGGGGACATTATGTACGTCTATAACTTTATATATCCTAACCTAAGGGGACCTAACATCTCGGATGTCGTATCTTCCATCATTGCTGGCGGGTCGGCCCCTACTTCTTGGCGGGCACATTATATACGTCTATATCGTAATATAACCTAACCTAACCCATCTAGACCCTGGCTGGTAATGTTTTACAAAATCCCGGTCGTATCGGCGCGTACTTCTCGGTGGGGACATTATATACGTCTATAACTTTATATATCCTAACCTAAGGGAACCTAACATCTCGCATGTAGTATTTTCCAACATTCCTGGCGGGTCGGCCCCTACTTCTCGGTGGGCACATTATATACGTCTATATCGTAATATAACCTAACCCAACCCATCTAGACACTCGCTGGTAATGTATTACAAAATCCCGGTCGTGTCGGCCCGTACTTCTCGGTGGGGACATTATATATGTCTATAACGTTATATATCCTAGCCTAAGGGAACCTAACATCGCGGATATAGTATTTTCCAACATTCCTGGCGGGTCGGCGCCAATTCTCGGTGGGAACATTATATACGTCTATAACGTAATATAACCTAACCTAACCCATCTAGCCCCTAACTGGGAATGTTTTACAAAATCCCGCCGTGTCGGCCGGTACTTTTCCGTTGGGACATTATATACGTCTATAACTCGGATGTAGTATTTTCCAACATTCCTGGCGGGTCGGCCAATACTTCTCGGCGGGCACATTATATACGTCTATATCGTAATATAACCTAACCTAACCCATCTAGTCCCTGGCTGGTAATGTTTTACAAAATCCCGGACGTGTCGGCCCGTACTTCTCGGTGGGGACATTATATACGTCTATAACTTTATATATCCTAACCTAAGGGAACCTAACATCTCGGATGTAGTATTTTCCAACATTCCTGGCGGGTCGGCCCCTACTTCTCGGTGGGCACATTATATACGTCTATATCGTAATATAACCTAACCCAACCCATCTAGACCCTCGCTGGTAATGTTTTACAAAATCCCGGTCGTGTCGGCCCGTACTTCTCGGTGGGGACATTATATACGTCTATTACTTTATATATCCTAACCTAAGGGAACCTAACATCTCGGATGTAGTATTTTCCAACATTCCTGTCGGGTCGGCCCCTACTTCTCGGTGGGCACATTATATACTTCTATATCGTAATATAACCTAACCTAACCCATGTAGACCCTCGCTAGTAATGTTTTACAAAATCCCGGTCGTGTCGTCCCTAACGTCTCGGTGCGGACATTATATACGTCTATAACGTTATATATCCTAACCTAAGGCAAACTAACATCGCGGATGTAGTATTTCACAACATTCCTGGCGGGTAGGCGCCAATTCTCGGTGGGCACATTATATACGTCTATATCGTAATATAACCTAACCTAACCCATCTAGACCCTCGCTGGTAATGTTTTACAAAATCCCGGTCGTGTCGGACCGTACTTCTCGGTGGGGACATTATATACGTCTATAACGTTATATATCCTAGCCTAAGGGAACCTAACATCGCGGATGTAGTATTTCACAACATTCCTGGCGGGTCGGCGCCAATTCTCGGTGGGAACATTATATACGTCTATAACGTAATATAACCTAACCTAACCCATCTAGCCCCTCGCTGTAATGTTTTACAAAATCCCGGTCGTGTCGTCCCGTACGTCTCCGTGCGGACATTATATACGTCTATAACGTTATATATCCTAACCTAAGGCAACCTAACATCGCGGATGTAGTATTTCACAACATTCCTGGCGGGTGGGCGCCAATTCTCGGTGGGAACATTATATACGTCCATAACGTAATATAACCTAACCTATCCCATCTAGCCCATAGCTGGGAATGTTTTACAAAATCCAAGTCGTGTCGGTCCGTACATTTCCGTGGGGACATTATGTACGTCTATAACGTTATATATCCTAACCTAAGGCAACCTAACATCGCGGATGTAGTATTTCACAACATTCCTGGCGGGTCGGCCCCAACTTCTCGGTGGGCACATTATATACGTCTATATCGTAATAAAACCTAACCTAACCCATCTAGACCCTCGCTGGTAATGTTTTACAAAATTCCTGTCGTGTCGGCCCGTACTTCTCGGTGGGGAAATTATATACGTCTATAACGGTATATATCCTAACCTAAGGGAACCTAACATCTCGGATGTAGTATTTTCCAACATTCCTGGCGGGTCGGCCCCTACTTCTCGGCGGGCACATTATATACGTCTATATCGTAATATAACCTAACCTAACCCATCTAGACCCTGGCTGGTAATGTTTTACAAAATCCCGGTCGTGTCGGCCCGTACTTCTCGGTGGGGACATTATATACGTCTATAACTTTATATATCCTAACCTAAGGGAACCTAACATCTCGGATGTAGTATTTTCCAACATTCCTGGCGGGTCGGCCCCTACTTCTCGGTGGGCACATTATATACGTCTATATCGTAATATAACCTAACCCAACCCATCTAGACCCTCGCTGGTAATGTATTACAAAATCCCGGTCGTGTCGGCCCGTACTTCTCGGTGGGAACATTATATACGTCTATAACGTAATATAACCTAACCTAACCCATCTAGCCCCTAACTGGGAATGTTTTACAAAATCCCGCCGTGTCGGCCGGTACTTTTCCGTGGGGACATTATATACGTCTATAACTCGGATGTAGTATTTTCCAACATTCCCGGCGGGTCGGCCAATACTTCTCGGCGGGCACATTATATACGTCTATATCGTAATATAACCTAACCTAACCCATCTAGTCCCTGGCTGGTAATGTTTTACAAAATCCCGGTCGTGTCCGCCCGTACTTCTCGGTGGGGACATTATATACGTCTATAACTTTATATATCCTAACCTAAGGCAACCTAACATCGCGGATGTAGTATTTCACAACATTCCTGGCGGGTCGGCGCCAATTCTCGGTGGGAACATTATATACGTCTATATCGTAATATAACCTAACCAAACCTATCTAGACCCTCGCTAGTAATGTTTTACAAAATCCCGGTCGTGTCGTCCCTAACGTCTCGGTGCGGACATTATATACGTCTATAACGTTATATATCCTAACCTAAGGCAAACTAACATCGCGGATGTAGTATTTCACAATATTCCTGGCGGGTAGGCGCCAATTATCGGTGGGCACATTATATACGTCTATATCGTAATATAACCTAACCTAACCCATCTAGACCCTCGCTGGTAATGTTTTACAAAATCCCGGTCGTGTCGGCCCGTACTTCTCGGTGGGGAAATTATATACGTCTATAACGTTATATATACTAGCCTAAGGGAACCTAACATCGCGGATGTAGTATTTCACAATATTCCTTGCGGGTCGGCGCCAATTCTCGGTGGGAACATTATATATGTCTATAACGTAATATAACCTAACCTAACCCATCTAGCCCTTCGTTGTAATGTTTTACAAAATCAAGGTCGTGTCGTCCCGTACGTCTCCGTGCGGACATTATATACGTCTATAACGTTATATATCCTAACCTAAGGCAACCTAACATCGCGGATGTAGTATTTCACAACATTCCTGGCGGGTGGGCGCCAATTCTCGGTGGGAACATTATATACGTCCATAACGTAATATAACCTAACCTATCCCATCTAGCCCATAGCTGGGAATGTTTTACAAAATCCAAGTCGTGTCGGTCCGTACATTTCCGTGGGGACATTATGTACGTCTATAACGTTATATATCCTAACCTAAGGCAACCTAACATCGCGGATGTAGTATTTCACAACATTCCTGGCGGGTCGGCCCCAACTTCTCGGTGGGCACATTATATACGTCTATATCGTAATAAAACCTAACCTAACCCATCTAGACCCTCGCTGGTAATGTTTTACAAAATTCCTGTCGTGTCGGCCCGTACTTCTCGGTGGGGAAATTATATACGTCTATAACGGTATATATCCTAACCTAAGGGAACCTAACATCTCGGATGTAGTATTTTCCAACATTCCTGGCGGGTCGGCCCCTACTTCTCGGCGGGCACATTATATACGTCTATATCGTAATATAACCTAACCTAACCCATCTAGACCCTGGCTGGTAATGTTTTACAAAATCCCGGTCGTGTCGGCCCGTACTTCTCGGTGGGGACATTATATACGTCTATAACTTTATATATCCTAACCTAAGGGAACCTAACATCGCGGATGTCGTATTTTCCATCATTCCTGGCGGGTCGGCCCCTACTTCTTGGCGGGCACATTATATACGTCTATATCGTAATATAACCTAACCTAACCCATCTAGACCCTGGCTGGTAATGTTTTACAAAATCCCGGTCGTGTCGGCGCGTACTTCTCGGTGGGGACATTGTATACGTCTATAATGTTATATATCCTGACCTAAGGGAACCTAACATCGCGGATGTAGTATTTCACAACATTCCTGGCGGGTCGGCGCCAATTCCCGGTGGGAACATTATATACGTCTATAACGTAATATAACCTAACCTAATGCATCTAGAACCTCGCAGGTAATGTTTTACAAAATCCCGGTCGTGTCGGCCCGTACTTCTCGGTGGGGACATTATATACGTCTATAACGTTATATATCCTAACCTAAGGGAACCTAACATCTCGGATGTAGTATTTTCCAACATTCCTGGCGGGTCGGCCCCTACTTCTTGGTGGGCACATTATATACGTCTATATCGTAATATAACCTAACCTAACCCATCTAGACCCTCGCTGGTAATGTTTTACAAAATCCCGGTCGTGTCGGACCGTACTTCTCGGTGGGGACATTATATACGTCTATAACGTTATATATCCTAGCCTAAGGGAACCTAACATCGCGGATGTAGTATTTCACAATATGCCTTGCGGGTCGGCGCCAATTCTCGGTGGGAGCATTATATATGTCTATAACGTAATATAACCTAACCTAACCCATCTAGCCCTTCGCTGTAATGTTTTACAAAATCACGGTCCTGTCGTCCCGTACGTCTCCGTGCGGACATTATATACGTCTATAACGTTATATATCCTAACCTAAGGCAACCTAACATCGCGGATGTAGTATTTCACAACATTCCTGGCGGGTCGGCCCCAACTTCTCGGTGGGCACATTATATACGTCTATATCGTAATAAAACCTAACCTAACCCATCTAGACCCTCGCTGGTAATGTTTTACAAAATTCCTGTCGTGTCGGCCGGTACTTCTCGGTGGGGAAATTGTATACGTCTATAACGTTATATATCCTAACCTAAGGGAACCTAACATCTCGGATGTAGTATTTTCCAACATTCCTGGCGGGTCGGCCCCTACTTCTCGGCGGGCACATTATATACGTCTATATCGTAATATAACCTAACCTAACCCATCTAGACCCTAACTGGGAATGTTTTACAAAATCCCGCCGTGTCGGCCGGTACTTTTCCGTGGGGACATTATATACGTCTATAACTCGGATGTAGTATTTTCCAACATTCCTGGCGGGTCGGCCCCTACTTCTCGGCGGGCACATTATATACGTCTATATCGTAATATAACCTAACCTAACCCATCTAGCCCCTAACTGGGAATGTTTTACAAAATCCCGCCGTGTCGGCCGGTACTTTTCCGTGGGGACATTATATACGTCTATAACTCGGATGTAGTATTTTCCAACATTCCTGGCGGGTCGGCCCCTACTTCTCGGCGGGCACATTATATACGTCTATATCGTAATATAACCTAACCTAACCCATCTAGTCCCTGGCTGGTAATGTTTTACAAAATCCCGGTCGTGTCGGCCCGTACTTCTCGGTGGGGACATTATATACGTCTATAACTTTATATATCCTAACCTAAGGGAACCTAACATCTCGGATGTAGTATTTTCCAACATTCCTGGCGGGTCGGCCCCTACTTCTCGGTGGGCACATTATATACGTCTATATCGTAATATAACCTAACCCAACCCATCTAGACCCTCGCTGGTAATGTATTACAAAATCCCGGTCGTGTCGGCCCGTACTTCTCGGTGGGGACATTATGTACGTCTATAACGTTATATATCCTAGCCTAAGGGAACCTAACATCGCGGATATAGTATTTTCCAACATTCCTGGCGGGTCGGCGCCAATTCTCGGTGGGAACATTATATACGTCTATAACGTAATATAACCTAACCTAACCCATCTAGCCCCTCACTGGGAATGTTTTACAAAATCCCGCCGTGTCGGCCGGTACTTTTCCGTGGGGACATTATATACGTCTATAACTCGGATGTAGTATTTTCCAACATTCCTGGCGGGTCGGCCCCTACTTCTCGGCGGGCACATTATATACGTCTATATCGTAATATAACCTAACCTAACCCATCTAGTCCCTGGCTGGTAATGTTTTACAAAATCCCGGTCGTGTCGGCCCGTACTTCTCGGTGGGGACATTATATACGTCTATAACTTTATATATCCTAACCTAAGGGAACCTAACATCTCGGATGTAGTATTTTCCAACATTCCTGGCGGGTCGGCCCCTACTTCTCGGTGGGCACATTATATACGTCTATATCGTAATATAACCTAACCTAACCCATCTAGACCCTGGCTGGTAATGTTTTACAAAATTCCGGTCGTGTCGGCCCGTACTTTTCCGTGGGGACATTATATACGTCTATTACTTTGTATATCCTAACCTAAGGGAACCTAACATCTCGGATGTAGTATTTTCCAACATTCCTGGCGGGTCGGCCCCTACTTCTCGGTGGGCACATTAAATACGTCTATATCGTAATATAACCTAACCTAACCCATCTAGACCCTGGCTGGTAATGTTTTCCAAAATTCCGGTCGTGTCGGCCCGTACTTTTCCGTGGGGACATTATATACGTCTATTACTTTGTATATCCTAACCTAAGGGAACCTAACATCGCGGATATAGTATTTTCCAACATTCCTGGCGGGTCGGCGCCAATTCTCGGTGGGAACATTATATACGTCTATAACGTAATATAACCTAACCTAACCCATCTAGCCCCTAACTGGGAATGTTTTACAAAATCCCGCCGTGTCGGCCGGTACTTTTCCGTGGGGACATTATATACGTCTATAACTCGGATGTAGTATTTCACAACATTCCTGGCGGGTCGGCCCCAACTTCTCGGTGGGAACATTATATACGTCTATATCGTAATATAACCTAACCTAACCTATCTAGATCCTCGCTAGTAATGTTTTACAAAATACCGGTCGTGTCGTCCCTTACGTCTCGGTGCGGACATTATATACGTCTATTACTTTATATATCCTAACCTAAGGGAACCTAACATCTCGGATGTAGTATTTTCCAACATTCCTGGCGGGTCGGCCCCTACTTCTCGGTGGGCACATTATATACGTCTATATCGTAATATAACCTAACCTAACCCATGTAGACCCTGGCTGGTAATGTTTTACAAAATCCCGGTCGTGTCGGCGCGTACTTCTCGGTGGGGACATTATATACGTCTATAACGTTATATATCCTAGCCTAAGGGAACCTAACATCGCGGATGTAGTATTTCACAACATTCCTGGCGGGTCGGCGCCAATTCTCGGTGGGAACATTATATACGTCTATAACGTAATATAACCTAACCTAACCCATCTAGCCCCTCGCTGTAATGTTTTACAAAATCCCGGTCGTGTCGTCCCGTACGTCTCCGTGCGGACATTATATACGTCTATAACGTTATATATCCTAACCTAAGGCAACCTAACATCGCGGATGTAGTATTTCACAACATTCCTGGCGGGTCGGCCCCAACTTCTCGGTGGGCACATTATATACGTCTATATCGTAATAAAACCTAACCTAACCCATCTAGACCCTCGCTGGTAATGTTTTACAAAATGCCTGTCGTGTCGGCCCGTACTTCTCGGTGGGGAAATTATATACGTCTATAACGTTATATATCCTAACCTAAGGGAACCTAACATCTCGGATGTAGTATTTTCCAACATTCCTGGAGGGTCGGCCCCTACTTCTCGGCGGGCACATTATATACGTCTATATCGTAATATAACCTAACCTAACCCATCTAGACCCTAACTGGGAATGTTTTACAAAATCCCGCCGTGTCGGCCGGTACTTTTCCGTGGGGACATTATATACGTCTATAACTCGGATGTAGTATTTTCCAACATTCCTGGCGGGTCGGCCCCTACTTCTCGGCGGGCACATTATATACGTCTATATCGTAATATAACCTAACCTAACCCATCTAGTCCCTGGCTGGTAATGTTTTACAAAATCCCGGTCGTGTCGGCCCGTACTTCTCGGTGGAGACATTATATACGTCTATAACTTTATATATCCTAACCTAAGGGAACCTAACATCTCGGATGTAGTATTTTCCAACATTCCTGGCGGGTCGGCCCCTACTTCTCGGTGGGCACATTATATACGTCTATATCGTAATATAACCTAACCCAACCCATCTAGACCCTCGCTGGTAATGTTTTACAAAATCCCGGTCGTGTCGGGCCGTACTTCTCGGTGGGGACATTATATACGTCTATAACGTTATATATCCTAGCCTAAGGGAACCTAACATCGCGGATATAGTATTTCACAACATTCCTTGCGGGTCGGCGCCAATTCTCGGTGGGAACATTATATACGTCTATAACGTAATATAACCTAACCTAACCCATCTAGCCCCTCGCTGTAATGTTTTACAAAATCCCGGTCGTGTCGTCCCGTACGTCTCCGTGCGGACATTATATACGTCTATAACGTTATACATCCTAACCTAAGGCAACCTAACATCGCGGATGTAGTATTTCACAACATTCCTGGCGGGTCGGCGCCAATTCTCGGTGGGAACATTATATACGTCTATAACGTAATATAACCTAACCTATCCCATCTAGCCCATAGCTGGGAATGTTTTACAAAATCCCGGTCGTGTCGGCCCGTACTTTTCCGTGGGGACATTATATACGTCTATAACTTTATATATCCTAACCTAAGGGAACCTAACATCTCGGATGTAGTAGTTTCCAACATTCCTGGCGGGTCCGCCCCTACTTCTCGGCGGGCACATTATATACGTCTATATCGTAATATAACCTAACCTAACCTATCTAGACCCTCGCTAGTAATGTTTTACAAAATCCCGGTCGTGTCGTCCCTAACGTCTCGGTGCGGACATTATATACGTCTATAACGTTATATATCCTAACCTAAGGCAAACTAACATCGCGGATGTAGTATTTCACAACATTCCTGGCGGGTAGGCGCCAATTCTCGGTGGGGACATTATATACGTCTATATCGTAATATAACCTAACCCAACCCATCTAGACCCTCGCTGGTAATGTTTTACAAAATCCCGGTCGTGTCGGCCCGTACTTCTCGGTGGGGACATTATATACGTCTATATCGTAATATAACCTAACCTAACCCATCTAGACCCTGGCTGGTAATGTTTTACAAAATCCCGGTCGTGTCGGCGCGTACTTCTCGGTGGGGACATTGTATACGTCTATAATGTTATATATCCTGACCTAAGGGAACCTAACATCGCGGATGTAGTATTTCACAACATTCCTGGCGTGTTGGCGCCAATTCTCGGTGGGAACATTATATACGTCTATAACGTAATATAACCTAACCTAACGCATCTAGAACCTCGCAGGTAATGTTTTACAAAATCCCGGTCGTGTCGGCCCGTACTTCTCGGTGGGGACATTATATACGTCTATAACGTTATATATCCTAACCTAAGGGAACCTAACATCTCGGATGTAGTACTTTCCAACATTCCTGGCGGGTCGGCCCCTACTTCTCGGTGGGCACATTATATACGTCTATATCGTAATATAACCTAACCTAACCCATCTAGACCCTCGCTGGTAATGTTTTACAAAATCCCGGTCGTGTCGGACCGTACTTCTCGGTGGGGACATTATATACGTCTATAACGTCATATATCCTAGCCTAAGGGAACCTAACATCGCGGATGTATTATTTCACAATATTCCTTGCGGGTCGGCGCCAATTCTCGGTGGGAACATTATATATGTCTATAACGTAATATAACCTAACCTAACCCATCTAGCCCTTCGCTGTAATGTTTTACAAAATCACGGTCGTGTCGTCCCGTACGTCTCCGTGCGCACATTATATACGTCTATAACGTTATATATCCTAACCTAAAGCAACCTAACATCGCGGATGTAGTATTTCACAACATTCCTGGCGGGTGGGCGCCAATTCTCGGTGGGAACATTATATACGTCCATAACGTAATATAACCTAACCTATCCCATCTAGCCCATAGCTGGGAATGTTTTACAAAATCCCAGTCGTGTCGTTCCGTACATTTCCGTGGGGACATTATGTACGTCTATAACTTTATATATCCTAACCTAAGGGGACCTAACATCTCGGATGTCGTATTTTCCATCATTCCTGGCGGGTCGGCCCCTACTTCTTGGCGGGCACATTATATACGTCTATATCGTAATATACCCTAACCTAACCCATCTAGACCCTGGATGGTAATGTTTTACAAAATCCCGGTCGTGTCGGCGCGTACTTCTCGATGGGGAAATTATATACGTCTATAACGTTATATATCCTATCCTAAAGGAACCTAACATCTCGGATGTAGTATTTTCCAACATTCCTGTCGCGTCAGCCCCTACTTCTCGGCGGGCACATTATATACGTCTATAACGTAATATAACCTAACCTAACCCATCTAGACCCTGGCTGTTAATGTTTTACAAAATTCCGGTCGTGTCGGCGCGTACTTCTCGGTGGGGACATTGTATACGTCTATAACGTTATATATCCTGACCTAAGGGAACCTAACATCGCGGATGTAGTATTTCACAACATTCCTGGCGGGTCGGCGCCAATTCTCGGTGGGAACATTATATACGTCTATAACGTAATATAACCTAACCTAACCCATCTAGACCCCCGCTGGTAATGTTTTACAAAATCCCGGTCGTGTCGTCCCGTACCTCCCCGTGCGGACATTATATACGTCTATAACGTTATATATCCTAACCTAAGGCAACCTAACATCGCGGATGTAGTATTTCACAACATTCCTGGCGGGTCGGCCCCAACTTCTCGGTGGGCACATTATATACGTCTATATCGTAATATAACCTAACCTAACCCATCTAGACCCTGGCTGGTAATGTTTTACAAAATTCCGGTCGTGTCGGCCCGTACTTTTCCGTCGGGACATTATATACGTCTATTACTTTATATATCCTAACCTAAGGGAACCTAACATCTCGGATGTAGTATTTTCCAACATTCCTGGCGGGTCGGCCCCTACTTCTCGGCGGGCACATTATATACGTCTATATCGTAATATAACCTAACCTAACCCATCTAGTCCCTGGCTGGTAATGTTTTACAAAATCCCGGTCGTGTCGGCCCGTACTTCTCGGTGGAGACATTATATACGTCTATAACTTTATATATCCTAACCTAAGGGAACCTAACATCTCGGATGTAGTATTTTCCAACATTCCTGGCGGGTCGGCCCCTACTTCTCGGTGGGCACATTATATACGTCTATATCGTAATATAACCTAACCCAACCCATCTAGACCCTCGCTGGTAATGTTTTACAAAATCCCGGTCGTGTCGGGCCGTACTTCTCGGTGGGGACATTATATACGTCTATAACGTTATATATCCTAGCCTAAGGGAACCTAACATCGCGGATATAGTATTTCACAACATTCCTTGCGGGTCGGCGCCAATTCTCGGTGGGAACATTATATACGTCTATAACGTAATATAACCTAACCTAACCCATCTAGCCCCTCGCTGTAATGTTTTACAAAATCCCGGTCGTGTCGTCCCGTACGTCTCCGTGCGGACATTATATACGTCTATAACGTTATACATCCTAACCTAAGGCAACCTAACATCGCGGATGTAGTATTTCACAACATTCCTGGCGGGTCGGCGCCAATTCTCGGTGGGAACATTATATACGTCTATAACGTAATATAACCTAACCTATCCCATCTAGCCCATAGCTGGGAATGTTTTACAAAATCCCGGTCGTGTCGGCCCGTACTTTTCCGTGGGGACATTATATACGTCTATAACTTTATATATCCTAACCTAAGGGAACCTAACATCTCGGATGTAGTAGTTTCCAACATTCCTGGCGGGTCCGCCCCTACTTCTCGGCGGGCACATTATATACGTCTATATCGTAATATAACCTAACCTAACCTATCTAGACCCTCGCTAGTAATGTTTTACAAAATCCCGGTCGTGTCGTCCCTAACGTCTCGGTGCGGACATTATATACGTCTATAACGTTATATATCCTAACCTAAGGCAAACTAACATCGCGGATGTAGTATTTCACAACATTCCTGGCGGGTAGGCGCCAATTCTCGGTGGGGACATTATATACGTCTATATCGTAATATAACCTAACCCAACCCATCTAGACCCTCGCTGGTAATGTTTTACAAAATCCCGGTCGTGTCGGCCCGTACTTCTCGGTGGGGACATTATATACGTCTATATCGTAATATAACCTAACCTAACCCATCTAGACCCTGGCTGGTAATGTTTTACAAAATCCCGGTCGTGTCGGCGCGTACTTCTCGGTGGGGACATTGTATACGTCTATAATGTTATATATCCTGACCTAAGGGAACCTAACATCGCGGATGTAGTATTTCACAACATTCCTGGCGTGTTGGCGCCAATTCTCGGTGGGAACATTATATACGTCTATAACGTAATATAACCTAACCTAACGCATCTAGAACCTCGCAGGTAATGTTTTACAAAATCCCGGTCGTGTCGGCCCGTACTTCTCGGTGGGGACATTATATACGTCTATAACGTTATATATCCTAACCTAAGGGAACCTAACATCTCGGATGTAGTACTTTCCAACATTCCTGGCGGGTCGGCCCCTACTTCTCGGTGGGCACATTATATACGTCTATATCGTAATATAACCTAACCTAACCCATCTAGACCCTCGCTGGTAATGTTTTACAAAATCCCGGTCGTGTCGGACCGTACTTCTCGGTGGGGACATTATATACGTCTATAACGTCATATATCCTAGCCTAAGGGAACCTAACATCGCGGATGTATTATTTCACAATATTCCTTGCGGGTCGGCGCCAATTCTCGGTGGGAACATTATATATGTCTATAACGTAATATAACCTAACCTAACCCATCTAGCCCTTCGCTGTAATGTTTTACAAAATCACGGTCGTGTCGTCCCGTACGTCTCCGTGCGCACATTATATACGTCTATAACGTTATATATCCTAACCTAAAGCAACCTAACATCGCGGATGTAGTATTTCACAACATTCCTGGCGGGTGGGCGCCAATTCTCGGTGGGAACATTATATACGTCCATAACGTAATATAACCTAACCTATCCCATCTAGCCCATAGCTGGGAATGTTTTACAAAATCCCAGTCGTGTCGTTCCGTACATTTCCGTGGGGACATTATGTACGTCTATAACTTTATATATCCTAACCTAAGGGGACCTAACATCTCGGATGTCGTATTTTCCATCATTCCTGGCGGGTCGGCCCCTACTTCTTGGCGGGCACATTATATACGTCTATATCGTAATATACCCTAACCTAACCCATCTAGACCCTGGATGGTAATGTTTTACAAAATCCCGGTCGTGTCGGCGCGTACTTCTCGATGGGGAAATTATATACGTCTATAACGTTATATATCCTATCCTAAAGGAACCTAACATCTCGGATGTAGTATTTTCCAACATTCCTGTCGCGTCAGCCCCTACTTCTCGGCGGGCACATTATATACGTCTATAACGTAATATAACCTAACCTAACCCATCTAGACCCTGGCTGTTAATGTTTTACAAAATTCCGGTCGTGTCGGCGCGTACTTCTCGGTGGGGACATTGTATACGTCTATAACGTTATATATCCTGACCTAAGGGAACCTAACATCGCGGATGTAGTATTTCACAACATTCCTGGCGGGTCGGCGCCAATTCTCGGTGGGAACATTATATACGTCTATAACGTAATATAACCTAACCTAACCCATCTAGACCCCCGCTGGTAATGTTTTACAAAATCCCGGTCGTGTCGTCCCGTACCTCCCCGTGCGGACATTATATACGTCTATAACGTTGTATATCCTAACCTAAGGCAACCTAACATCGCGGATGTAGTATTTCACAACATTCCTGGCGGGTCGGCCCCAACTTCTCGGTGGGCACATTATATACGTCTATATCGTAATATAACCTAACCTAACCCATCTAGACCCTGGCTGGTAATGTTTTACAAAATTCCGGTCGTGTCGGCCCGTACTTTTCCGTCGGGACATTATATACGTCTATTACTTTATATATCCTAACCTAAGGGAACCTAACATCTCGGATGTAGTATTTTCCAACATTCCTGGCGGGTCGGCCCCTACTTCTCGGTGGGCACATTATATACGTCTATATCGTAATATAACCTAGCCTAACCCATGTAGACCCTCGCTGGTAATGTTTTACAAAATCCCGGTCGTGTCGGCCCGTACTTCTAGGTGGGGACATTGTATACGTCTATAACGTTATATATCCTAACCTAATGGAACCTAACATCGCGTATGTAGTATTTCACAACATTCCTGGCGGGTCGGCGCCAATTCTCGGTGGGAACATTATATACGTCTATAACGTAATATAACCTAACCTAACCCATCTAGCTCCTAGCTGGGAATGTTTTACAAAATCCCGGTCGTGTCGGCCCGTACATTTCCGTGGGGACATTATGTACGTCTATAACTTTATATATCCTAACCTAAGGGACCCTAACATCTCGGATGTAGTATTTTCCAACATTCCCGGGGGTTCGGCCCGTACTTCTCGGTGGGCACATTATATACGTCTATATCGTAATATAACCTAACCTAACCTATCTAGACCCTCGCTAGTAATTTTTACAAAATCCCGGTCGTGTCGGCCCGTACTTCTCGGTGGGGACATTATATACGTCTATAACGTTATATATCCTAGCCTAAGGGAACCTAACATCGCGGATGTAGTATTTCACAACATTCCTGGCGGGTCGGCGCCAATTCTCGGTGGGAAAATTATATACGTCTATAACGTAATATAAACTAACCTAACCCATCTAGCCCCTAGCTGGGAATGTTTTACAAAATCCCGTCGTGTCGGCCCGTACATTTCCGTGGGGACATTATATACGTCTATAACGTTATATATCCTTACCTAAGGCAACCTAACATCGCGGATGTAGTATTTCACAATATTCCTGGCGGGTGGGCGCCAATTCTCGGTGGGAACGTTATATACGTCTATAACGTAATATAACCTAACCTAACCCATCTAGACCCTCGCTGGTAACGTTTTACAAAATCCCGGTCGTGTCGTCCCGTACCTCTCCGTGCGGACATTATATACGTCTATAACGTTATATATCCTAACCTAAGGCAACCTAACATTGCGGATGTAGTATTTCACAACATTCCTGGCGGGTCGGCCCCAACTTCTCGGTGGGCACATTATATACGTCTATATCGTAATATAACCTAACCTAACCCATCTAGACCCTGGCTGGTAATGTTTTACAAAATTCCGGTCGTGTCGGCCCGTACTTTTCCGTCGGGACATTATATACGTCTATTACTTTATATATCCTAACCTAAGGGAACCTAACATCTCGGATGTAGTATTTTCCAACATTCCTGGCGGGTCGGCCCCTACTTCTCGGTGGGCACATTATATACGTCTATATCGTAATATAACCTAGCCTAACCCATGTAGACCCTCGCTGGTAATGTTTTACAAAATCCCGGTCGTGTCGGCCCGTACTTCTAGGTGGGGACATTGTATACGTCTATAACGTTATATATCCTAACCTAAGGGAACCTAACATCGCGGATGTAGTATTTCACAACATTCCTGGCGGGTAGGCGCCAATTCTCGGTGGGAACATTATATACGTCTATAACGTAATATAACCTAACCTATCCCATCTAGCCCATAGCTGGGAATGTTTTACAAAATCCCGGTCGTGTCGGCTCGTACTTTTCCGTGGGGACATTATATACGTCTATAACTTTATATATCCTAACCTAAGGGAACCTAACATCTCGGATGTAGTATTTTCCAACATTCCTGGCGGGTCGGCCCCTACTTATCGGTGGGCACATTATATACGTCTATATCGTAATAAAACCTAACCTAACCCATCTAGACCCTCGCTGGTAATGTTTTACAAAATCCCTGTCGTGTCGGCCCGTACTTCTCGGTGGGGACATTATATACGTCTATAACGTTATATATCCTAGCCTAAGGGAACCTAACATCTCGGATGTAGTATTTTACAACATTCCTGGCGGGTCGGCCCCTACTTCTCGGCGGGCACATTATATACGTCTATATCGTAATATAACCTAACCTAACCCATCTAGACCCTGGCTGGTAGTGTTTCACAAAATCCCGGTCGTGTCGGCCCGTACTTCTCGGTGGGGACATTATATACGTCTATAACGTTATATATCCTAACCTAAGGGAACCTAACATCGCGGATGTAGTATTTCACAACATTCCCGGTGGGTCGGCGCCAATTCTCGGTGGGAACATTATATACGTCTATAACGTAATATAACATAACCTAACCCATCTAGCCCCTAGTTGGGAATGTTTTACAAAATCACGTCGTGTCGGCCCGTACATTTCCGTGGGGACATTATATACGTCTATAACTTTATATATCCTAACCTAAGTCAAACTAGCATCGCGGATGTAGTATTTCACAACATTCCTGGCGGGTCGGCCCCAACTTCTCGGTGGGCACATTATATACGTCTATATCGTGTTATAACCTAACCTAACCGATCTAGACCCTGGCTGGTAATGTTTTACAAAATCCCGGTCGTGTCGGCCCGTACTTCTCGGTGGGGACATTATATACGTCTATAACGTTATATATCCTAACCTAAGGGAACCTAACATCGCGGATGTAGTATTTCACAACATTCCTGGCGGGTAGGCGCCAATTCTCGGTGGGAACATTATATACTTCTATATCGTAATATAACCTAACCTAACCCATCTAGACCCTCGCTGGTAATGTTTTACAAAATCCCGGTCTTGTCGGCCCGTACTTCTCGGTGGGGAAATTATATACGTCTACAACGTTATATATCTTAACCTAAGGGAACCTAACATCTCGGATGTAGTATTTTCCAACATTCCTGGCGGGTCGGCCCCAACTTCTCGGTGGGCACATTATATACGTCTATATCGTAATATAACCTAACCTAACCCATCTAGACCCTCGCTGGTAATGTTTTACAGAATCCCGGTCGTGTCGGCCCGTACTTCTCGGTGGGGACATTATATACGTCTATAACTTTATATATCCTAACCTAAGGGAACCTAACATCTCGGATGTAGTATTTTCCAACATTCCTGGCGGGTCGGCCCCTACTTCTCGGCGGGCACATTATATGCGTCTATATCGTAATATAACCTAACCTAACCCATCTAGCCCCTCGCTGTAATGTTTTACGAAATCCCGTCGTGTCGTCCCGTACGTCTCCGTGGGGACATTATATACGTCTATAACGTTATATATCCTAACCTAAGGCAAACTAACATCGCGGATGTAGTATTTCACAACATTCCTGGCGGGTCGGCGCCAATTCTCGGTGGGAACATTATATACGTCTATAACGTAATATAACCTAACCTAACCCATCTAGCTCCTAGCTGGGAATGTTTTACAAAATCCCGGTCGTGTCGGCCCGTACATTTCCGTGGGGACATTATGTACGTCTATAACTTTATATATCCTAACCTAAGGGAACCTAACATCTCGGATGTAGTATTTTCCAACATTCCCGGGGGTTCGGCCCGTAATTCCCGGTGGGCACATTATATACGTCTATATCGTAATATAACCTAACCTAACCTATCTAGACCCTCGCTAGTAATTTTTACAAAATCCCGGTCGTGTCGGCCCGTACTTCTCGGTGGGGACATTATATACGTGTATAACGTTATATATCCTAGCCTAAGGGAACCTAACATCGCGGATGTAGTATTTCACAACATTCCTGGCGGGTCGGCGCCAATTTTCGGTGGGAAAATTATATACGTCTATAACGTAATATAACCTAACCTAACCCATCTAGCCCCTAGCTGGGAATGTTTTACAAAATCCCGTCGTGTCGGCCCGTACATTTCCGTGGGGACATTATATACGTCTATAACGTTATATATCCTAACCTAAGGCAACCTAACATCGCGGATGTAGTATTTCACAATATTCCTGGCGGGTGGGCGCCAATTCTCGGTGGGAACGTTATATACGTCTATAACGTAATATAACCTAACCTATCCCATCTAGCACATAGCTGGGAATGTTTTACAAAATCCCGGTCGTGTCGGCTCGTACTTTTCCGTGGGGACATTATATACGTCTATAACTTTATATATCCTAACCTAAGGGAACCTAACATCTCGGATGTAGTATTTTCCAACATTCCTGGCGGGTCGGCCCCTACTTCTCGGTGGGCACATTATATACGTCTATATCATAATATAACCTAACCTAACCCATGTAGACCCTCGCTGGTAATGTTTTACAAAATCCCGGTCGTGTCGGCCCGAACTTCTCGGTGGGGACATTATATACGTCTATAACGTTAAACATCCTAACCTAAGGGAACCTAACATCGCGGATGTAGTATTTTCCAACAGTCCCGGGGGTTCAGCCCCTATTTCTCGGCGGGCACATTATATACGTCTATATCGTAATATAACCTAACCTAACCCATCTAGACCCTGGCTGGTAATGTTTTACAAAATCCCGGTCGTGACGTCCCGTACGTCTCCGTGCGGACATTATATACGTCTATAACGTTATATATCCTAACCTAAGGCAACCTAACATCGCGGATGTAGTATTTCACAACATTCCTGGCGGGTCGGCCCCAACTTCTCGGTGGGCACATTATATACCTCTATATCGTAATATAACCTAACCTAACCCATCTAGACCCTCGCTGGTAATGTTTTACAAAATCCCGGTCGTGTCGGCCCGTACTTCTCGGTGGGGACATTATATACGTCTATAACTTTATATATCCTAACCTAAGGGAACCTAACATCGCGGATGTAGTATTTCACAACATTCCTGGCGGGTCGGCGCCAATTCTCGGTGGGAACATTATATACGTCTATAACGTAATATAACCTAACCTAACCCATCTAGCCCCTCGCTGTAATGTTTTACGAAATCCCGTCGTGTCGTCCCGTACGTCTCCGTGGGGACATTATATACGTCTATAACGTTATATATCCTAACCTAAGGCAAACTAACATCGCGGATGTAGTATTTCACAACATTCCTGGCGGGTCGGCGCCAATTCTCGGTGGGAACATTATATACGTCTATAACCTAATATAACCTAACCTAACCCATCTAGCCCCTAGTTGGGAATGTTTTACAAAATCCCGGTCGTGTCGGCGCGTACTTCTCGGTGGGGACATTGTATACGTCTATAACGTTATATATCCTGACCTAAGGGAACCTAACATCGCGGATGTAGTATTTCACAACATTCCTGGCGGGTCGGCGCCAATTCTCGGTGGGAACATTATATACGTCTATAACGTAATATAACCTAACCTAACCCATCTAGACCCTCGCTGGTAATGTTTTACAAAATCCCGGTCGTGTCGTCCCGTACCTCCCCGTGCGGACATTATATACGTCTATAACGTTATATATCCTAACCTAAGGCAACCTAACATCGCGGATGTAGTATTTCACAACATTCCTGGCGGGTCGGCCCCAACTTCTCGGTGGGCACATTATATACGTCTATATCGTAATATAACCTAACCTAACCTATCTAGACCCTCGCTAGTAATTTTTACAAAATCCCGGTCGTGTCGGCCCGTACTTCTCGGTGGGGACATTATATACGTCTATAACGTTATATATCCTAGCCTAAGGGAACCTAACATCGCGGATGTAGTATTTCACAACATTCCTGGCGGGTCGGCGCCAATTCTCGGTGGGAAAATTATATACGTCTATAACGTAATATAAACTAACCTAACCCATCTAGCCCCTAGCTGGGAATGTTTTACAAAATCCCGTCGTGTCGGCCCGTACATTTCCGTGGGGACATTATATACGTCTATAACGTTATATATCCTAACCTAAGGCAACCTAACATCGCGGATGTAGTATTTCACAATATTCCTGGCGGGTGGGCGCCAATTCTCGGTGGGAACGTTATATACGTCTATAACGTAATATAACCTAACCTAACCCATCTAGACCCTCGCTGGTAATGTTTTACAAAATCCCGGTCGTGTCGTCCCGTACCTCTCCGTGCGGATATTATATACGTCTATAACGTTATATATCCTAACCTAAGGCAACCTAACATCGCGGATGTAGTATTTCACAACATTCCTGGCGGGTCGGCCCCAACTTCTCGGTGGGCACATTATATACGTCTATATCGTAATATAACCTAACCTAACCCATCTAGACCCTGGCTGGTAATGTTTTACAAAATTCCGGTCGTGTCGGCCCGTACTTTTCCGTCGGGACATTATATACGTCTATTACTTTATATATCCTAACCTAAGGGAACCTAACATCTCGGATGTAGTATTTTCCAACATTCCTGGCGGGTCGGCCCCTACTTCTCGGTGGGCACATTATATACGTCTATATCGTAATATAACCTAACCTAACCCATGTAGACCCTCGCTGGTAATGTTTTACAAAATCCCGGTCGTGTCGGCCCGAACTTCTCGGTGGGGACATTATATACGTCTATAACGTTAAACATCCTAACCTAAGGGAACCTAACATCGCGGATGTAGTATTTTCCAACAGTCCCGGGGGTTCAGCCCCTATTTCTCGGCGGGCACATTATATACGTCTATATCGTAATATAACCTAACCTAACCCATCTAGACCCTGGCTGGTAATGTTTTACAAAATCCCGGTCGTGTCGTCCCGTACGTCTCCGTGGGGACATTATATACGTCTATAACGTTATATATCCTAACCTAAGGCAACCTAACATCGCGGATGTAGTATTTTCCAACATTCCTGGCGGGTCGGCCCCTACTTCTTGGCGGGCACATTATATACGTCTATATCGTAATATAACCTAACCTAACCCATCTAGACCCTGGATGGTAATGTTTTACAAAATCCCGGTCGTGTCGGCGCGTACTTCTCGGTGGGGAAATTATATACGTCTATAACGTCATATATCCTATCCTAAAGGAACCTAACATCTCGGATGTAGTATTTTCCAACATTCCTGTCGCGTCGGCCCCTACTTCTCGGCGGGCACATTATATACGTCTATAACGTAATATAACCTAACCTAACCCATCTAGACCCTGGCTGTTAATGTTTTACAAAATTCCGGTCGTGTCGGCGCGTACTTCTCGGTGGGGACATTGTATACGTCTATAACGTTATATATCCTGACCTAAGGGAACCTAACATCGCGGATGTAGTATTTCACAACATTCCTGGCGGGTCGGCGCCAATTCTCGGTGGGAACATTATATACGTCTATAACGTAATATAACCTAACCTAACCCATCTAGACCCTCGCTGGTAATGTTTTACAAAATCCCGGTCGTGTCGTCCCGTACCTCCCCGTGCGGACATTATATACGTCTATAACGTTATATATCCTAACCTAAGGCAACCTAACATCGCGGATGTAGTATTTCACAACATTCCTGTCGGGTCGGCCCCAACTTCTCGGTGGGCACATTATATACGTCTATATCGTAATATAACCTAACCTAACCCATCTAGACCCTGGCTGGGAATGTTTTACAAAATCCCGGTCGTGTCGGCCCGTACATTTCCGTGGGGACATTATGTACGTCTATAACTTTATATATCCTAACCTAAGGGACCCTAACATCTCGGATGTAGTATTTTCCAACATTCCCGGGGGTTCGGCCCGTACTTCTCGGTGGGCACACTATATACGTCTATATCGTAATATAACCTAACCTAACCTATCTAGACCCTCGCTAGTAATTTTTACAAAATCCCGGTCGTGTCGGCCCGTACTTCTCGGTGGGGACATTATATACGTCTATAACGTTATATATCATAGCCTAACGGAACCTAACATCGCGGATGTAGTATTTCACAACATTCCTGGCGGGTCGGCGCCAATTCTCGGTGGGAAAATTATATACGTCTACAACGTAATATAAACTAACCTAACCCATCTAGCCTCTAGCTGGGAATGTTTTACAAAATCCCGTCGTGTCGGCCCGTACATTTCCGTGGGGACATTATATACGTCTATAACGTTATATATCCTAACCTAAGGCAACCTAACATCGCGGATGTAGTATTTCACAATATTCCTGGCGGGTGGGCGCCAATTCTCGGTGGGAACGTTATATACGTCTATAACGTAATATAACCTAACCTAACCCATCTAGACCCTCGCTGGTAATGTTTTACAAAATCCCGGTCGTGTCGTCCCGTACCTCTCCGTGCGGATATTATATACGTCTATAACGTTATATATCCTAACCTAAGGCAACCTAACATCGCGGATGTAGTATTTCACAACATTCCTGGCGGGTCGGCCCCAACTTCTCGGTGGGCACATTATATACGTCTATATCGTAATATAACCTAACCTAACCCATCTAGACCCTGGCTGGTAATGTTTCACAAAATTCCGGTCGTGTCGGCCCGTACTTTTCCGTCGGGACATTATATACGTCTATTACTTTATATATCCTAACCTAAGGGAACCTAACATCTCGGATGTAGTATTTTCCAACATTCCTGGCGGGTCGGCCCCTACTTCTCGGTGGACACATTATATACGTCTATATCGTAATATAACCTAACCTAACCCATGTAGACCCTCGCTGGTAATGTTTTACAAAATCCCGGTCGTGTCGGCCCGAACTTCTCGGTGGGGACATTATATACGTCTATAACGTTAAACATCCTAACCTAAGGGAACCTAACATCGCGGATGTAGTATTTTCCAACAGTCCCGGGGGTTCAGCCCCTATTTCTCGGCGGGCACATTATATACGTCTATATCGTAATATAACCTAACCTAACCCATCTAGACCCTGGCTGGTAATGTTTTACAAAATCCCGGTCGTGACGTCCCGTACGTCTCCGTGCGGACATTATATACGTCTATAACGTTATATATCCTAACCTAAGGCAACCTAACATCGCGGATGTAGTATTTCACAACATTCCTGGCGGGTCGGCCCCAACTTCTCGGTGGGCACATTATATACCTCTATATCGTAATATAACCTAACCTAACCCATCTAGACCCTCGCTGGTAATGTTTTACAAAATCCCGGTCGTGTCGGCCCGTACTTCTCGGTGGGGACATTGTATACGTCTATAACGTTATATATCCTGATCTAAGGGAACCTAACTTCGCGGATGTAGTATTTCACAACATTCCTGGCGGGTCGGCGCCAATTCTCGGTGGGAACATTATATACGTCTATAACGTAATATAACCTAACCTAACCCATCTAGACCCTCGCTGGTAATGTTTTACAAAATCCCGGTCGTGTCGTCCCGTACCTCCCCGTGCGGACATTATATACGTCTATAACGTTATATATCCTAACCTAAGGCAACCTAACATCGCGGATGTAGTATTTCACAACATTCCTGGCGGGTCGGCCCCAACTTCTCGGTGGGCACATTATATACGTCTATATCGTAATATAACCTAACCTAACCCATCTAGACCCTGGCTGGTAATGTTTTACAAAATTCCGGTCGTGTCGGCCCGTACTTTTCCGTCGGGACATTATATACGTCTATTACTTTATATATCCTAACCTAAGGGAACCTAACATCTCGGATGTAGTATTTTCCAACGTTCCTGGCGGGTCGGCCCCTACTTCTCGGTGGGCACATTATATACGTCTATATCGTAATATAACCTAGCCTAACCCATGTAGACCCTCGCTGGTAATGTTTTACAAAATCCCGGTCGTGTCGGCCCGTACTTCTAGGTGGGGACATTGTATACGTCTATAACGTTATATATCCTAACCTAAGGGACCCTAACATCACGGATGTAGTATTTTCCAACATTCCCGGGGGTTCGGCCCGTACTTCTCGGTGGGCACACTATATACGTCTATATCGTAATATAACCTAACCTAACCTATCTAGACCCTCGCTAGTAATTTTTACAAAATCCCGGTCGTGTCGGCCCGTACTTCTCGGTGGGGACATTATATACGTCTATAACGTTATATATCCTAGCCTAAGGGAACCTAACATCGCGGATGTAGTATTTCACAACATTCCTGGCGGGTCGGCGCCAATTCTCGGTGGGAAAATTATATACGTCTATAACGTAATATAAACTAACCTAACCCATCTAGCCCCTAGCTGGGAATGTTTTACAAAATCCCGTCGTGTCGGCCCGTACATTTCCGTGGGGACATTATATACGTCTATAACGTTATATATCCTAACCTAAGGCAACCTAACATCGCGGATGTAGTATTTCACAATATTCCTGGCGGGTGGGCGCCAATTCTCGGTGGGAACGTTATATACGTCTATAACGTAATATAACCTAACCTAACCCATCTAGACCCTCGCTGGTAATGTTTTACAAAATCCCGGTCGTGTCGTCCCGTACCTCTCCGTGCGGATATTATATACGTCTATAACGTTATATATCCTAACCTAAGGCAACCTAACATCGCGGATGTAGTATTTCACAACATTCCTGGCGGGTCGGCCCCAACTTCTCGGTGGGCACATTATATACGTCTATATCGTAATATAACCTAACCTAACCCATCTAGACCCTGGCTGGTAATGTTTTACAAAATTCCGGTCGTGTCGGCCCGTACTTTTCCGTCGGGACATTATATACGTCTATTACTTTATATATCCTAACCTAAGGGAACCTAACATCTCGGATGTAGTATTTTCCAACATTCCTGGCGGGTCGGCCCCTACTTCTCGGTGGGCACATTATATACGTCTATATCGTAATATAACCTAACCTAACCCATGTAGACCCTCGCTGGTAATGTTTTACAAAATCCCGGTCGTGTCGGCCCGAACTTCTCGGTGGGGACATTATATACGTCTATAACGTTAAACATCCTAACCTAAGGGAACCTAACATCGCGGATGTAGTATTTTCCAACAGTCCCGGGGGTTCAGCCCCTATTTCTCGGCGGGCACATTATATACGTCTATATCGTAATATAACCTAACCTAACCCATCTAGACCCTGGCTGGTAATGTTTTACAAAATCCCGGTCGTGACGTCCCGTACGTCTCCGTGCGGACATTATATACGTCTATAACGTTATATATCCTAACCTAAGGCAACCTAACATCGCGGATGTAGTATTTCACAACATTCCTGGCGGGTCGGCCCCAACTTCTCGGTGGGCACATTATATACCTCTATATCGTAATATAACCTAACCTAACCCATCTAGACCCTCGCTGGTAATGTTTTACAAAATCCCGGTCGTGTCGGCCCGTACTTCTCGGTGGGGACATTATATACGTCTATAACTTTATATATCCTAACCTAAGGGAACCTAACATCGCGGATGTAGTATTTCACAACATTCCTGGCGGGTCGGCACCAATTCTCGGTGGGAACATTATATACGTCTATAACGTAATATAACCTAACCTAACCCATCTAGCCCCTCGCTGTAATGTTTTACGAAATCCCGTCGTCTCGTCCCGTACGTCTCCGTGGGGACATTATATACGTCTATAACGTTATATATCCTAACCTAAGGCAAACTAACATCGCGGATGTAGTATTTCACAACATTCCTGGCGGGTCGGCGCCAATTCTCGGTGGGAACATTATATACGTCTATAACGTAATATAACCTAACCTAACCCATCTAGCCCCTAGTTGGGAATGTTTTACAAAATCCCGGTCGTGTCGGCCCGTACATTTCCGTGGGGACATTATATACGTCTATAACGTTATATATCCTAACCTAAGGGAACCTAACATCGCGGATGTAGTATTTCACAACATTCCTGGCGGGTAGGCGCCAATTCTCGGTGGGAACATTATATACTTCTATATCGTAATATAACCTAACCTAACCCATCTAGACCCTCGCTGGTAATGTTTTACAAAATCCCGGTCTTGTCGGCCCGTAGTTCTCGGTGGGGAAATTATATACGTCTATAACGTTATATATCTTAACCTAAGGGAACCTAACATCTCGGATGTAGTATTTTCCAACATTCCTGGCGGGTCGGCCCCAACTTCTCGGTGGGCACATTATATACGTCTATATCGTAATATAACCTAACCTAACCCATCTAGACCCTCGCTGGTAATGTTTTACAGAATCCCGGTCGTGTCGGCCCGTACTTCTCGGTGGGGACATTATATACGTCTATAACTTTATATATCCTAACCTAGGGAACCTAACATCTCGGATGTAGTATTTTCCAACATTCCTGGCGGGTCGGCCCCTACTTCTTGGCGGGCATATTATATACGTCTATATCGTAATATAACCTAACCTAACCCATCTAGACCCTGGATGGTAATGTTTTACAAAATCCCGGTCGTGTCGGCGCGTACTTCTCGGTGGGGAAATTATATACGTCTATAACGTCATATATCCTATCCTAAAGGAACCTAACATCTCGGATGTAGTATTTTCCAACATTCCTGTCGCGTCGGCCCCTACTTCTCGGCGGGCACATTATATACGTCTATAACGTAATATAACCTAACCTAACCCATCTAGACCCTGGCTGTTAATGTTTTACAAAATTCCGGTCGTGTCGGCGCGTACTTCTCGGTGGGGACATTGTATACGTCTATAACGTTATATATCCTGACCTAAGGGAACCTAACATCGCGGATGTAGTATTTCACAACATTCCTGGCGGGTCGGCGCCAATTCTCGGTGGGAACATTATATACGTCTATAACGTAATATAACCTAACCTAACCCATCTAGACCCTCGCTGGTAATGTTTTACAAAATCCCGGTCGTGTCGTCCCGTACCTCCCCGTGCGGACATTATATACGTCTATAACGTTATATATCCTAACCTAAGGCAACCTAACATCGCGGATGTAGTAGTTCACAACATTCCTGTCGGGTCGGCCCCAACTTCTCGGTGGGCACATTATATACGTCTATATCGTAATATAACCTAACCTAACCCATCTAGACCCTGGCTGGTAATGTTTTACAAAATTCCGGTCGTGTCGGCCCGTACTTTTCCGTCGGGACATTATATACGTCTATTACTTTATATATCCTAACCTAAGGGAACCTAACATCTCGGATGTAGTATTTTCCAACATTCCTGGCGGGTCGGCCCCTACTTCTCGGTGGGCACATTATATACGTGTATATCGTAATATAACCTAGCCTAACCCATGTAGACCCTCGCTGGTAATGTTTTACAAAATCCCGGTCGTGTCGGCCCGTACTTCTAGGTGGGGACATTGTATACGTCTATAACGTTATATATCCTAACCTAAGGGAACCTAACATCGCGTATGTAGTATTTCACAACATTCCTGGCGGGTCGGCGCCAATTCTCGGTGGGAACATTATATACGTCTATAACGTAATATAACCTAACCTAACCCATCTAGCTACTAGCTGGGAACGTTTTACAAAATCCCGGTCGTGTCGGCCCGTACATTTCCGTGGGGACATTATGTACGTCTATAACTTTATATATCCTAACCTAAGGGACCCTAACATCTCGGATGTAGTATTTTCCAACATTCCCGGGGGTTCGGCCCGTACTTCTCGGTGGGCACACTATATACGTCTATATCGTAATATAACCTAACCTAACCTATCTAGACCCTCGCTAGTAATTTTTACAAAATCCCGGTCGTGTCGGCCCGTACTTCTCGGTGGGGACATTATATACGTCTATAACGTTATATATCCTAGCCTAACGGAACCTAACATCGCGGATGTAGTATTTCACAACATTCCTGGCGGGTCGGCGCCAATTCTCGGTGGGAAAATTATATACGTCTATAACGTAATATAAACTAACCTAACCCATCTAGCCCCTAGCTGGGAATGTTTTACAAAATCCCGTCGTGTCGGCCCGTACATTTCCGTGGGGACATTATATACGTCTATAACGTTATATATCCTAACCTAAGGCAACCTAACATCGCGGATGTAGTATTTCACAATATTCCTGGCGGGTGGGCGCCAATTCTCGGTGGGAACGTTATATACGTCTATAACGTAATATAACCTAACCTAACCCATCTAGACCCTCGCTGGTAATGTTTTACAAAATCCCGGTCGTGTCGTCCCGTACCTCTCCGTGCGGATATTATATACGTCTATAACGTTATATATCCTAACCTAAGGCAACCTAACATCGCGGATGTAGTATTTCACAACATTCCTGGCGGGTCGGCCCCAACTTCTCGGTGGGCACATTATATACGTCTATATCGTAATATAACCTAACCTAACCCATCTAGACCCTGGCTGGTAATGTTTTACAAAATTCCGGTCGTGTCGGCCCGTACTTTTCCGTCGGGACATTATATACGTCTATTACTTTATATATCCTAACCTAAGGGAACCTAACATCTCGGATGTAGTATTTTCCAACATTCCTGGCGGGTCGGCCCCTACTTCTCGGTGGGCACATTATATACGTCTATATCGTAATATAACCTAACCTAACCCATGTAGACCCTCGCTGGTAATGTTTTACAAAATCCCGGTCGTGTCGGCCCGAACTTCTCGGTGGGGACATTATATACGTCTATAACGTTAAACATCCTAACCTAAGGGAACCTAACATCGCGGATGTAGTATTTTCCAACAGTCCCGGGGGTTCAGCCCCTATTTCTCGGCGGGCACATTATATACGTCTATATCGTAATATAACCTAACCTAACCCATCTAGACCCTGGCTGGTAATGTTTTACAAAATCCCGGTCGTGACGTCCCGTACGTCTCCGTGCGGACATTATATACGTCTATAACGTTATATATCCTAACCTAAGGCAACCTAACATCGCGGATGTAGTATTTCACAACATTCCTGGCGGGTCGGCCCCAACTTCTCGGTGGGCACATTATATACCTCTATATCGTAATATAACCTAACCTAACCCATCTAGACCCTCGCTGGTAATGTTTTACAAAATCCCGGTCGTGTCGGCCCGTACTTCTCGGTGGGGACATTATATACGTCTATAACTTTATATATCCTAACCTAAGGGAACCTAACATCGCGGATGTAGTATTTCACAACATTCCTGGCGGGTCGGCGCCAATTCTCGGTGGGAACATTATATACGTCTATAACGTAATATAACCTAACCTAACCCATCTAGCCCCTCGCTGTAATGTTTTACGAAATCCCGTCGTGTCGTCCCGTACGTCTCCGTGGGGACATTATATACGTCTATAACGTTATATATCCTAACCTAAGGCAAACTAACATCGCGGATGTAGTATTTCACAACATTCCTGGCGGGTCGGCGCCAATTCTCGGTGGGAACATTATATACGTCTATAACGTAATATAACCTAACCTAACCCATCTAGCCCCTAGTTGGGAATGTTTTACAAAATCCCGGTCGTGTCGGCCCGTACATTTCCGTGGGGACATTATATACGTCTATAACGTTATATATCCTAACCTAAGGGAACCTAACATCGCGGATGTAGTATTTCACAACATTCCTGGCGGGTAGGCGCCAATTCTCGGTGGGAACATTATATACTTCTATATCGTAATATAACCTAACCTAACCCATCTAGACCCTCGCTGGTAATGTTTTACAAAATCCCGGTCTTGTCGGCCCGTAGTTCTCGGTGGGGAAATTATATACGTCTATAACGTTATATATCTTAACCTAAGGGAACCTAACATCTCGGATGTAGTATTTTCCAACATTCCTGGCGGGTCGGCCCCAACTTCTCGGTGGGCACATTATATACGTCTATATCGTAATATAACCTAACCTAACCCATCTAGACCCTCGCTGGTAATGTTTTACAGAATCCCGGTCGTGCCGGCCCGCACTTCTCGGTGGGGACATTATATACGTCTATAACGTCATATATCCTATCCTAAAGGAACCTAACATCTCGGATGTAGTATTTTCCAACATTCCTGTCGCGTCGGCCCCTACTTCTCGGCGGGCACATTATATACGTCTATAACGTAATATAACCTAACCTAACCCATCTAGACCCTGGCTGTTAATGTTTTACAAAATTCCGGTCGTGTCGGCGCGTACTTCTCGGTGGGGACATTGTATACGTCTATAACGTTATATATCCTGACCTAAGGGAACCTAACATCGCGGATGTAGTATTTCACAACATTCCTGGCGGGTCGGCGCCAATTCTCGGTGGGAACATTATATACGTCTATAACGTAATATAACCTAACCTAACCCATCTAGACCCTCGCTGGTAATGTTTTACAAAATCCCGGTCGTGTCGTCCCGTACCTCCCCGTGCGGACATTATATACGTCTATAACGTTATATATCCTAACCTAAGGCAACCTAACATCGCGGATGTAGTATTTCACAACATTCCTGGCGGGTCGGCCCCAACTTCTCGGTGGGCACATTATATACGTCTATATCGTAATATAACCTAACCTAACCCATCTAGACCCTGGCTGGTAATGTTTTACAAAATTCCGGTCGTGTCGGCCCGTACTTTTCCGTCGGGACATTATATACGTCTATTACTTTATATATCCTAACCTAAGGGAACCTAACATCTCGGATGTAGTATTTTCCAACATTCCTGGCGGGTCGGCCCCTACTTCTCGGTGGGCACATTATATACGTCTATATCGTAATATAACCTAGCCTAACCCATGTAGACCCTCGCTGGTAATGTTTTACAAAATCCCGGTCGTGTCGGCCCGTACTTCTAGGTGGGGACATTGTATACGTCTATAACGTTATATATCCTAACCTAAGGGAACCTAACATCGCGTATGTAGTATTTCACAACATTCCTGGCGGGTCGGCGCCAATTCTCGGTGGGAACATTATATACGTCTATAACGTAATATAACCTAACCTAACCCATCTAGCTCCTAGCTGGGAATGTTTTACAAAATCCCGGTCGTGTCGGCCCGTACATTTCCGTGGGGACATTATGTACGTCTATAACTTTATATATCCTAACCCAAGGGAACCTAACATCTCGGATGTAGTATTTTCCAACATTCCCGGGGGTTCGGCCCCTACTTCTCGGTGGGCACATTATATACGTCTATATCGTAATATAACCTAACCTAACCCATCTAGACCATCGCTGGTAATGTTTTACAAAATCCCGGTCGTGTCGGCGCGTACCTCTCGGTGGGGACATTGTATACGTCTATAACGTTATATATCCTGACCTAAGGGAACCTAACATCGCGGATGTAGTATTTTCCAACATTCCTGGCGGGTCGGCCCCAACTTCTCGGTGGGCACATTATATACCTCTATATCGTAATATAACCTAACCTAACCCATCTAGACCCTCGCTGGTAATGTTTTACAAAATCCCGGTCGTGTCGGCCCGTACTTCTCGGTGGGGACATTATATACGTCTATAACTTTATATATCCTAACCTAAGGGAACCTAACATCGCGGATGTAGTATTTCACAACATTCCTGGCGGGTCGGCGCCAATTCTCGGTGGGAACATTATATACGTCTATAACGTAATATAACCTAACCTAACCCATCTAGCCCCTCGCTGTAATGTTTTACGAAATCCCGTCGTGTCGTCCCGTACGTCTCCGTGGGGACATTATATACGTCTATAACGTTATATATCCTAACCTAAGGCAAACTAACATCGCGGATGTAGTATTTCACAACATTCCTGGCGGGTCGGCGCCAATTCTCGGTGGGAACATTATATACGTCTATAACGTAATATAACCTAACCTAACCCATCTAGCCCCTAGTTGGGAATGTTTTACAAAATCCCGGTCGTGTCGGCCCGTACATTTCCGTGGGGACATTATATACGTCTATAACGTTATATATCCTAACCTAAGGGAACCTAACATCGCGGATGTAGTATTTCACAACATTCCTGGCGGGTAGGCGCCAATTCTCGGTGGGAACATTATATACTTCTATATCGTAATATAACCTAACCTAACCCATCTAGACCCTCGCTGGTAATGTTTTACAAAATCCCGGTCTTGTCGGCCCGTAATTCTCGGTGGGGAAATTATATACGTCTATAACGTTATATATCTTAACCTAAGGGAACCTAACATCTCGGATGTAGTATTTTCCAACATTCCTGGCGGGTCGGCCCCAACTTCTCGGTGGGCACATTATATACGTCTATATCGTAATATAACCTAACCTAACCCATCTAGACCCTCGCTGGTAATGTTTTACAGAATCCCGGTCGTGTCGGCCCGCACTTCTCGGTGGGGACATTATATACGTCTATAACGTCATATATCCTATCCTAAAGGAACCTAACATCTCGGATGTAGTATTTTCCAACATTCCTGTCGCGTCGGCCCCTACTTCTCGGCGGGCACATTATATACGTCTATAACGTAATATAACCTAACCTAACCCATCTAGACCCTGGCTGTTAATGTTTTACAAAATTCCGGTCGTGTCGGCGCGTACTTCTCGGTGGGGACATTGTATACGTCTATAACGTTATATATCCTGACCTAAGGGAACCTAACATCGCGGATGTAGTATTTCACAACATTCCTGGCGGGTCGGCGCCAATTCTCGGTGGGAACATTATATACGTCTATAACTTAATATAACCTAACCTAACCCATCTAGACCCTCGCTGGTAATGTTTTACAAAATCCCGGTCGTGTCGTCCCGTACCTCCCCGTGCGGACATTATATACGTCTATAACGTTATATATCCTAACCTAAGGCAACCTAACATCGCGGATGTAGTATTTCACAACATTCCTGGCGGGTCGGCCCCAACTTCTCGGTGGGCACATTATATACGTCTATATCGTAATATAACCTAACCTAACCCATCTAGACCCTGGCTGGTAATGTTTTACAAAATTCCGGTCGTGTCGGCCCGTACTTTTCCGTCGGGACATTATATACGTCTATTACTTTTATATCCTAACCTAAGGGAACCTAACATCTCGGATGTAGTATTTTCCAACATTCCTGGCGGGTCGGCCCCTACTTCTCGGTGGGCACATTATATACGTCTATATCGTAATATAACCTAGCCTAACCCATGTAGACCCTCGCTGGTAATGTTTTACAAAATCCCGGTCGTGTCGGCCCGTACTTCTAGGTGGGGACATTGTATACGTCTATAACGTTATATATCCTAACCTAAGGGAACCTAACATCGCGTATGTAGTATTTCACAACATTCCTGGCGGGTCGGCGCCAATTCTCGGTGGGAACATTATATACGTCTATAACGTAATATAACCTAACCTAACCCATCTAGCTCCTAGCTGGGAATGTTTTACAAAATCCCGGTCGTGTCGGCCCGTACATTTCCGTGGGGACATTATGTACGTCTATAACTTTATATATCCTAACCCAAGGGAACCTAACATCTCGGATGTAGTATTTTCCAACATTCCCGGGGGTTCGGCCCCTACTTCTCGGTGGGCACATTATATACGTCTATATCGTAATATAACCTAACCTAACCCATCTAGACCATCGCTGGTAATGTTTTACAAAATCCCGGTCGTGTCGGCGCGTACCTCTCGGTGGGGACATTGTATACGTCTATAACGTTATATATCCTGACCTAAGGGAACCTAACATCGCGGATGTAGTATTTTCCAACATTCCTGGCGGGTCGGCCCCTACTTCTCGGTGGGCACATTATATACGTCTATATCGTAATATAACCTAACCTAACCCATGTACACCCTCGCTGGTAATGTTTTACAAAATCCCGGTCGTGTCGGCCCGTACTTCTCGGTGGGGACATTGTATACGTCTATAACGTTATATATCCTAACCTAAGGGAACCTAACATCGCGGATGCAGTATTTCACAACATTCCTGGCGGGTCGGCGCCAATTCTCGGTGGGAACATTATATACGTCTATAACGTAATATAACCTAACCTAACCCATCTAGCCCCTAGCTGGGAATGTTTTACAAAATCCCGTCGTGCCGGCCCGTACATTTCCGTGGGGACATTATGTACGTCTATAACATTATATATCCTAACCCAAGGGAACCTAACATCTCGGATGTAGTATTTTCCAACATTCCCGGGGTTTCGGCCCCTACTTCTCGGTGGGCACATTATATACCTCTATATCGTAATATAACCTAACCTAACCCATCTAGACCATCGCTGGTAATGTTTTACAAAATCCCGGTCGTGTCGGAGCGTACCTCTCGGTGGGGACATTGTATACGTCTATAACGTTATATATCCTGATCTCAGGGAACCTAACATCGCGGATGTAGTATTTTCCAACATTCCTGGCGGGTCGGCCCCTACTTCTCGTTGGGAACATTATATACGTCTATAACGTAATATAACCTAACCTAACCCATCTAGCTCCTAGCTGGGAATGTTTTACAAAATCCCGCTCGCGTCGGCCCGTAAATTTCCGTGGGGACATTATGTACGTCTATAACTTTATATATCCTAACCTAAGGGAACCTAACATCTCGGATGTAGTATTTTCCACCATTCCCGGGGGTTCGGCCCCTACTTCTCGGTGGGCACATTATATACGTCTATATCGTAATATAACCTAACCTAACCCATCTAGACCTTCGCTAGTAATGTTTTGCAAAATCCCGGTCGTGTTGGCGCGTACTTCTCGGTGGGGACATTATATACGTCTATAACTTTATATATCCTAACCTAAGGGAACCTAACATCTCGGATGTAGTATTTTCCAACATTCCTGGCGGGTCGGCCCCTACTTCTCGGTGGGCACATTATATACGTCCATATCGTAATATAACCTAACCTAACCCAACTAGACCCTCGCTGGTAATGTTTTACAAAATCCCGGTCGTGTCGGACCGTACTTCTCGGTGGGGACATTATATACGTCTATAACGTTATATATATTAGCCTAAGGGAACCTAACATCGCGGATGTAGTATTTCACAACATTCCTGGCAGGTCGGCGCCAATTCTCGGTGGGCACATTATATACGTCTATATCGTAATATAACCTAACCTAACCCATCTAGCCCCTAGCTGGGAATGTTTTACAGAATCCCGTCGTGTCGGCCCGTACATTTCCGTGGGGACATTATGTACGTCTATAACATTATATATCCTAACCCAAGGGAACCTAACATCTCGGATGTAGTATTTTCCAACATTCCCGGGGGTTCGGCCCCTACATCTCGGTGGGCACAATATATACGTCTATATCGTAATATAACCTAACCTAACCCATCTAGCCACTCGCTGTAATGTTTTACAAAATCCCGGTCGTGTCGGCGCGTAAATCTCGGTGGGGAGATTGTATACGTCTATAACGTTATATATCCTGACCTAAGGGAACCTAACATCGCGGATGTAGTATTTCACAACATTCCTGGCGGGTCGGCGCCAATTCTTGGTGGGAACATTATATACATCTATAACGTAATATAACCTAACCTAACCCATCTAGAACCACGCTGGTAATGTTTTACAAAATCCCGGTCGTGTCGGCCCGTACTTCTCGGTGGGGACATTATATACGTCTATAACTTTATATATCCTAACCTAAGGGAACCTAACATCTCGGATTTTCCAACATTCCTGGCGGGTCGTCCCCTACTTCTCGGCGGGCACATTATATACGTCTATATCGTAATATAACCTAACCTAACCCATCTAGACCCTGGCTGGTAATGTTTTACAAAATCCCGGTCGTGTCGGCCCGTACTTCTCGGTGGGGACATTATATACGTCTATAACTTTATATATCCTAACCTAAGGGAACCTAACATCTCGGATGTAGTATTTTCCAACATTCCTGGCGGGTCGGCCCCTACTTCTCGGTGGGCACATTATATACGTCTATATCGTAATATAACCTAACCCAACCCATCTAGACCCTCGCTGGTAATGTATTACAAAATCCCGGTCGTGTCGGCCCGTACTTCTCGGTGGGAACATTATATACGTCTATAACGTAATATTACCTAACCTAACCCATCTAGCCCCTAACTGGGAATGTTTTACAAAATCCCGCCGTGTCGGCCGGTACTTTTCCGTGGGGACATTATATACGTCTATAACTCGGATGTAGTATTTTCCAACATTCCTGGCGGGTCGGCCAATACTTCTCGGCGGGCACATTACATACGTCTATATCGTAATATAACCTAACCTAACCCATGTAGACCCTCGCTGGTAATGTTTTACAAAATCCCGGTCGTGTCGTCCCGTACGTCTCCGTGCGGACATTATATACGTCTATAACGTTATACATCCTAACCTAAGGCAACCTAACATCGCGGATGTAGTATTTCACAACATTCCTGGCGGGTCGGCGCCAATTCTCGGTGGGAACATTATATACGTCTATAACGTAATATAACCTAACCTAACCCATCTAGCCCCTCGCTGCAATGTTTTACAAAATCCCGGTCGTGTCGTCCCGTGCATCTCCGTGCGGACATTATATACGTCTATAACGTTATATATCCTAACCTAAGGCATTCTAACATCGCGGATGTAGTATTTCACAACATTCCCTGCGGGTCGGCGCCAATTCTCGGTGGGAACATTATATACGTCTATAACGTAATATAACCTAACCTAACCCATCTAGCCCCTAGCTGGGAATGTTTTACAAAATCCCGTCGTGTCGGCCCGTACATTTCCGTGGGGACATTATGTACGTCTATAACATTATATATCCTAACCCAAGGGAACCTAACATCTCGGATGTAGTATTTTCCAACATTCCCGGGGGTTCGGCCCCTACTTATCGGTGGGCACATTATATACGTCTATATCGTAAAATAACCTAACCTAACCCATCTAGACCATCGCTGGTAATGTTTTACAAAATCCCGGTCGTGTCGGCGCGTACCTCTCGGTGGGGACATTGTATACGTCTATAACGTTATATATCCTGACCTAAGGGAACCTAACATCGCGGATGTAGTATTTTCCAACATTCCTGGCGGGTCGTCCCCTACTTCTCGGCGGGCACATTATATACGTCTATATCGTAATATAACCTAACCTAACCCATGTACACCCTCGCTGGTAATGTTTTACAAAATCCCGGTCGTGTCGGCCCGTACTTTTCGGTGGGGACATTGTATACGTCTATAACGTTATATATCCTAACCTAAGGGAACCTAACATCGCGGATGCAGTATTTCACAACATTCCTGGCGGGTCGGCGCCAATTCTCGGTGGGAACATTATATACGTCTATATCGTAATATAACCTAACCTAACCCATCTAGACCATCGCTGGTAATGTTTTACAAAATCCCGGTCGTGTCGGAGCGTACCTCTCGGTGGGGACATTGTATACGTCTATAACGTTATATATCCTGACCTCAGGGAACCTAACATCGCGGATGTAGTATTTTCCAACATTCCTGGCGGGTCGGCCCCTACTTCTCGGTGGGCACATTATATACGTCTATATCGTAATATAACCTAACCTAACCCATGTACACCCTCGCTGGTAATGTTTTACAAAATCCCGGTCGTGTCGGCCCGTACTTCTCGGTGGGGACATTGTATACGTCTATAACGTTATATATCCTAACCTAAGGGAACCTAACATCGCGGATGCAGTATTTCACAACATTCCTGGCGGGTCGGCGCCAATTCTCGGTGGGAACATTATATACGTCTATAACGTAATATAACCTAACCTAACCCATCTAGCCCCTAGCTGGGAATGTTTTACAAAATCCCGTCGTGCCGGCCCGTACATTTCCGTGGGGACATTATGTACGTCTATAACATTATATATCCTAACCCAAGGGAACCTAACATCTCGGATGTAGTATTTTCCAACATTCCCGGGGTTTCGGCCCCTACTTCTCGGTGGGCACATTATATACCTCTATATCGTAATATAACCTAACCTAACCCATCTAGACCATCGCTGGTAATGTTTTACAAAATCCCGGTCGTGTCGGAGCGTACCTCTCGGTGGGGACATTGTATACGTCTATAACGTTATATATCCTGATCTCAGGGAACCTAACATCGCGGATGTAGTATTTTCCAACATTCCTGGCGGGTCGGCCCCTACTTCTCGTTGGGAACATTATATACGTCTATAACGTAATATAACCTAACCTAACCCATCTAGCTCCTAGCTGGGAATGTTTTACAAAATCCCGGTCGCGTCGGCCCGTAAATTTCCGTGGGGACATTATGTACGTCTATAACTTTATATATCCTAACCTAAGGGAACCTAACATCTCGGATGTAGTATTTTCCACCATTCCCGGGGGTTCGGCCCCTACTTCTCGGTGGGCACATTATATACGTCTATATCGTAATATAACCTAACCTAACCCATCTAGACCTTCGCTAGTAATGTTTTGCAAAATCCCGGTCGTGTTGGCGCGTACTTCTCGGTGGGGACATTATATACGTCTATAACTTTATATATCCTAACCTAAGGGAACCTAACATCTCGGATGTAGTATTTTCCAACATTCCTGGCGGGTCGGCCCCTACTTCTCGGTGGGCACATTATATACGTCCATATCGTAATATAACCTAACCTAACCCAACTAGACCCTCGCTGGTAATGTTTTACAAAATCCCGGTCGTGTCGGACCGTACTTCTCGGTGGGGACATTATATACGTCTATAACGTTATATATATTAGCCTAAGGGAACCTAACATCGCGGATGTAGTATTTCACAACATTCCTGGCAGGTCGGCGCCAATTCTCGGTGGGCACATTATATACGTCTATATCGTAATATAACCTAACCTAACCCATCTAGCCCCTAGCTGGGAATGTTTTACAGAATCCCGTCGTGTCGGCCCGTACATTTCCGTGGGGACATTATGTACGTCTATAACATTATATATCCTAACCCAAGGGAACCTAACATCTCGGATGTAGTATTTTCCAACATTCCCGGGGGTTCGGCCCCTACTTCTCGGTGGGCACTATATATATGTCTATATCGTAATATAACCTAACCTAACCCATCTAGCCACTCGCTGTAATGTTTTACAAAATCCCGGTCGTGTCGGCGCGTAAATCTCGGTGGGGAGATTGTATACGTCTATAACGTTATATATCCTGACCTAAGGGAACCTAACATCGCGGATGTAGTATTTCACAACATTCCTGGCGGGTCGGCGCCAATTCTCGGTGGGAACATTATATACGTCTATAACGTAATATAACCTAACCTAACCCATCTAGCCCCTCGCTGCAATGTTTTACAAAATCCCGGTCGTGTCGTCCCGTGCATCTCCGTGCGGACATTATATACGTCTATAACGTTATATATCCTAACCTAAGGCATTCTAACATCGCGGATGTAGTATTTCACAACATTCCCTGCGGGTCGGCGCCAATTCTCGGTGGGAACATTATATACGTCTATAACGTAATATAACCTAACCTAACCCATCTAGCCCCTAGCTGGGAATGTTTTACAAAATCCCGTCGTGTCGGCCCGTACATTTCCGTGGGGACATTATGTACGTCTATAACATTATATATCCTAACCCAAGGGAACCTAACATCTCGGATGTAGTATTTTCCAACATTCCCGGGGGTTCGGCCCCTACTTATCGGTGGGCACATTATATACGTCTATATCGTAAAATAACCTAACCTAACCCATCTAGACCATCGCTGGTAATGTTTTACAAAATCCCGGTCGTGTCGGCGCGTACCTCTCGGTGGGGACATTGTATACGTCTATAACGTTATATATCCTGACCTAAGGGAACCTAACATCGCGGATGTAGTATTTTCCAACATTCCTGGCGGGTCGGCCCCTACTTCTCGGTGGGCACATTATATACGTCTATATCGTAATATAACCTAACCTAACCCATGTACACCCTCGCTGGTAATGTTTTACAAAATCCCGGTCGTGTCGGCCCGTACTTTTCGGTGGGGACATTGTATACGTCTATAACGTTATATATCCTAACCTAAGGGAACCTAACATCGCGGATGCAGTATTTCACAACATTCCTGGCGGGTCGGCGCCAATTCTCGGTGGGAACATTATATACGTCTATAACGTAATATAACCTAACCTAACCCATCTAGCCCCTAGCTGGGAATGTTTTACAAAATCCCGTCGTGCCGGCCCGTACATTTCCGTGGGGACATTATGTACGTCTATAACATTATATATCCTAACCCAAGGGAACCTAACATCTCGGATGTAGTATTTTCCAACATTCCCGGGGGTTCGGCCCCTACTTCTCGGTGGGCACATTATATACGTCTATATCGTAATATAACCTAACCTAACCCATCTAGACCATCGCTGGTAATGTTTTACAAAATCCCGGTCGTGTCGGAGCGTACCTCTCGGTGGGGACATTGTGTACGTCTATAACGTTATATATCCTGACCTCAGGGAACCTAACATCGCGGATGTAGTATTTTCCAACATTCCTGGCGGGTCGGCCCCTACTTCTCGGTGGGCACATTATATACGTCTATATCGTAATATAACCTAACCTAACCCATGTACACCCTCGCTGGTAATGTTTTACAAAATCCCGGTCGTGTCGGCCCGTACTTCTCGGTGGGGACATTGTATACGTCTATAACGTTATATATCCTGACCTCAGGGAACCTAACATCGCGGATGTAGTATTTTCCAACATTCCTGGCGGGTCGGCCCCTACTTCTCGGTGGGCACATTATATACGTCTATAACGTAATATAACCTAACCTAACCCATCTAGACCTTCGCTAGTAATGTTTTACAAATCCCCGGTCGTGTTGGCGCGTACTTCTCGGTGGGGACATTATATACGTCTATAACTTTATATATCCTAACCTAAGGGAACCTAACATCTCGGATGTAGTATTTTCCAACATTCCTGGCGGGTCGGCCCCTACTTCTCGGTGGGCACATTATATACGTCTATATCGTAATATAACCTAACCTAACCCAACTAGACCCTCGCTGGTAATGTTTTACAAAATCCCGGTCGTGTCGGACCGTACTTCTCGGTGGGGACATTATATACGTCTATAACGTTATATATATTAGCCTAAGGGAACCTAACATCGCGGATGTAGTATTTCACAACATTCCTGGCAGGTCGGCGCCAATTCTCGGTGGGCACATTATATACGTCTATATCGTAATATAACCTAACCTAACCCATCTAGCGCCTAGCTGTGAATGTTTTACAGAATCCCGTCGTGTCGGCCCGTACATTTCCGTGGGGACATTATGTACGTCTATAACATTATATATCCTAACCCAAGGGAACCTAACATCTCGGATGTAGTATTTTCCAACATTCCCGGGGGTTCGGCCCCTACTTCTCGGTGGGCACATTATATACGTCTATATCGTAATATAACCTAACCTAACCCATCTAGCCACTCGCTGTAATGTTTTACAAAATCCCGGTCGTGTCGGCGCGTAAATCTCGGTGGGGACATTGTATACGTCTATAACGTTATATATCCTGACCTAAGGGAACCTAACATCGCGGATGTAGTATTTCACAACATTCCTGGCGGGTCGGCGCCAATTCTTGGTGGGAACATTATATACGTCTATAACGTAATATAACCTAACCTAACCCATCTAGAACCTCGCTGGTAATGTTTTACAAAATCCCGGTCGTGTCGGCCCGTACTTCTCGGTGGGGACATTATATACGTCTATAACTTTATATATCCTAACCTAAGGGAGCCTAACATCTCGGATGTAGTATTTTCCAACATTCCTGGCGGGTCGGCCCCTACTTCTCGGCGGGCACATTATATACGTCTATATCGTAATATAACCTAACCTAACCCATCTAGCCCATAGCTGGGAATGTTTTACAATATCCCGGTCGTGTCGTCCCGTACTTTTCCGTGGGGACATTATATACGTCTATAACTTTATATATCCTAACCTAAGGGAACCTAACATCTCGGATGTAGTATTTTCCAACATTCCTGGCGGGTCGGCCCCTACTTCTCGGCGGGCACATTATATACGTCTATATCGTAATATAACCTAACCTAACCCATCTAGAACCTGGCTGGTAATGTTTTACAAAATCCCGGTCGTGTCGGCCCGAACTTCTCGGTGGGGACATTATATACGTCTATAACGTTATATATCCTAACCTAAGGGAACCTAACATCGCGGATGTAGTATTTCACAACATTCCTGGCGGGTCGGCGCCAATTCTCGGTGGGAACATTATATACGTCTATAACGTAATATAACCTAACCTAACCCATCTAGACCCTGGCTGGTAATGTTTTACAAAATCCCGGTCGTGTCGGCCCGAACTTCTCGGTGGGGACATTATATACGTCTATAACGTTATATATCCTAACCTAAGGGAACCTAACATCGCGGATGCAGTATTGCACAACATTCCTGGCGGGTCGGCGCCAATTGTCGGTGGGAACATTATATACGTCTATAACGTAATATAACCTAACCTAACCCATCTAGCCCCTAGCTGGGAATGTTTTACAAAATCCCGTCGTGCCGGCCCGTACATTTCCGTGGGGACATTATGTACGTCTATAACATTATATATCCTAATCCAAGGGAACCTAACATCTCGGCTGCAGTCTTTTACAACATTCCCGGGGGTTCGGCCCCTACTTCTCGGTGGGCACATTATATACGTCTATATCGTAATATAACCTAACCTAACCCATCTAGACCATCGCTGGTAATGTTTTACAAAATCCCGGTCGAGTCGGCGCGTACCTCTCGGTGGGGACATTGTATACGTCTATAACGTTATATATCCTGACCTAAGGGAACCTAACATCGCGGATGTAGTATTTTCCAACATTCCTGGCGGGTCGGCCCCTACTTCTCGGTGGGCACATTATATACGTCTATATCGTAATATAACCTAACCTAACCCATCTAGACCATCGCTGGTAATGTTTTACAAAATCCCGGTCGTGTCGGCGCGTACCTCTCGGTGGGGACATTGTATACGTCTATAACGTTATATATCCTGACCTAAGGGAACCTAACATCTCGGATGTAGTATTTTCCAACATTCCTGGCGGGTCGGCCCCTACTTCTCGGCGGGCACATTATATACGTCTATATCGTAATATAACCTAACCTAACCCATCTAGACCCTGGCTGGTAATGTTTTACAAAATCCCGGTCGTGTCGGCCCGAACTTCTCGGTGGGGACATTATATACGTCTATAACGTTATATATCCTAACCTAAGGGAACCTAGCATCGCGGATGTAGTATTTCACAACATTCCTGGCGGGTCGGCGCCAATTCTCGTTGGGAACATTATATACGTCTATAACGTAATATAACCTAACCTAACCCATCTAGCTCGTAGCTGGGAATGTTTTACAAAATCCCGGTCGCGTCGGCCCGTACATTTCCGTGGGGACATTATGTACGTCTATAACTTTATATATCCTAACCTAAGGGAACCTAACATCTCGGATGTAGTATTTTCCACCATTCCCGGGGGTTCGGCCCCTACTTCTCGGTGGGCACATTATATACGTCTATATCGTAATATAACCTAACCTAACCCATCTAGACCTTCGCTAGTAATGTTTTACAAAATCCCGGTCGTGTCGGCCCGTACTTCTCGGTGGGGACATTATATACGTCTATAACGTTATATATCCTAACCTAAGGCAAACTAACATCACGGATGTAGTATTTCACAACATACCTGGCGGGTCGGCGCCAATTCTCGGTGGGAACATTATATACGTCTATATCGTAATATAACCTAACCTAACCCATGTACACCCTCGCTGGTAATGTTTTACAAAATCCCGGTCGTGTCGGCCCGTACTTCTCGGTGGGGACATTGTATACGTCTATAACGTTATATATCCTAACCTAGGGGAACCTAGCATCGCGGATGTAGTATTTCACAACATTCCTGGCGGGTCGGCGCCAATTCTCGTTGGGAACATTATATACGTCTATAACGTAATATAACCTAACCTAACCCATCTAGCTCCTAGCTGGGAATGTTTTACAAAATCCCGGTCGCGTCGGCCCGTACTTCTCGGTGGGGACATTATATACGTCTATAACGTTATATATCCTAACCTAAGGCAAACTAACATCGCGGATGTAGTATTTCACAACATTCCTGGCGGGTCGGCGCCAATTCTCGGTGGGAACATTATATACGTCTATAGCGTAATATAACCTAACCTAACCCATCTAGCTCCTCGCTGTAATGTTTTACAAAATCCCGGGCGTGTCGTCCCGTACGTCTCCGTGCGGACATTATATACGTCTATAACGTTATATATCCTAACCTAAGGCAACCTAACATCTCGGATGTAGTATTTTCCAACATTCCTGGCGGGTCGGCCCCTACTTCTCGGCGGGCACATTATATACGTCTATATCGTAATATAACCTAACCTAACCCATCTAGACCCTGGCTGGTAATGTTTTACAAAATCCCGGTCGTGTCGGCCCGAACTTCTCGGTGGGGACATTATATACGTCTATAACGTTATATATCCTAACCTAAGGGAAACTAACATCGCGGATGTAGTATTTCACAACATTCCTGGCGGGTAGGCGCCAATTCTCGGTGGGAACATTATATACGTCTATAACGTAATATAACCTAACCTAACCCATCTAGCCCCTAGCTGGGAATGTTTTACAAAATCCCTTCGTGTCGGCCCGTACATTTCCGTGGGGACATTATGTACGTCTATAACATTATATATCCTAACCTAAGGGAACCTAACATCGCGGATGTAGTATTTCACAACATTCCTGGCGGGTCGGCGTCAATTCTCGGTGGGAACATTATCTACGTCTATAACGTAATATAACCTAACCTAACCCATCTAGCCCATAGCTGGGAATGTTTTACAAAATCCCGGTCGTGTCGGCCCGTACTTTTCCGTGGGGACATTATATACGTCTATAACTTTATATATCCTAACCTAAGGGAGCCTAACATCTCGGATGTAGTATTTTCCAACATTCCTGGCGGGTCGGCCCCTACTTCTCGGCGGGCACATTATATACGTCTATATCGTAATATAACCTAACCTAACCCATCTAGACCCTGGCTGGTAATGTTTTACAAAATCCCGGTCGTGTCGGCGCGTACCTCTCGGTGGGGACATTGTATACGTCTATAACGTTATATATCCTGACCTAAGGGAACCTAACATCGCGGATGCAGTATTTCACATCATTCCTGGCGGGTCGGCGCCAATTCTTGGTGGGAACATTATATACGTCTATAACGTAATATAACCTAACCTAACCCATCTAGACCCTGGCTGGTAATGTTTTACAAAATCCCGGTCGTGTCGGCCCGAACTTCTCGGTGGGGACATTATATACGTCTATAACGTTATATATCCTAACCTAAGGGAACCTAACATCGCGGATGTAGTATTTCACAACATTCCTGGCGGGTCGGCGCCAATTCTCGGTGGGAACATTATATACGTCTATAACGTAATATAACCTAACCTAACCCATCTAGACCCTGGCTGGTAATGTTTTACAAAATCCCGGTCGTGTCGGCCTGAACTTCTCGGTGGGGACATTATATACGTCTATAACGTTATATATCCTAACCTAAGGGAACCTAACATCGCGGATGCAGTATTTCACAACATTCCTGGCGGGTCGGCGCCAATTCTCGGTGGGAACATTATATACGTCTATAACGTAATATAACCTAACCTAACCCATCTAGACCCTGGCTGGTAATGTTTTACAAAATCCCGGTCGTGTCGGCCTGAACTTCTCGGTGGGGACATTATATACGTCTATAACGTTATATATCCTAACCTAAGGGAACCTAACATCGCGGATGCAGTATTTCACAACATTCCTGGCGGGTCGGCCTGAACTTCTCGGTGGGAACATTATATACGTCTATAACGTAATATAACCTAACCTAACCCATCTAGCCCCTAGCTGGGAATGTTTTACAAAATCCCCTCGTGTCGGCCCGTACATTTCCGTGGGGACATTATGTACGTCTATAACATTATATATCCTAACCCACGGGAACCTAACATCTCGGATGTAGTATTTTCCAACATTCCCGGGGGTTCGGCCCCTACTTCTCGGTGGGCACATTATATACGTCTATATCGTAATATAACCTAACCTAACCCATCTAGACCATCGCTGGTAATGTTTTACAAAATCCCGGTCGTGTCGGCGCGTACCTCTCGCTGGGGACATTGTATACGTCTATAACGTTATATATCCTGACCTAAGGGAACCTAACATCGCGGATGTAGTATTTTCCAACATTCCTGGCGGGTCGGCCCCTACTTCTCGGTGGGCACATTATATACGTCTATGTCGTAATATAACCTAACCTAACCCATGTACACCCTCGCTGGTAATGTTTTACAAAATCCCGGTCGTGTCGGCCCGTACTTCTCGGTGGGGACATTGTATACGTCTATAACGTTATATATCCTAACCTAAGGGAACCTAGCATCGCGGATGTAGTATTTCACAACATTCCTGGCGGGTCGGCGCCAATTCTCGTTGGGAACATTATATACGTCTATAACGTAATATAACCTAACCTAACCCATGTAGCTCCTAGCTGGGAATGTTTTACAAAATCCCGGTCGCGTCGGCCCGTACTTCTCGGTGGGGACATTATATACGTCTATAACGTTATATATCCTAACCTAAGGCAAACTAACATCGCGGATGTAGTATTTCACAACATTCCTGGCGGGTCGGCGCCAATTCTCGGTGGGAACATTATATACGTCTATAGCGTAATATAACCTAACCTAACCCATCTAGCCCCTCGCTGTAATGTTTTACAAAATCCCGGGCGTGTCGTCCCGTACGTCTCCGTGCGGACATTATCTACGTCTATAACGTTATATATCCTAACCTAAGGCAACCTAACATCTCGGATGTAGTATTTTCCATCATTCCTGGCGGGTCGGCCCCTACTTCTCGGCAGGCACATTATATACGTCTATATCGTAATATAACCTAACCTAACCCATCTAGACCCTGGCTGGTAATGTTTTACAAAATCCCAGTCGTGTCGGCGCGTACCTCTCGGTGGGGACATTGTATACGTCTATAACGTTATATATCCTGACCTAAGGGAACCTAACATCGCGGATGTAGTATTTCACATCATTCCTGGCGGGTCGGCGCCAATTCTTGGTGGGAACATTATATACGTCTATAACGTAATATAACCTAACCTAACCCATCTAGAACCTCGCTGGTAATGTTTTACAAAATCCCGGTCGTGTCGGCCCGTACTTCTCGTTGGGAACATTATGTACGTCTATAACTTTATATATCCTAACCTAAGGGAACCTAACATCTCGGATGTAGTATTTTCCAACATTCCTGGCGGGTCGGCCTTTACTTCTCGGCGGGCACAATATATACGTCTATATCGTAATATAACCTAACCTAACCCATCTAGACCCTGGCTGGTAATGTTTTACAAAATCCCGGTCGTGTCGGCCCGAACTTCTCGGTGGGGACATTATACACGTCTATAACGTTATATATCCTAACCTAAGGGAAACTAACATCGCGGATGTAGTATTTCACAACATTCCTGGCGGGTCGGCGCCAATTCTCGGTGGGAACATTATATACGTCTATAACGTAATATAACCTAACCTAACCCATCTAGCCCCTAGCTGGGAATGTTTTACAAAATCCCGTCGTGTCGGCCCGTACATTTCCGTGGGGACATTATGTACGTCTATAACATTATATATCCTAACCTAGGGGAACCTAACATCGCGGATGTAGTATTTCACATCATTCCTGGCGGGTCGGCGCCAATTCTTGGTGGGAACATTATATACGTCTATAACGTAATATAACCTAACCTAACCCATCTAGAACCTCGCTGGTAATGTTTTACAAAATCCCGGTCGTGTCGGCCCGTACTTCTCGTTGGGAACATTATGTACGTCTATAACTTTATATATCCTAACCTAAGGGAACCTAACATCTCGGATGTAGTATTTTCCAACATTCCTGGCGGGTCGGCCCCTACTTCTCGGCGGGCACATTATATACGTCTATATCGTAATATAACCTAACCTAACCCATCTAGACCCTGGCTGGTAATGTTTTACAAAATCCCGGTCGTGTCGGCCCGAACTTCTCGGTGGGGACATTATATACGTCTATAACGTTATATATCCTAACCTAAGGGAACCTAACATCGCGGATGTAGTATTTCACAACATTCCTGGCGGGTCGGCGCCAATTCTCGGTGGGAACATTATATACGTCTATAACGTAATATAACCTAACCTAACCCATCTAGACCCTGGCTGGTAATGTTTTACAAAATCCCGGTCGTGTCGGCCTGAACTTCTCGGTGGGGACATTATATACGTCTATAACGTTATATATCCTAACCTAAGGGAACCTAACATCGCGGATGCAGTATTTCACAACATTCCTGGCGGGTCGGCGCCAATTCTCGGTGGGAACATTATATACGTCTATAACGTAATATAACCTAACCTAACCCATCTAGACCCTGGCTGGTAATGTTTTACAAAATCCCGGTCGTGTCGGCCTGAACTTCTCGGTGGGGACATTATATACGTCTATAACGTTATATATCCTAACCTAAGGGAACCTAACATCGCGGATGCAGTATTTCACAACATTCCTGGCGGGTCGGCCTGAACTTCTCGGTGGGAACATTATATACGTCTATAACGTAATATAACCTAACCTAACCCATCTAGCCCCTAGCTGGGAATGTTTTACAAAATCCCCTCGTGTCGGCCCGTACATTTCCGTGGGGACATTATGTACGTCTATAACATTATATATCCTAACCCACGGGAACCTAACATCTCGGATGTAGTATTTTCCAACATTCCCGGGGGTTCGGCCCCTACTTCTCGGTGGGCACATTATATACGTCTATATCGTAATATAACCTAACCTAACCCATCTAGACCATCGCTGGTAATGTTTTACAAAATCCCGGTCGTGTCGGCGCGTACCTCTCGCTGGGGACATTGTATACGTCTATAACGTTATATATCCTGACCTAAGGGAACCTAACATCGCGGATGTAGTATTTTCCAACATTCCTGGCGGGTCGGCCCCTACTTCTCGGTGGGCACATTATATACGTCTATGTCGTAATATAACCTAACCTAACCCATGTACACCCTCGCTGGTAATGTTTTACAAAATCCCGGTCGTGTCGGCCCGTACTTCTCGGTGGGGACATTGTATACGTCTATAACGTTATATATCCTAACCTAAGGGAACCTAGCATCGCGGATGTAGTATTTCACAACATTCCTGGCGGGTCGGCGCCAATTCTCGTTGGGAACATTATATACGTCTATAACGTAATATAACCTAACCTAACCCATGTAGCTCCTAGCTGGGAATGTTTTACAAAATCCCGGTCGCGTCGGCCCGTACTTCTCGGTGGGGACATTATATACGTCTATAACGTTATATATCCTAACCTAAGGCAAACTAACATCGCGGATGTAGTATTTCACAACATTCCTGGCGGGTCGGCGCCAATTCTCGGTGGGAACATTATATACGTCTATAGCGTAATATAACCTAACCTAACCCATCTAGCCCCTCGCTGTAATGTTTTACAAAATCCCGGGCGTGTCGTCCCGTACGTCTCCGTGCGGACATTATCTACGTCTATAACGTTATATATCCTAACCTAAGGCAACCTAACATCTCGGATGTAGTATTTTCCATCATTCCTGGCGGGTCGGCCCCTACTTCTCGGCAGGCACATTATATACGTCTATATCGTAATATAACCTAACCTAACCCATCTAGACCCTGGCTGGTAATGTTTTACAAAATCCCAGTCGTGTCGGCGCGTACCTCTCGGTGGGGACATTGTATACGTCTATAACGTTATATATCCTGACCTAAGGGAACCTAACATCGCGGATGTAGTATTTCACATCATTCCTGGCGGGTCGGCGCCAATTCTTGGTGGGAACATTATATACGTCTATAACGTAATATAACCTAACCTAACCCATCTAGAACCTCGCTGGTAATGTTTTACAAAATCCCGGTCGTGTCGGCCCGTACTTCTCGTTGGGAACATTATGTACGTCTATAACTTTATATATCCTAACCTAAGGGAACCTAACATCTCGGATGTAGTATTTTCCAACATTCCTGGCGGGTCGGCCTTTACTTCTCGGCGGGCACAATATATACGTCTATATCGTAATATAACCTAACCTAACCCATCTAGACCCTGGCTGGTAATGTTTTACAAAATCCCGGTCGTGTCGGCCCGAACTTCTCGGTGGGGACATTATACACGTCTATAACGTTATATATCCTAACCTAAGGGAAACTAACATCGCGGATGTAGTATTTCACAACATTCCTGGCGGGTCGGCGCCAATTCTCGGTGGGAACATTATATACGTCTATAACGTAATATAACCTAACCTAACCCATCTAGCCCCTAGCTGGGAATGTTTTACAAAATCCCGTCGTGTCGGCCCGTACATTTCCGTGGGGACATTATGTACGTCTATAACATTATATATCCTAACCTAGGGGAACCTAACATCGCGGATGTAGTATTTCACATCATTCCTGGCGGGTCGGCGCCAATTCTTGGTGGGAGCATTATATACGTCTATAACGTAATATAACCTAACCTAACCCATCTAGAACCTCGCTGGTAATGTTTTACAAAATCCCGGTCGTGTCGGCCCGTACTTCTCGTTGGGAACATTATGTACGTCTATAACTTTATATATCCTAACCTAAGGGAACCTAACATCTCGGATGTAGTATTTTCCAACATTCCTGGCGGGTCGGCCCCTACTTCTCGGCGGGCACATTATATACGTCTATATCGTAATATAACCTAACCTAACCCATCTAGACCCTGGCTGGTAATGTTTTACAAAATCCCGGTCGTGTCGGCCCGAACTTCTCGGTGGGGACATTATATACGTCTATAACGTTATATATCCTAACCTAAGGGAACCTAACATCGCGGATGTAGTATTTCACAACATTCCTGGCGGGTCGGCGCCAATTCTCGGTGGGAACATTATATACGTCTATAACGTAATATAACCTAACCTAACCCATCTAGACCCTGGCTGGTAATGTTTTACAAAATCCCGGTCGTGTCGGCCTGAACTTCTCGGTGGGGACATTATATACGTCTATAACGTTATATATCCTAACCTAAGGGAACCTAACATCGCGGATGCAGTATTTCACAACATTCCTGGCGGGTCGGCGCCAATTCTCGGTGGGAACATTATATACGTCTATAACGTAATATAACCTAACCTAACCCATCTAGACCCTGGCTGGTAATGTTTTACAAAATCCCGGTCGTGTCGGCCTGAACTTCTCGGTGGGGACATTATATACGTCTATAACGTTATATATCCTAACCTAAGGGAACCTAACATCGCGGATGCAGTATTTCACAACATTCCTGGCGGGTCGGCCTGAACTTCTCGGTGGGAACATTATATACGTCTATAACGTAATATAACCTAACCTAACCCATCTAGCCCCTAGCTGGGAATGTTTTACAAAATCCCCTCGTGTCGGCCCGTACATTTCCGTGGGGACATTATGTACGTCTATAACATTATATATCCTAACCCACGGGAACCTAACATCTCGGATGTAGTATTTTCCAACATTCCCGGGGGTTCGGCCCCTACTTCTCGGTGGGCACATTATATACGTCTATATCGTAATATAACCTAACCTAACCCATCTAGACCATCGCTGGTAATGTTTTACAAAATCCCGGTCGTGTCGGCGCGTACCTCTCGCTGGGGACATTGTATACGTCTATAACGTTATATATCCTGACCTAAGGGAACCTAACATCGCGGATGTAGTATTTTCCAACATTCCTGGCGGGTCGGCCCCTACTTCTCGGTGGGCACATTATATACGTCTATGTCGTAATATAACCTAACCTAACCCATGTACACCCTCGCTGGTAATGTTTTACAAAATCCCGGTCGTGTCGGCCCGTACTTCTCGGTGGGGACATTGTATACGTCTATAACGTTATATATCCTAACCTAAGGGAACCTAGCATCGCGGATGTAGTATTTCACAACATTCCTGGCGGGTCGGCGCCAATTCTCGTTGGGAACATTATATACGTCTATAACGTAATATAACCTAACCTAACCCATGTAGCTCCTAGCTGGGAATGTTTTACAAAATCCCGGTCGCGTCGGCCCGTACTTCTCGGTGGGGACATTATATACGTCTATAACGTTATATATCCTAACCTAAGGCAAACTAACATCGCGGATGTAGTATTTCACAACATTCCTGGCGGGTCGGCGCCAATTCTCGGTGGGAACATTATATACGTCTATAGCGTAATATAACCTAACCTAACCCATCTAGCCCCTCGCTGTAATGTTTTACAAAATCCCGGGCGTGTCGTCCCGTACGTCTCCGTGCGGACATTATCTACGTCTATAACGTTATATATCCTAACCTAAGGCAACCTAACATCTCGGATGTAGTATTTTCCATCATTCCTGGCGGGTCGGCCCCTACTTCTCGGCAGGCACATTATATACGTCTATATCGTAATATAACCTAACCTAACCCATCTAGACCCTGGCTGGTAATGTTTTACAAAATCCCAGTCGTGTCGGCGCGTACCTCTCGGTGGGGACATTGTATACGTCTATAACGTTATATATCCTGACCTAAGGGAACCTAACATCGCGGATGTAGTATTTCACATCATTCCTGGCGGGTCGGCGCCAATTCTTGGTGGGAACATTATATACGTCTATAACGTAATATAACCTAACCTAACCCATCTAGAACCTCGCTGGTAATGTTTTACAAAATCCCGGTCGTGTCGGCCCGTACTTCTCGTTGGGAACATTATGTACGTCTATAACTTTATATATCCTAACCTAAGGGAACCTAACATCTCGGATGTAGTATTTTCCAACATTCCTGGCGGGTCGGCCCCTACTTCTCGGCGGGCACATTATATACGTCTATATCGTAATATAACCTAACCTAACCCATCTAGACCCTGGCTGGTAATGTTTTACAAAATCCCGGTCGTGTCGGCCCGAACTTCTCGGTGGGGACATTATACACGTCTATAACGTTATATATCCTAACCTAAGGGAAACTAACATCGCGGATGTAGTATTTCACAACATTCCTGGCGGGTCGGCGCCAATTCTCGGTGGGAACATTATATACGTCTATAACGTAATATAACCTAACCTAACCCATCTAGCCCCTAGCTGGGAATGTTTTACAAAATCCCGTCGTGTCGGCCCGTACATTTCCGTGGGGACATTATGTACGTCTATAACATTATATATCCTAACCTAGGGGAACCTAACATCGCGGATGTAGTATTTCACATCATTCCTGGCGGGTCGGCGCCAATTCTTGGTGGGAACATTATATACGTCTATAACGTAATATAACCTAACCTAACCCATCTAGAACCTCGCTGGTAATGTTTTACAAAATCCCGGTCGTGTCGGCCCGTACTTCTCGTTGGGAACATTATGTACGTCTATAACTTTATATATCCTAACCTAAGGGAACCTAACATCTCGGATGTAGTATTTTCCAACATTCCTGGCGGGTCGGCCCCTACTTCTCGGCGGGCACATTATATACGTCTATATCGTAATATAACCTAACCTAACCCATCTAGACCCTGGCTGGTAATGTTTTACAAAATCCCGGTCGTGTCGGCCCGAACTTCTCGGTGGGGACATTATATACGTCTATAACGTTATATATCCTAACCTAAGGGAAACTAACATCGCGGATGTAGTATTTCACAACATTCCTGGCGGGTAGGCGCCAATTCTCGGTGGGAACATTATATACGTCTATAACGTAATATAACCTAACCTAACCCATCTAGCCCCTAGCTGGGAATGTTTTACAAAATCCCGTCGTGTCGGCCCGTACATTTCCGTGGGGACATTATGTACGTCTATAACATTATATATCCTAACCTAAGGGAACCTAACATCGCGGATGTAGTATTTCACAACATTCCTGGCGGGTCGGCGTCAATTCTCGGTGGGAACATTATCTACGTCTATAACGTAATATAACCTAACCTAACCCATCTAGCCCATAGCTGGGAATGTTTTACAAAATCCCGGTCGTGTCGGCCCGTACTTTTCCGTGGGGACATTATATACGTCTATAACTTTATATATCCTAACCTAAGGGAGCCTAACATCTCGGATGTAGTATTTTCCAACATTCCTGGCGGGTCGGCCCCTACTTCTCGGCGGGCACATTATATACGTCTATATCGTAATATAACCTAACCTAACCCATCTAGACCCTGGCTGGTAATGTTTTACAAAATCCCGGTCGTGTCGGCGCGTACCTCTCGGTGGGGACATTGTATACGTCTATAACGTTATATATCCTGACCTAAGGGAACCTAACATCGCGGATGCAGTATTTCACAACATTCCTGGCGGGTCGGCGCCAATTCTCGGTGGGAACATTATATACGTCTATAACGTAATATAACCTAACCTAACCCATCTAGACCCTGGCTGGTAATGTTTTACAAAATCCCGGTCGTGTCGGCCTGAACTTCTCGGTGGGGACATTATATACGTCTATAACGTTATATATCCTAACCTAAGGGAACCTAACATCGCGGATGCAGTATTTCACAACATTCCTGGCGGGTCGGCCTGAACTTCTCGGTGGGAACATTATATACGTCTATAACGTAATATAACCTAACCTAACCCATCTAGCCCCTAGCTGGGAATGTTTTACAAAATCCCCTCGTGTCGGCCCGTACATTTCCGTGGGGACATTATGTACGTCTATAACATTATATATCCTAACCCACGGGAACCTAACATCTCGGATGTAGTATTTTCCAACATTCCCGGGGGTTCGGCCCCTACTTCTCGGTGGGCACATTATATACGTCTATATCGTAATATAACCTAACCTAACCCATCTAGACCATCGCTGGTAATGTTTTACAAAATCCCGGTCGTGTCGGCGCGTACCTCTCGCTGGGGACATTGTATACGTCTATAACGTTATATATCCTGACCTAAGGGAACCTAACATCGCGGATGTAGTATTTTCCAACATTCCTGGCGGGTCGGCCCCTACTTCTCGGTGGGCACATTATATACGTCTATGTCGTAATATAACCTAACCTAACCCATGTACACCCTCGCTGGTAATGTTTTACAAAATCCCGGTCGTGTCGGCCCTTACTTCTCGGTGGGGACATTGTATACGTCTATAACGTTATATATCCTAACCTAAGGGAACCTAGCATCGCGGATGTAGTATTTCACAACATTCCTGGCGGGTCGGCGCCAATTCTCGTTGGGAACATTATATACGTCTATAACGTAATATAACCTAACCTAACCCATGTAGCTCCTAGCTGGGAATGTTTTACAAAATCCCGGTCGCGTCGGCCCGTACTTCTCGGTGGGGACATTATATACGTCTATAACGTTATATATCCTAACCTAAGGCAAACTAACATCGCGGATGTAGTATTTCACAACATTCCTGGCGGGTCGGCGCCAATTCTCGGTGGGAATATTATATACGTCTATAGCGTAATATAACCTAACCTAACCCATCTAGCCCCTCGCTGTAATGTTTTACAAAATCCCGGGCGTGTCGTCCCGTACGTCTCCGTGCGGACATTATCTACGTCTATAACGTTATATATCCTAACCTAAGGCAACCTAACATCTCGGATGTAGTATTTTCCATCATTCCTGGCGGGTCGGCCCCTACTTCTCGGCAGGCACATTATATACGTCTATATCGTAATATAACCTAACCTAACCCATCTAGACCCTGGCTGGTAATGTTTTACAAAATCCCAGTCGTGTCGGCGCGTACCTCTCGGTGGGGACATTGTATACGTCTATAACGTTATATATCCTGACCTAAGGGAACCTAACATCGCGGATGTAGTATTTCACATCATTCCTGGCGGGTCGGCGCCAATTCTTGGTGGGAACATTATATACGTCTATAACGTAATATAACCTAACCTAACCCATCTAGAACCTCGCTGGTAATGTTTTACAAAATCCCGGTCGTGTCGGCCCGTACTTCTCGTTGGGAACATTATGTACGTCTATAACTTTATATATCCTAACCTAAGGGAACCTAACATCTCGGATGTAGTATTTTCCAACATTCCTGGCGGGTCGGCCTTTACTTCTCGGCGGGCACAATATATACGTCTATATCGTAATATAACCTAACCTAACCCATCTAGACCCTGGCTGGTAATGTTTTACAAAATCCCGGTCGTGTCGGCCCGAACTTCTCGGTGGGGACATTATACACGTCTATAACGTTATATATCCTAACCTAAGGGAAACTAACATCGCGGATGTAGTATTTCACAACATTCCTGGCGGGTCGGCGCCAATTCTCGGTGGGAACATTATATACGTCTATAACGTAATATAACCTAACCTAACCCATCTAGCCCCTAGCTGGGAATGTTTTACAAAATCCCGTCGTGTCGGCCCGTACATTTCCGTGGGGACATTATGTACGTCTATAACATTATATATCCTAACCTAGGGGAACCTAACATCGCGGATGTAGTATTTCACATCATTCCTGGCGGGTCGGCGCCAATTCTTGGTGGGAACATTATATACGTCTATAACGTAATATAACCTAACCTAACCCATCTAGAACCTCGCTGGTAATGTTTTACAAAATCCCGGTCGTGTCGGCCCGTACTTCTCGTTGGGAACATTATGTACGTCTATAACTTTATATATCCTAACCTAAGGGAACCTAACATCTCGGATGTAGTATTTTCCAACATTCCTGGCGGGTCGGCCCCTACTTCTCGGCGGGCACATTATATACGTCTATATCGTAATATAACCTAACCTAACCCATCTAGACCCTGGCTGGTAATGTTTTACAAAATCCCGGTCGTGTCGGCCCGAACTTCTCGGTGGGGACATTATATACGTCTATAACGTTATATATCCTAACCTAAGGGAAACTAACATCGCGGATGTAGTATTTCACAACATTCCTGGCGGGTAGGCGCCAATTCTCGGTGGGAACATTATATACGTCTATAACGTAATATAACCTAACCTAACCCATCTAGCCCCTAGCTGGGAATGTTTTACAAAATCCCGTCGTGTCGGCCCGTAAATTTCCGTGGGGACATTATGTACGTCTGTAACATTATATATCCTAACCTAAGGGAACCTAACATCGCGGATGTAGTATTTCACAACATTCCTGGCGGGTCGGCGTCAATTCTCGGTGGGAACATTATCTACGTCTATAACGTAATATAACCTAACCTAACCCATCTAGCCCATAGCTGGGAATGTTTTACAAAATCCCGGTCGTGTCGGCCCGTACTTTTCCGTGGGGACATTATATACGTCTATAACTTTATATATCCTAACCTAAGGGAGCCTAACATCTCGGATGTAGTATTTTCCAACATTCCTGGCGGGTCGGCCCCTACTTCTCGGCGGGCACATTATATACGTCTATATCGTAATATAACCTAACCTAACCCATCTAGACCCTGGCTGGTAATGTTTTACAAAATCCCGGTCGTGTCGGCGCGTACCTCTCGGTGGGGACATTGTATACGTCTATAACGTTATATATCCTGACCTAAGGGAACCTAACATCGCGGATGCAGTATTTCACATCATTCCTGGCGGGTCGGCGCCAATTCTTGGTGGGAACATTATATACGTCTATAACGTAATATAACCTAACCTAACCCATCTAGACCCTGGCTGGTAATGTTTTACAAAATCCCGGTCGTGTCGGCCCGAACTTCTCGGTGGGGACATTATATACGTCTATAACGTTATATATCCTAACCTAAGGGAACCTAACATCGCGGATGTAGTATTTCACAACATTCCTGGCGGGTCGGCGCCAATTCTCGGTGGGAACATTATATACGTCTATAACGTAATATAACCTAACCTAACCCATCTAGACCCTGGCTGGTAATGTTTTACAAAATCCCGGTCGTGTCGGCCTGAACTTCTCGGTGGGGACATTATATACGTCTATAACGTTATATATCCTAACCTAAGGGAACCTAACATCGCGGATGCAGTATTTCACAACATTCCTGGCGGGTCGGCGCCAATTCTCGGTGGGAACATTATATACGTCTATAACGTAATATAACCTAACCTAACCCATCTAGAACCTGGCTGGTAATGTTTTACAAAATCCCGGTCGTGTCGGCCTGAACTTCTCGGTGGAGACATTATATACGTCTATAACGTTATATATCCTAACCTAAGGGAACCTAACATCGCGGATGCAGTATTTCACAACATTCCTGGCGGGTCGGCCTGAACTTCTCGGTGGGAACATTATATACGTCTATAACGTAATATAACCTAACCTAACCCATCTAGCCCCTAGCTGGGAATGTTTTACAAAATCCCCTCGTGTCGGCCCGTACATTTCCGTGGGGACATTATGTACGTCTATAACATTATATATCCTAACCCACGGGAACCTAACATCTCGGATGTAGTATTTTCCAACATTCCCGGGGGTTCGGCCCCTACTTCTCGGTGGGCACATTATATACGTCTATATCGTAATATAACCTAACCTAACCCATCTAGACCATCGCTGGTAATGTTTTACAAAATACCGGTCGTGTCGGCGCGTACCTCTCGCTGGGGACATTGTATACGTCTATAACGTTATATATCCTGACCTAAGGGAACCTAACATCGCGGATGTAGTATTTTCCAACATTCCTGGCGGGTCGGCCCCTACTTCTCGGTGGGCACATTATATACGTCTATGTCGTAATATAACCTAACCTAACCCATGTACACCCTCGCTGGTAATGTTTTACAAAATCCCGGTCGTGTCGGCCCGTACTTCTCGGTGGGGACATTGTATACGTCTATAACGTTATATATCCTAACCTAAGGGAACCTAGCATCGCGGATGTAGTATTTCACAACATTCCTGGCGGGTCGGCGCCAATTCTCGTTGGGAACATTATATACGTCTATAACGTAATATAACCTAACCTAACCCATGTAGCTCCTAGCTGGGAATGTTTTACAAAATCCCGGTCGCGTCGGCCCGTACTTCTCGGTGGGGACATTATATACGTCTATAACGTTATATATCCTAACCTAAGGCAAACTAACATCGCGGATGTAGTATTTCACAACATTCCTGGCGGGTCGGCGCCAATTCTCGGTGGGAACATTATATACGTCTATAGCGTAATATAACCTAACCTAACCCATCTAGCCCCTCGCTGTAATGTTTTACAAAATCCCGGGCGTGTCGTCCCGTACGTCTCCGTGCGGACATTATCTACGTCTATAACGTTATATATCCTAACCTAAGGCAACCTAACATCTCGGATGTAGTATTTTCCATCATTCCTGGCGGGTCGGCCCCTACTTCTCGGCAGGCACATTATATACGTCTATATCGTAATATAACCTAACCTAACCCATCTAGACCCTGGCTGGTAATGTTTTACAAAATCCCAGTCGTGTCGGCGCGTACCTCTCGGTGGGGACATTGTATACGTCTATAACGTTATATATCCTGACCTAAGGGAACCTAACATCGCGGATGTAGTATTTCACATCATTCCTGGCGGGTCGGCGCCAATTCTTGGTGGGAACATTATATACGTCTATAACGTAATATAACCTAACCTAACCCATCTAGAACCTCGCTGGTAATGTTTTACAAAATCCCGGTCGTGTCGGCCCGTACTTCTCGTTGGGAACATTATGTACGTCTATAACTTTATATATCCTAACCTAAGGGAACCTAACATCTCGGATGTAGTATTTTCCAACATTCCTGGCGGGTCGGCCCCTACTTCTCGGCGGGCACATTATATACGTCTATATCGTAATATAACCTAACCTAACCCATCTAGACCCTGGCTGGTAATGTTTTACAAAATCCCGGTCGTGTCGGCCCGAACTTCTCGGTGGGGACATTATACACGTCTATAACGTTATATATCCTAACCTAAGGGAAACTAACATCGCGGATGTAGTATTTCACAACATTCCTGGCGGGTCGGCGCCAATTCTCGGTGGGAACATTATATACGTCTATAACGTAATATAACCTAACCTAACCCATCTAGCCCCTAGCTGGGAATGTTTTACAAAATCCCGTCGTGTCGGCCCGTACATTTCCGTGGGGACATTATGTACGTCTATAACATTATATATCCTAACCTAGGGGAACCTAACATCGCGGATGTAGTATTTCACATCATTCCTGGCGGGTCGGCGCCAATTCTTGTTGGGAACATTATATACGTCTATAACGTAATATAACCTAACCTAACCCATCTAGAACCTCGCTGGTAATGTTTTACAAAATCCCGGTCGTGTCGGCCCGTACTTCTCGTTGGGAACATTATGTACGTCTATAACTTTATATATCCTAACCTAAGGGAACCTAACATCTCGGATGTAGTATTTTCCAACATTCCTGGCGGGTCGGCCCCTACTTCTCGGCGGGCACATTATATACGTCTATATCGTAATATAACCTAACCTAACCCATCTAGACCCTGGCTGGTAATGTTTTACAAAATCCCTGTCGTGTCGGCCCGAACTTCTCGGTGGGGACATTATATACGTCTATAACGTTATATATCCTAACCTAAGGGAAACTAACATCGCGGATGTAGTATTTCACAACATTCCTGGCGGGTAGGCGCCAATTCTCGGTGGGAACATTATATACGTCTATAACGTAATATAACCTAACCTAACCCATCTAGCCCCTAGCTGGGAATGTTTTACAAAATCCCGTCGTGTCGGCCCGTACATTTCCGTGGGGACATTATGTACGTCTATAACATTATATATCCTAACCTAAGGGAACCTAACATCGCGGATGTAGTATTTCACAACATTCCTGGCGGGTCGGCGTCAATTCTCGGTGGGAACATTATCTACGTCTATAACGTAATATAACCTAACCTAACCCATCTAGCCCATAGCTGGGAATGTTTTACAAAATCCCGGTCGTGTCGGCCCGTACTTTTCCGTGGGGACATTATATACGTCTATAACTTTATATATCCTAACCTAAGGGAGCCTAACATCTCGGATGTAGTATTTTCCAACATTCCTGGCGGGTCGGCCCCTACTTCTCGGCGGGCACATTATATACGTCTATATCGTAATATAACCTAACCTAACCCATCTAGACCCTGGCTGGTAATGTTTTACAAAATCCCGGTCGTGTCGGCGCGTACCTCTCGGTGGGGACATTGTATACGTCTATAACGTTATATATCCTGACCTAAGGGAACCTAACATCGCGGATGCAGTATTTCACATCATTCCTGGCGGGTCGGCGCCAATTCTTGGTGGGAACATTATATACGTCTATAACGTAATATAACCTAACCTAACCCATCTAGACCCTGGCTGGTAATGTTTTACAAAATCCCGGTCGTGTCGGCCCGAACTTCTCGGTGGGGACATTATATACGTCTATAACGTTATATATCCTAACCTAAGGGAACCTAACATCGCGGATGTAGTATTTCACAACATTCCTGGCGGGTCGGCGCCAATTCTCGGTGGGAACATTATATACGTCTATAACGTAATATAACCTAACCTAACCCATCTAGAACCTCGCCGGTAATGTTTTACAAAATCCCGGTCGTGTCGGCCCGTACTTCTCGTTGGGAACATTATGTACGTCTATAACTTTATATATCCTAACCTAAGGGATCCTAACATCTCGGATGTAGTATTTTCCAACATTCCTGGCGGGTCGGCCCCTACTTCTCGGCGGGCACATTATATACGTCTATATCGTAATATAACCTAACCTAACCCATCTAGACCCTGGCTGGTAATGTTTTACAAAATCCCGGTCGTGTCGGCCCGAACTTCTCGGTGGGGACATTATACACGTCTATAACGTTATATATCCTAACCTAAGGGAAACTAACATCGCGGATGTAGTATTTCACAACATTCCTGGCGGGTCGTCGCCAATTCTCGGTGGGAACATTATATACGTCTATAACGTAATATAACCTAACCTAACCCATCTAGCCCCTAGCTGGGAATGTTTTACAAAATCCCGTCGTGTCGGCCCGTACATTTCCGTGGGGACATTATGTACGTCTATAACATTATATATCCTAACCTAAGGGAACCTAACATCGCGGATGTAGTATTTCACAACATTCCTGGCGGGTCGGCGCCAATTCTCGTTGGGAACATTATATACGTCTATAACGTAATATAACCTAACCTAACCCATGTAGCTCCTAGCTGGGAATGTTTTACAAAATCCCGGTCGTGTCGGCGCGTACCTCTCGCTGGGGACATTGTATACGTCTATAACGTTATATATCCTGACCTAAGGGAACCTAACATCGCGGATGTAGTATTTTCCAACATTCCTGGCGGGTCGGCCCCTACTTCTCGGTGGGCACATTATATACGTCTATGTCGTAATATAACCTAACCTAACCCATGTACACCCTCGCTGGTAATGTTTTACAAAATCCCGGTCGTGTCGGCCCGTACTTCTCGGTGGGGACATTGTATACGTCTATAACGTTATATATCCTAACCTAAGGGAACCTAGCATCGCGGATGTAGTATTTCACAACATTCCTGGCGGGTCGGCGCCAATTCTCGTTGGGAACATTATATACGTCTATAACGTAATATAACCTAACCTAACCCATGTAGCTCCTAGCTGGGAATGTTTTACAAAATCCCGGTCGCGTCGGCCCGTACTTCTCGGTGGGGACATTATATACGTCTATAACGTTATATATCCTAACCTAAGGCAAACTAACATCGCGGATGTAGTATTTCACAACATTCCTGGCGGGTCGGCGCCAATTCTCGGTGGGAACATTATATACGTCTATAGCGTAATATAACCTAACCTAACCCATCTAGCCCCTCGCTGTAATGTTTTACAAAATCCCGGGCGTGTCGTCCCGTACGTCTCCGTGCGGACATTATCTACGTCTATAACGTTATATATCCTAACCTAAGGCAACCTAACATCTCGGATGTAGTATTTTCCATCATTCCTGGCGGGTCGGCCCCTACTTCTCGGCAGGCACATTATATACGTCTATATCGTAATATAACCTAACCTAACCCATCTAGACCCTGGCTGGTAATGTTTTACAAAATCCCAGTCGTGTCGGCGCGTACCTCTCGGTGGGGACATTGTATACTTCTATAACGTTATATATCCTGACCTAAGGGAACCTAACATCGCGGATGTAGTATTTCACATCATTCCTGGCGGGTCGGCGCCAATTCTTGGTGGGAACATTATATACGTCTATAACGTAATATAACCTAACCTAACCCATCTAGAACCTCGCTGGTAATGTTTTACAAAATCCCGGTCGTGTCGGCCCGTACTTCTCGTTGGGAACATTATGTACGTCTATAACTTTATATATCCTAACCTAAGGGAACCTAACATCTCGGATGTAGTATTTTCCAACATTCCTGGCGGGTCGGCCCCTACTTCTCGGCGGGCACATTATATACGTCTATATCGTAATATAACCTAACCTAACCCATCTAGACCCTGGCTGGTAATGTTTTACAAAATCCCGGTCGTGTCGGCCCGAACTTCTCGGTGGGGACATTATACACGTCTATAACGTTATATATCCTAACCTAAGGGAAACTAACATCGCGGATGTAGTATTTCACAACATTCCTGGCGGGTCGGCGCCAATTCTCGGTGGGAACATTATATACGTCTATAACGTAATATAACCTAACCTAACCCATCTAGCCCCTAGCTGGGAATGTTTTACAAAATCCCGTCGTGTCGGCCCGTACATTTCCGTGGGGACATTATGTACGTCTATAACATTATATATCCTAACCTAGGGGAACCTAACATCGCGGATGTAGTATTTCACATCATTCCTGGCGGGTCGGCGCCAATTCTTGGTGGGAACATTATATACGTCTATAACGTAATATAACCTAACCTAACCCATCTAGAACCTCGCTGGTAATGTTTTACAAAATCCCGGTCGTGTCGGCCCGTACTTCTCGTTGGGAACATTATGTACGTCTATAACTTTATATATCCTAACCTAAGGGAACCTAACATCTCGGATGTAGTATTTTCCAACATTCCTGGCGGGTCGGCCCCTACTTCTCGGCGGGCACATTATATACGTCTATATCGTAATATAACCTAACCTAACCCATCTAGACCCTGGCTGGTAATGTTTTACAAAATCCCGGTCGTGTCGGCCCGAACTTCTCGGTGGGGACATTATATACGTCTATAACGTTATATATCCTAACCTAAGGGAAACTAACATCGCGGATGTAGTATTTCACAACATTCCTGGCGGGTAGGCGCCAATTCTCGGTGGGAACATTATATACGTCTATAACGTAATATAACCTAACCTAACCCATCTAGCCCCTAGCTGGGAATGTTTTACAAAATCCCGTCGTGTCGGCCCGTACATTTCCGTGGGGACATTATGTACGTCTATAACATTATATATCCTAACCTAAGGGAACCTAACATCGCGGATGTAGTATTTCACAACATTCCTGGCGGGTCGGCGTCAATTCTCGGTGGGAACATTATCTACGTCTATAACGTAATATAACCTAACCTAACCCATCTAGCCCATAGCTGGGAATGTTTTACAAAATCCCGGTCGTGTCGGCCCGTACTTTTCCGTGGGGACATTATATACGTCTATAACTTTATATATCCTAACCTAAGGGAGCCTAACATCTCGGATGTAGTATTTTCCAACATTCCTGGCGGGTCGGCCCCTACTTCTCGGCGGGCACATTATATACGTCTATATCGTAATATAACCTAACCTAACCCATCTAGACCCTGGCTGGTAATGTTTTACAAAATCCCGGTCGTGTCGGCGCGTACCTCTCGGTGGGGACATTGTATACGTCTATAACGTTATATATCCTGACCTAAGGGAACCTAACATCGCGGATGTAGTATTTCACAACATTCCTGGCGGGTCGTCGCCAATTCTCGGTGGGAACATTATATACGTCTATAACGTAATATAACCTAACCTAACCCATCTAGCCCCTAGCTGGGAATGTTTTACAAAATCCCGTCGTGTCGGCCCGTACATTTCCGTGGGGACATTATGTACGTCTATAACATTATATATCCTAACCTAAGGGAACCTAACATCGCGGATGTAGTATTTCACAACATTCCTGGCGGGTCGGCGTCAATTCTCGGTGGGAACATTATCTACGTCTATAACGTAATATAACCTAACCTAACCCATCTAGCCCATAGCTGGGAATGTTTTACAAAATCCCGGTCGTGTCGGCCCGTACTTTTCCGTGGGGACATTATATACGTCTATAACTTTATATATCCTAACCTAAGGGAGCCTAACATCTCGGATGTAGTATTTTCCAACATTCCTGGCGGGTCGGCCCCTACTTCTCGGCGGGCACATTATATACGTCTATATCGTAATATAACCTAACCTAACCCATCTAGACCCTGGCTGGTAATGTTTTACAAAATCCCGGTCGTGTCGGCGCGTACCTCTCGGTGGGGACATTGTATACGTCTATAACGTTATATATCCTGACCTAAGGGAACCTAACATCGCGGATGCAGTATTTCACATCATTCCTGGCGGGTCGGCGCCAATTCTTGGTGGGAACATTATATACGTCTATAACGTAATATAACCTAACCTAACCCATCTAGACCCTGGCTGGTAATGTTTTACAAAATCCCGGTCGTGTCGGCCCGAACTTCTCGGTGGGGACATTATATACGTCTATAACGTTATATATCCTAACCTAAGGGAACCTAACATCGCGGATGTAGTATTTCACAACATTCCTGGCGGGTCGGCGCCAATTCTCGGTGGGAACATTATATACGTCTATAACGTAATATAACCTAACCTAACCCATCTAGAACCTCGCCGGTAATGTTTTACAAAATCCCGGTCGTGTCGGCCCGTACTTCTCGTTGGGAACATTATGTACGTCTATAACTTTATATATCCTAACCTAAGGGATCCTAACATCTCGGATGTAGTATTTTCCAACATTCCTGGCGGGTCGGCCCCTACTTCTCGGCGGGCACATTATATACGTCTATATCGTAATATAACCTAACCTAACCCATCTAGACCCTGGCTGGTAATGTTTTACAAAATCCCGGTCGTGTCGGCCCGAACTTCTCGGTGGGGACATTATACACGTCTATAACGTTATATATCCTAACCTAAGGGAAACTAACATCGCGGATGTAGTATTTCACAACATTCCTGGCGGGTCGTCGCCAATTCTCGGTGGGAACATTATATACGTCTATAACGTAATATAACCTAACCTAACCCATCTAGCCCCTAGCTGGGAATGTTTTACAAAATCCCGTCGTGTCGGCCCGTACATTTCCGTGGGGACATTATGTACGTCTATAACATTATATATCCTAACCTAAGGGAACCTAACATCGCGGATGTAGTATTTCACAACATTCCTGGCGGGTCGGCGCCAATTCTCGTTGGGAACATTATATACGTCTATAACGTAATATAACCTAACCTAACCCATGTAGCTCCTAGCTGGGAATGTTTTACAAAATCCCGGTCGTGTCGGCGCGTACCTCTCGCTGGGGACATTGTATACGTCTATAACGTTATATATCCTGACCTAAGGGAACCTAACATCGCGGATGTAGTATTTTCCAACATTCCTGGCGGGTCGGCCCCTACTTCTCGGTGGGCACATTATATACGTCTATGTCGTAATATAACCTAACCTAACCCATGTACACCCTCGCTGGTAATGTTTTACAAAATCCCGGTCGTGTCGGCCCGTACTTCTCGGTGGGGACATTGTATACGTCTATAACGTTATATATCCTAACCTAAGGGAACCTAGCATCGCGGATGTAGTATTTCACAACATTCCTGGCGGGTCGGCGCCAATTCTCGTTGGGAACATTATATACGTCTATAACGTAATATAACCTAACCTAACCCATGTAGCTCCTAGCTGGGAATGTTTTACAAAATCCCGGTCGCGTCGGCCCGTACTTCTCGGTGGGGACATTATATACGTCTATAACGTTATATATCCTAACCTAAGGCAAACTAACATCGCGGATGTAGTATTTCACAACATTCCTGGCGGGTCGGCGCCAATTCTCGGTGGGAACATTATATACGTCTATAGCGTAATATAACCTAACCTAACCCATCTAGCCCCTCGCTGTAATGTTTTACAAAATCCCGGGCGTGTCGTCCCGTACGTCTCCGTGCGGACATTATCTACGTCTATAACGTTATATATCCTAACCTAAGGCAACCTAACATCTCGGATGTAGTATTTTCCATCATTCCTGGCGGGTCGGCCCCTACTTCTCGGCAGGCACATTATATACGTCTATATCGTAATATAACCTAACCTAACCCATCTAGACCCTGGCTGGTAATGTTTTACAAAATCCCAGTCGTGTCGGCGCGTACCTCTCGGTGGGGACATTGTATACTTCTATAACGTTATATATCCTGACCTAAGGGAACCTAACATCGCGGATGTAGTATTTCACATCATTCCTGGCGGGTCGGCGCCAATTCTTGGTGGGAACATTATATACGTCTATAACGTAATATAACCTAACCTAACCCATCTAGAACCTCGCTGGTAATGTTTTACAAAATCCCGGTCGTGTCGGCCCGTACTTCTCGTTGGGAACATTATGTACGTCTATAACTTTATATATCCTAACCTAAGGGAACCTAACATCTCGGATGTAGTATTTTCCAACATGCCTGGCGGGTCGGCCCCTACTTCTCGGCGGGCACATTATATACGTCTATATCGTAATATAACCTAACCTAACCCATCTAGACCCTGGCTGGTAATGTTTTACAAAATCCCGGTCGTGTCGGCCCGAACTTCTCGGTGGGGACATTATACACGTCTATAACGTTATATATCCTAACCTAAGGGAAACTAACATCGCGGATGTAGTATTTCACAACATTCCTGGCGGGTCGGCGCCAATTCTCGGTGGGAACATTATATACGTCTATAACGTAATATAACCTAACCTAACCCATCTAGCCCCTAGCTGGGAATGTTTTACAAAATCCCGTCGTGTCGGCCCGTACATTTCCGTGGGGACATTATGTACGTCTATAACATTATATATCCTAACCTAGGGGAACCTAACATCGCGGATGTAGTATTTCACATCATTCCTGGCGGGTCGGCGCCAATTCTTGGTGGGAACATTATATACGTCTATAACGTAATATAACCTAACCTAACCCATCTAGAACCTCGCTGGTAATGTTTTACAAAATCCCGGTCGTGTCGGCCCGTACTTCTCGTTGGGAACATTATGTACGTCTATAACTTTATATATCCTAACCTAAGGGAACCTAACATCTCGGATGTAGTATTTTCCAACATTCCTGGCGGGTCGGCCCCTACTTCTCGGCGGGCACATTATATACGTCTATATCGTAATATAACCTAACCTAACCCATCTAGACCCTGGCTGGTAATGTTTTACAAAATCCCGGTCGTGTCGGCCCGAACTTCTCGGTGGGGACATTATATACGTCTATAACGTTATATATCCTAACCTAAGGGAAACTAACATCGCGGATGTAGTATTTCACAACATTCCTGGCGGGTAGGCGCCAATTCTCGGTGGGAACATTATATACGTCTATAACGTAATATAACCTAACCTAACCCATCTAGCCCCTAGCTGGGAATGTTTTACAAAATCCCGTCGTGTCGGCCCGTACATTTCCGTGGGGACATTATGTACGTCTATAACATTATATATCCTAACCTAAGGGAACCTAACATCGCGGATGTAGTATTTCACAACATTCCTGGCGGGTCGGCGTCAATTCTCGGTGGGAACATTATCTACGTCTATAACGTAATATAACCTAACCTAACCCATCTAGCCCATAGCTGGGAATGTTTTACAAAATCCCGGTCGTGTCGGCCCGTACTTTTCCGTGGGGACATTATATACGTCTATAACTTTATATATCCTAACCTAAGGGAGCCTAACATCTCGGATGTAGTATTTTCCAACATTCCTGGCGGGTCGGCCCCTACTTCTCGGCGGGCACATTATATACGTCTATATCGTAATATAACCTAACCTAACCCATCTAGACCCTGGCTGGTAATGTTTTACAAAATCCCGGTCGTGTCGGCGCGTACCTCTCGGTGGGGACATTGTATACGTCTATAACGTTATATATCCTGACCTAAGGGAACCTAACATCGCGGATGTAGTATTTCACAACATTCCTGGCGGGTCGTCGCCAATTCTCGGTGGGAACATTATATACGTCTATAACGTAATATAACCTAACCTAACCCATCTAGCCCCTAGCTGGGAATGTTTTACAAAATCCCGTCGTGTCGGCCCGTACATTTCCGTGGGGACATTATGTACGTCTATAACATTATATATCCTAACCTAAGGGAACCTAACATCGCGGATGTAGTATTTCACAACATTCCTGGCGGGTCGGCGTCAATTCTCGGTGGGAACATTATATACGTCTATAACGTAATATAACCTAACCTAACCCATCTAGCCCATAGCTGGGAATGTTTTACAAAATCCCGGTCGTGTCGGCCCGTACTTTTCCGTGGGGACATTATATACGTCTATAACTTTATATATCCTAACCTAAGGGAGCCTAACATCTCGGATGTAGTATTTTCCAACATTCCTGGCGGGTCGGCCCCTACTTCTCGGCGGGCACATTATATACGTCTATATCGTAATATAACCTAACCTAACCCATCTAGACCCTGGCTGGTAATGTTTTACAAAATCCCGGTCGTGTCGGCCCGAACTTCTCGGTGGGGACATTATACACGTCTATAACGTTATATATCCTAACCTAAGGGAAACTAACATCGCGGATGTAGTATTTCACAACATTCCTGGCGGGTCGTCGCCAATTCTCGGTGGGAACATTATATACGTCTATAACGTAATATAACCTAACCTAACCCATCTAGCCCCTAGCTGGGAATGTTTTACAAAATCCCGTCGTGTCGGCCCGTACATTTCCGTGGGGACATTATGTACGTCTATAACATTATATATCCTAACCTAAGGGAACCTAACATCGCGGATGTAGTATTTCACAACATTCCTGGCGGGTCGGCGTCAATTCTCGGTGGGAACATTATATACGTCTATAACGTAATATAACCTAACCTAACCCATCTAGCCCATAGCTGGGAATGTTTTACAAAATCCCGGTCGTGTCGGCCCGTACTTTTCCGTGGGGACATTATATACGTCTATAACTTTATATATCCTAACCTAAGGGAGCCTAACATCTCGGATGTAGTATTTTCCAACATTCCTGGCGGGTCGGCCCCTACTTCTCGGCGGGCACATTATATACGTCTATATCGTAATATAACCTAACCTAACCCATCTAGACCCTGGCTGGTAATGTTTTACAAAATCCCGGTCGTGTCGGCGCGTACCTCTCGGTGGGGACATTGTATACGTCTATAACGTTATATATCCTGACCTAAGGGAACCTAACATCGCGGATGCAGTATTTCACATCATTCCTGGCGGGTCGGCGCCAATTCTTGGTGGGAACATTATATACGTCTATAACGTAATATAACCTAACCTAACCCATCTAGACCCTGGCTGGTAATGTTTTACAAAATCCCGGTCGTGTCGGCCCGAACTTCTCGGTGGGGACATTATATACGTCTATAACGTTATATATCCTAACCTAAGGGAACCTAACATCGCGGATGTAGTATTTCACAACATTCCTGGCGGGTCGGCGCCAATTCTCGGTGGGAACATTATATACGTCTATAACGTAATATAACCTAACCTAACCCATCTAGACCCTGGCTGGTAATGTTTTACAAAATCCCGGTCGTGTCGGCCTGAACTTCTCGGTGGGGACATTATATACGTCTATAACGTTATATATCCTAACCTAAGGGAACCTAACATCGCGGATGCAGTATTTCACAACATTCCTGGCGGGTCGGCGCCAATTCTCGGTGGGAACATTATATACGTCTATAACGTAATATAACCTAACCTAACCCATCTAGACCCTGGCTGGTAATGTTTTACAAAATCCCGGTCGCGTCGGCCTGAACTTTTCGGTGGGGACATTATATACGTCTATAACGTTATATATCCTAACCTAAGGGAACCTAACATCGCGGATGCAGTATTTCACAACATTCCTGGCGGGTCGGCCCCTACTTCTCGGCGGGCACATTATATACGTCTATATCGTAATATAACCTAACCTAACCCATCTAGACCCTGGCTGGTAATGTTTTACAAAATCCCGGTCGTGTCGGCCCGAACTTCTCGGTGGGGACATTATACACGTCTATAACGTTATATATCCTAACCTAAGGGAAACTAACATCGCGGATGTAGTATTTCACAACATTCCTGGCGGGTCGGCGTCAATTCTCGGTGGGAACATTATCTACGTCTATAACGTAATATAACCTAACCTAACCCATCTAGACCCTGGCTGGTAATGTTTTACAAAATCCCGGTCGTGTCGGCCCGAACTTTTCCGTGGGGACATTATATACGTCTATAACTTTATATATCCTAACCTAAGGGAGCCTAACATCTCGGATGTAGTATTTTCCAACATTCCTGGCGGGTCGGCCCCTACTTCTCGGCGGGCACATTATATACGTCTATATCGTAATATAACCTAACCTAACCCATCTAGACCCTGGCTGGTAATGTTTTACAAAATCCCGGTCGTGTCGGCGCGTACCTCTCGGTGGGGACATTGTATACGTCTATAACGTTATATATCCTGACCTAAGGGAACCTAACATCGCGGATGCAGTATTTCACATCATTCCTGGCGGGTCGGCGCCAATTCTTGGTGGGAACATTATATACGTCTATAACGTAATATAACCTAACCTAACCCATCTAGACCCTGGCTGGTAATGTTTTACAAAATCCCGGTCGTGTCGGCCCGAACTTCTCGGTGGGGACATTATATACGTCTATAACGTTATATATCCTAACCTAAGGGAACCTAACATCGCGGATGTAGTATTTCACAACATTCCTGGCGGGTCGGCGCCAATTCTCGGTGGGAACATTATATACGTCTATAACGTAATATAACCTAACCTAACCCATCTAGACCCTGGCTGGTAATGTTTTACAAAATCCCGGTCGTGTCGGCCTGAACTTCTCGGTGGGGACATTATATACGTCTATAACGTTATATATCCTGACCTAAGGGAACCTAACATCTCGGATGTAGTATTTTCCAACATTCCCGGGGGTTCGGCCCCTACTTCTCGGTGGGCACATTATATACGTCTATATCGTAATATAACCTAACCTAACCCATCTAGACCATCGCTGGTAATGTTTTACAAAATCCCGGTCGTGTCGGCGCGTACCTCTCGGTGGGGACATTGTATACGTCTATAACGTTATATATCCTGACCTAAGGGAACCTAACATCGCGGATGTAGTATTTTCCAACATTCCAGGCGGGTCGGCCCCTACTTCTCGGTGGGCACATTATATACGTCTATGTCGTAATATAACCTAACCTAACCCATGTACACCCTCGCTGGTAATGTTTTACAAAATCCCGGTCGTGTCGGCCCGTACTTCTCGGTGGGGACATTGTATACGTCTATAACGTTATATATCCTAACCTAAGGGAACCTAGCATCGCGGATGTAGTATTTCACAACATTCCTGGCGGGTCGGCGCCAATTCTCGTTGGGAACATTATATACGTCTATAACGTAATATAACCTAACCTAACCCATGTAGCTCCTAGCTGGGAATGTTTTACAAAATCCCGGTCGCGTCGGCCCGTACTTCTCGGTGGGGACATTATATACGTCTATAACGTTATATATCCTAACCTAAGGCAAACTAACATCGCGGATGTAGTATTTCACAACATTCCTGGCGGGTCGGCGCCAATTCTCGGTGGGAACATTATATACGTCTATAGCGTAATATAACCTAACCTAACCCATCTAGCCCCTCGCTGTAATGTTTTACAAAATCCCGGGCGTGTCGTCCCGTACGTCTCCGTGCGGACATTATATACGTCTATAACGTTATATATCCTAACCTAAGGCAACCTAACATCTCGGATGTAGTATTTTCCATCATTCCTGGCGGGTCGGCCCCTACTTCTCGGCAGGCACATTATATACGTCTATATCGTAATATAACCTAACCTAACCCATCTAGACCCTGGCTGGTAATGTTTTACAAAATCCCGGTCGTGTCGGCGCGTACCTCTCGGTGGGGACATTGTATACGTCTATAACGTTATATATCCTGACCTAAGGGAACCTAACATCGCGGATGTAGTATTTCACATCATTCCTGGCGGGTCGGCGCCAATTCTTGGTGGGAACATTATATACGTCTATAACGTAATATAACCTAACCTAACCCATCTAGAACCTCGCTGGTAATGTTTTACAAAATCCCGGTCGTGTCGGCCCGTACTTCTCGTTGGGAACATTATGTACGTCTATAACTTTATATATCCTAACCTAAGGGAACCTAACATCTCGGATGTAGTATTTTCCAACATTCCTGGCGGGTCGGCCCCTACTTCTCGGCGGGCACATTATATACGTCTATATCGTAATATAACCTAACCTAACCCATCTAGACCCTGGCTGGTAATGTTTTACAAAATCCCGGTCGTGTCGGCCCGAACTTCTCGGTGGGGACATTATACACGTCTATAACGTTATATATCCTAACCTAAGGGAAACTAACATCGCGGATGTAGTATTTCACAACATTCCTGGCGGGTCGTCGCCAATTCTCGGTGGGAACATTATATACGTCTATAACGTAATATAACCTAACCTAACCCATCTAGCCCCTATCTGGGAATGTTTTACAAAATCCCGTCGTGTCGGCCCGTACATTTCCGTGGGGACATTATGTACGTCTATAACATTATATATCCTAACCTAAGGGAACCTAACATCGCGGATGTAGTATTTCACAACATTCCTGGCGGGTCGGCGTCAATTCTCGGTGGGAACATTATATACGTCTATAACGTAATATAACCTAACCTAACCCATCTAGCCCATAGCTGGGAATGTTTTACAAAATCCCGGTCGTGTCGGCCCGTACTTTTCCGTGGGGACATTATATACGTCTATAACTTTATATATCCTAACCTAAGGGAGCCTAACATCTCGGATGTAGTATTTTCCAACATTCCTGGCGGGTCGGCCCCTACTTCTCGGCGGGCACATTATATACGTCTATATCGTAATATAACCTAACCTAACCCATCTAGACCCTGGCTGGTAATGTTTTACAAAATCCCGGTCGTGTCGGCCCGAACTTCTCGGTGGGGACATTATATACGTCTATAACGTTATATATCCTAACCTAAGGGAAACTAACATCGCGGATGTAGTATTTCACAACATTCCTGGCGGGTAGGCGCCAATTCTCGGTGGGAACATTATATACGTCTATAACGTAATATAACCTAACCTAACCCATCTAGCCCCTAGCTGGGAATGCTTTACAAAATCCCGTCGTGTCGGCCCGTACATTTCCGTGGGGACATTATGTACGTCTATAACATTATATATCCTAACCTAAGGGAACCTAACATCGCGGATGTAGTATTTCACAACATTCCTGGCGGGTCGGCGTCAATTCTCGGTGGGAACATTATCTACGTCTATAACGTAATATAACCTAACCTAACCCATCTAGCCCATAGCTGGGAATGTTTTACAAAATCCCGGTCGTGTCGGCCCGTACTTTTCCGTGGGGACATTATATACGTCTATAACTTTATATATCCTAACCTAAGGGAGCCTAACATCTCGGATGTAGTATTTTCCAACATTCCTGGCGGGTCGGCCCCTACTTCTCGGCGGGCACATTATATACGTCTATATCGTAATATAACCTAACCTAACCCATCTAGACCCTGGCTGGTAATGTTTTACAAAATCCCGGTCGTGTCGGCGCGTACCTCTCGGTGGGGACATTGTATACGTCTATAACGTTATATATCCTGACCTAAGGGAACCTAACATCGCGGATGCAGTATTTCACATCATTCCTGGCGGGTCGGCGCCAATTCTTGGTGGGAACATTATATACGTCTATAACGTAATATAACCTAACCTAACCCATCTAGACCCTGGCTGGTAATGTTTTACAAAATCCCGGTCGTGTCGGCCCGAACTTCTCGGTGGGGACATTATATACGTCTATAACGTTATATATCCTAACCTAAGGGAACCTAACATCGCGGATGTAGTATTTCACAACATTCCTGGCGGGTCGGCGCCAATTCTCGGTGGGAACATTATATACGTCTATAACGTAATATAACCTAACCTAACCCATCTAGACCCTGGCTGGTAATGTTTTACAAAATCCCGGTCGTGTCGGCCTGAACTTCTCGGTGGGGACATTATATACGTCTATAACGTTATATATCCTAACCTAAGGGAACCTAACATCGCGGATGCAGTATTTCACAACATTCCTGGCGGGTCGGCGCCAATTCTCGGTGGGAACATTATATACGTCTATAACGTAATATAACCTAACCTAACCCATCTAGACCCTGGCTGGTAATGTTTTACAAAATCCCGGTCGCGTCGGCCTGAACTTTTCGGTGGGGACATTATATACGTCTATAACGTTATATATCCTAACCTAAGGGAACCTAACATCGCGGATGCAGTATTTCACAACATTCCTGGCGGGTCGGCCCCTACTTCTCGGCGGGCACATTATATACGTCTATATCGTAATATAACCTAACCTAACCCATCTAGACCCTGGCTGGTAATGTTTTACAAAATCCCGGTCGTGTCGGCCCGAACTTCTCGGTGGGGACATTATACACGTCTATAACGTTATATATCCTAACCTAAGGGAAACTAACATCGCGGATGTAGTATTTCACAACATTCCTGGCGGGTCGGCGTCAATTCTCGGTGGGAACATTATCTACGTCTATAACGTAATATAACCTAACCTAACCCATCTAGACCCTGGCTGGTAATGTTTTACAAAATCCCGGTCGTGTCGGCCCGAACTTTTCCGTGGGGACATTATATACGTCTATAACTTTATATATCCTAACCTAAGGGAGCCTAACATCTCGGATGTAGTATTTTCCAACATTCCTGGCGGGTCGGCCCCTACTTCTCGGCGGGCACATTATATACGTCTATATCGTAATATAACCTAACCTAACCCATCTAGACCCTGGCTGGTAATGTTTTACAAAATCCCGGTCGTGTCGGCGCGTACCTCTCGGTGGGGACATTGTATACGTCTATAACGTTATATATCCTGACCTAAGGGAACCTAACATCGCGGATGCAGTATTTCACATCATTCCTGGCGGGTCGGCGCCAATTCTTGGTGGGAACATTATATACGTCTATAACGTAATATAACCTAACCTAACCCATCTAGACCCTGGCTGGTAATGTTTTACAAAATCCCGGTCGTGTCGGCCCGAACTTCTCGGTGGGGACATTATATACGTCTATAACGTTATATATCCTAACCTAAGGGAACCTAACATCGCGGATGTAGTATTTCACAACATTCCTGGCGGGTCGGCGCCAATTCTCGGTGGGAACATTATATACGTCTATAACGTAATATAACCTAACCTAACCCATCTAGACCCTGGCTGGTAATGTTTTACAAAATCCCGGTCGTGTCGGCCTGAACTTCTCGGTGGGGACATTATATACGTCTATAACGTTATATATCCTGACCTAAGGGAACCTAACATCTCGGATGTAGTATTTTCCAACATTCCCGGGGGTTCGGCCCCTACTTCTCGGTGGGCACATTATATACGTCTATATCGTAATATAACCTAACCTAACCCATCTAGACCATCGCTGGTAATGTTTTACAAAATCCCGGTCGTGTCGGCGCGTACCTCTCGGTGGGGACATTGTATACGTCTATAACGTTATATATCCTGACCTAAGGGAACCTAACATCGCGGATGTAGTATTTTCCAACATTCCAGGCGGGTCGGCCCCTACTTCTCGGTGGGCACATTATATACGTCTATGTCGTAATATAACCTAACCTAACCCATGTACACCCTCGCTGGTAATGTTTTACAAAATCCCGGTCGTGTCGGCCCGTACTTCTCGGTGGGGACATTGTATACGTCTATAACGTTATATATCCTAACCTAAGGGAACCTAGCATCGCGGATGTAGTATTTCACAACATTCCTGGCGGGTCGGCGCCAATTCTCGTTGGGAACATTATATACGTCTATAACGTAATATAACCTAACCTAACCCATGTAGCTCCTAGCTGGGAATGTTTTACAAAATCCCGGTCGCGTCGGCCCGTACTTCTCGGTGGGGACATTATATACGTCTATAACGTTATATATCCTAACCTAAGGCAAACTAACATCGCGGATGTAGTATTTCACAACATTCCTGGCGGGTCGGCGCCAATTCTCGGTGGGAACATTATATACGTCTATAGCGTAATATAACCTAACCTAACCCATCTAGCCCCTCGCTGTAATGTTTTACAAAATCCCGGGCGTGTCGTCCCGTACGTCTCCGTGCGGACATTATATACGTCTATAACGTTATATATCCTAACCTAAGGCAACCTAACATCTCGGATGTAGTATTTTCCATCATTCCTGGCGGGTCGGCCCCTACTTCTCGGCAGGCACATTATATACGTCTATATCGTAATATAACCTAACCTAACCCATCTAGACCCTGGCTGGTAATGTTTTACAAAATCCCGGTCGTGTCGGCGCGTACCTCTCGGTGGGGACATTGTATACGTCTATAACGTTATATATCCTGACCTAAGGGAACCTAACATCGCGGATGTAGTATTTCACATCATTCCTGGCGGGTCGGCGCCAATTCTTGGTGGGAACATTATATACGTCTATAACGTAATATAACCTAACCTAACCCATCTAGAACCTCGCTGGTAATGTTTTACAAAATCCCGGTCGTGTCGGCCCGTACTTCTCGTTGGGAACATTATGTACGTCTATAACTTTATATATCCTAACCTAAGGGAACCTAACATCTCGGATGTAGTATTTTCCAACATTCCTGGCGGGTCGGCCCCTACTTCTCGGCGGGCACATTATATACGTCTATATCGTAATATAACCTAACCTAACCCATCTAGACCCTGGCTGGTAATGTTTTACAAAATCCCGGTCGTGTCGGCCCGAACTTCTCGGTGGGGACATTATACACGTCTATAATGTTATATATCCTAACCTAAGGGAAACTAACATCGCGGATGTTGTATTTCACAACATTCCTGGCGGGTCGTCGCCAATTCTCGGTGGGAACATTATATACGTCTATAACGTAATATAACCTAACCTAACCCATCTAGCCCCTAGCTGGGAATGTTTTACAAAATCCCGTCGTGTCGGCCCGTACATTTCCGTGGGGACATTATGTACGTCTATAACATTATATATCCTAACCTAAGGGAACCTAACATCGCGGATGTAGTATTTCACAACATTCCTGGCGGGTCGGCGTCAATTCTCGGTGGGAACATTATATACGTCTATAACGTAATATAACCTAACCTAACCCATCTAGCCCATAGCTGGGAATGTTTTACAAAATCCCGGTCGTGTCGGCCCGTACTTTTCCGTGGGGACATTATATACGTCTATAACTTTATATATCCTAACCTAAGGGAGCCTAACATCTCGGATGTAGTATTTTCCAACATTCCTGGCGGGTCGGCCCCTACTTCTCGGCGGGCACATTATATACGTCTATATCGTAATATAACCTAACCTAACCCATCTAGACCCTGGCTGGTAATGTTTTACAAAATCCCGGTCGTGTCGGCCCGAACTTCTCGGTGGGGACATTATATACGTCTATAACGTTATATATCCTAACCTAAGGGAAACTAACATCGCGGATGTAGTATTTCACAACATTCCTGGCGGGTAGGCGCCAATTCTCGGTGGGAACATTATATACGTCTATAACGTAATATAACCTAACCTAACCCATCTAGCCCCTAGCTGGGAATGCTTTACAAAATCCCGTCGTGTCGGCCCGTACATTTCCGTGGGGACATTATGTACGTCTATAACATTATATATCCTAACCTAAGGGAACCTAACATCGCGGATGTAGTATTTCACAACATTCCTGGCGGGTCGGCGTCAATTCTCGGTGGGAACATTATCTACGTCTATAACGTAATATAACCTAACCTAACCCATCTAGCCCATAGCTGGGAATGTTTTACAAAATCCCGGTCGTGTCGGCCCGTACTTTTCCGTGGGGACATTATATACGTCTATAACGTTATATATCCTAACCTAAGGGAACCTAACATCGCGGATGTAGTATTTCACAACATTCCTGGCGGGTCGGCGCCAATTCTCGGTGGGAACATTATATACGTCTATAACGTAATATAACCTAACCTAACCCATCTAGCCCCTAGCTGGGAATGTTTTACAAAATCCCGTCGTGTCGGCCCGTACTTTTCCGTGGGGACATTATATACGTCTATAACTTTATATATCCTAACCTAAGGGAGCCTAACATCTCGGATGTAGTATTTTCCAACATTCCTGGCGGGTCGGCCCCTACTTCTCGGCGGGCACATTATATACGTCTATATCGTAATATAACCTAACCTAACCCATCTAGACCCTGGCTGGTAATGTTTTACAAAATCCCGGTCGTGTCGGCCCGAACTTCTCGGTGGGGACATTATACACGTCTATAACGTTATATATCCTAACCTAAGGGAAACTAACATCGCGGATGTAGTATTTCACAACATTCCTGGCGGGTCGGCGCCAATTCTCGGTGGGAACATTATATACGTCTATAACGTAATATAACCTAACCTAACCCATCTAGCCCCTAGCTGGGAATGTTTTACATAATCCCGTCGTGTCGGCCCGTACTTTTCCGTGGGGACATTATATACGTCTATAACTTTATATATCCTAACCTAAGGGAGCCTAACATCTCGGATGTAGTATTTTCCAACATTCCTGGCGGGTCGGCCCCTACTTCTCGGCGGGCACATTATATACGTCTATATCGTAATATAACCTAACCTAACCCATCTAGACCCTGGCTGGTAATGTTTTACAAAATCCCGGTCGTGTCGGCGCGTACCTCTCGGTGGGGACATTGTATACGTCTATAACGTTATATATCCTGACCTAAGGGAACCTAACATCGCGGATGCAGTATTTCACATCATTCCTGGCTGGTCGGCGCCAATTCTTGGTGGGAACATTATATACGTCTATAACGTAATATAACCTAACCTAACCCATCTAGACCCTGGCTGGTAATGTTTTACAAAATCCCGGTCGTGTCGGCCTGAACTTCTCGGTGGGGACATTATATACGTCTATAACGTTATATATCCTAACCTAAGGGAACCTAACATCGCGGATGCAGTATTTCACAACATTCCTGGCGGGTCGGCGCCAATTCTCGGTGGGAACATTATATACGTCTATAACGTAATATAACCTAACCTAACCCATCTAGCCCCTAGCTGGGAATGTTTTACAAAATCCCCTCGTGTCGGCCCGTACATTTCCGTGGGGACATTATGTACGTCTATAACATTATATATCCTAACCCAAGGGAACCTAACATCTCGGATGTAGTATTTTCCAACATTCCCGGGGGTTCGGCCCCTACTTCTCGGTGGGCACATTATATACGTCTATATCGTAATATAACCTAACCTAACCCATCTAGACCATCGCTGGTAATGTTTTACAAAATCCCGGTCGTGTCGGCGCGTACCTCTCGGTGGGGACATTGTATACGTCTATAACGTTATATATCCTGACCTAAGGGAACCTAACATCGCGGATGTAGTATTTTCCAACATTCCTGGCGGGTCGGCCCCTACTTCTCGGTGGGCACATTATATACGTCTATATCGTAATATAACCTAACCTCACTCATGTACACCCTCGCTGGTAATGTTTTACAAAATCCCGGTCGTGTCGGCCTGAACTTCTCGGTGGGGACATTATATACGTCTATAACGTTATATATCCTAACCTAAGGGAACCTAACATCGCGGATGCAGTATTTCACAACATTCCTGGCGGGTCGGCGCCAATTCTCGGTGGGAACATTATATACGTCTATAACGTAATATAACCTAACCTAACCCATCTAGCCCCTAGCTGGGAATGTTTTACAAAATCCCCTCGTGTCGGCCCCTACATTTCCGTGGGGACATTATGTACGTCTATAACATTATATATCCTAACCCAAGGGAACCTAACATCTCGGATGTAGTATTTTCCATCATTCCTGGCGGGTCGGCCCCTACTTCTCGGCAGGCACATTATATACGTCTATATCGTAATATAACCTAACCTAACCCATCTAGACCCTGGCTGGTAATGTTTTACAAAATCCCAGTCGTGTCGGCGCGTACCTCTCGGTGGGGACATTGTATACGTCTATAACGTTATATATCCTGACCTAAGGGAACCTAACATCGCGGATGTAGTATTTCACATCATTCCTGGCGGGTCGGCGCCAATTCTTGGTGGGAACATTATATACGTCTATAACGTAATATAACCTAACCTAACCCATCTAGAACCTCGCTGGTAATGTTTTACAAAATCCCGGGCGTGTCGGCCCGTACTTCTCGTTGGGGACATTGTATACGTCTATAACGTTATATATCCTGACCTAAGGGAACCTAACATCGCGGATGCAGTATTTCACAACATTCCTGGCGGGTCGGCGCCAATTCTCGGTGGGAACATTATATACGTCTATAACGTAATATAACCTAACCTAACCCATGTAGCTCCTAGCTGGGAATGTTTTACAAAATCCCGGTCGCGTCGGACCGTACTTCTCGGTGGGGACATTATATACGTCTATAACGTTATATATCCTAACCTAAGGCAAACTAACATCGCGGATGTAGTATTTTCCAACATTCCTGGCGGGTCGGCCCCTACTTCTCGGCGGGCACATTATATACGTCTATATCGTAATATAACCTAACCTAACCCATCTAGACCCTGGCTGGTAATGTTTTACAAAATCCCGGTCGTGTCGGCCCGAACTTCTCGGTGGGGACATTATACACGTCTATAACGTTATATATCCTAACCTAAGGGAAACTAACATCGCGGATGTAGTATTTCACAACATTCCTGGCGGGTCGGCGCCAATTCTCGGTGGGAACATTATATACGTCTATAACGTAATATAACCTAACCTAACCCATCTAGCCCCTAGCTGGGAATGTTTTACAAAATCCCGTCGTGTCGGCCCGTACTTTTCCATGGGGACATTATATACGTCTATAACTTTATATATCCTAACCTAAGGGAGCCTAACATCTCGGATGTAGTATTTTCCAACATTCCTGGCGGGTCGGCCCCTACTTCTCGGCGGGCACATTATATACGTCCATATCGTAATATAACCTAACCTAACCCATCTAGACCCTGGCTCGTAATGTTTTACAAAATCCCGGTCGTGTCGGCGCGTACCTCTCGGTGGGGACATTGTATACGTCTATAACGTTATATATCCTGACCTAAGGGAACCTAACATCGCGGATGCAGTATTTCACATCATTCCTGGCTGGTCGGCGCCAATTCTTGGTGGGAACATTATATACGTCTATAACGTAATATAACCTAACCTAACCCATCTAGACCCTGGCTGGTAATGTTTTACAAAATCCCGGTCGTGTCGGCCTGAACTTCTCGGTGGGGACATTATATACGTCTATAACGTTATATATCCTAACCTAAGGGAACCTAACATCGCGGATGCAGTATTTCACAACATTCCTGGCGGGTCGGCGCCAATTCTCGGTGGGAACATTATATACGTCTATAACGTAATATAACCTAACCTAACCCATCTAGACCCTGGCTGGTAATGTTTTACAAAATCCCGGTCGTGTCGGCCTGAACTTCTCGGTGGGGACATTATATACGTCTATAACGTTATATATCCTAACCTAAGGGAACCTAACATCGCGGATGCAGTATTTCACAACATTCCTGGCGGGTCGGCGCCAATTCTCGGTGGGAACATTATATACGTCTATAACGTAATATAACCTAACCTAACCCATCTAGCCCCTAGCTGGGAATGTTTTACAAAATCCCCTCGTGTCGGCCCGTACATTTCCGTGGGGACATTATGTACGTCTATAACATTATATATCCTAACCCAAGGGAACCTAACATCACGGATGTAGTATTTTCCAACATTCCCGGGGGTTCGGCCCCTACTTCTCGGTGGGCACATTATATACGTCTATATCGTAATATAACCTAACCTAACCCATCTAGACCATCGCTGGTAATGTTTTACAAAATCCCGGTCGTGTCGACGCGTACCTCTCGGTGGGGACATTGTATACGTCTATAACGTTATATATCCTGACCTAAGGGAACCTAACATCGCGGATGTAGTATTTTCCAACATTCCTGGCGGGTCGGCCCCTACTTCTCGGTGGGCACATTATATACGTCTATATCGTAATATAACCTAACCTCACTCATGTACACCCTCGCTGGTAATGTTTTACAAAATCCCGGTCGTGTCGGCCCGTACTTCTCGGTGGGGACATTGTATACGTCTATAACGTTATATATCCTAACCTAAGGGAACCTAGCATCGCGGATGTAGTATTTCACAACATTCCTGGCGGGTCGGCGCCAATTCTCGTTGGGAACATTATATACGTCTATAACGTAATATAACCTAACCTAACCCATCTAGCTCCTAGCTGGGAATGTTTTACAAAATCCCGGTCGCGTCGGCCCGTACTTCTCGGTGGGGACATTATATACGTCTATAACGTTATATATCCTAACCTAAGGCAAACTAACATCGCGGATGTAGTATTTCACAACATTCCTGGCGGGTCGGCGCCAATTCTCGGTGGGAACATTATATACGTCTATAACGTAATATAACCTAACCTAACCCATCTAGCCCCTCGCTGTAATGTTTTACCAAATCCCGGGCGTGTCGTCCCGTACGTCTCCGTGCGGACATTATATACGTCTATAACGTTATATATCCTAACCTAAGGCAACCTAACATCTCGGATGTAGTATTTTCCATCATACCTGGCGGGTCGGCCCCTACTTCTCGGCAGGCACATTATATACGTCTATATCGTAATATAACCTAACCTAACCCATCTAGACCCTGGCTGGTAATGTTTTACAAAATCCCAGTCGTGTCGGCGCGTACCTCTCGGTGGGGACATTGTATACGTCTATAACGTTATATATCCTGACCTAAGGGAACCTAACATCGCGGATGTAGTATTTCACATCATTCCTGGCGGGTCGGCGCCAATTCTTGGTGGGAACATTATATACGTCTATAACGTAATATAACCTAACCTAACCCATCTAGAACCTCGCTGGTAATGTTTTACAAAATCCCGGGCGTGTCGGCCCGTACTTCTCGTTGGGAACATTATGTACGTCTATAACTTTATATATCCTAACCTAAGGGAACCTAACATCTCGGATGTAGTATTTTCCAACATTCCTGGCGGGTCGGCCCCTACTTCTCGGCGGGCACATTATATACGTCTATATCGTAATATAACCTAACCTAACCCATCTAGACCCTGGCTGGTAATGTTTTACAAAATCCCGGTCGTGTCGGCCCGAACTTCTCGGTGGGGACATTATACACGTCTATAACGTTATATATCCTAACCTAAGGGAAACTAACATCGCGGATGTAGTATTTCACAACATTCCTGGCGGGTCGGCGTCAATTCTCGGTGGGAACATTATCTACGTCTATAACGTAATATAACCTAACCTAACCCATGTACACCCTCGCTGGTAATGTTTTACAAAATCCCGGTCGTGTCGGCCCGTACTTCTCGGTGGGGACATTGTATACGTCTATAACGTTATATATCCTAACCTAAGGGAACCTAGCATCGCGGACGTAGTATTTCACAACATTCCTGGCGGGTTGGCGCCAATTCTCGTTGGGAACATTATATACGTCTATAACGTAATATAACCTAACCTAACCCATCTAGCTCCTAGCTGGGAATGTTTTACAAAATCCCGGTCGCGTCGGCCCGTAAATTTCCGTGGGGACATTATGTACGTCTATAACTTTATATATCCTAACCTAAGGGAACCTAACATCTCGGATGTAGTATTTTCCACCATTCCCGGGGGTTCGGCCCCTACTTCTCGGTGGGCACATTATATACGTCTATATCGTAATATAACCTAACCTAACCCATCTAGACCTTCGCTAGTAATGTTTTGCAAAATCCCGGTCGTGTTGGCGCGTACTTCTCGGTGGGGACATTATATACGTCTATAACTTTATATATCCTAACCTAAGGGAACCTAACATCTCGGATGTAGTATTTTCCAACATTCCTGGCGGGTCGGCCCCTACTTCTCGGTGGGCACATTATATACGTCCATATCGTAATATAACCTAACCTAACCCAACTAGACCCTCGCTGGTAATGTTTTACAAAATCCCGGTCGTGTCGGACCGTACTTCTCGGTGGGGACATTATATACGTCTATAACGTTATATATATTAGCCTAAGGGAACCTAACATCGCGGATGTAGTATTTCACAACATTCCTGGCAGGTCGGCGCCAATTCTCGGTGGGCACATTATATACGTCTATATCGTAATATAACCTAACCTAACCCATCTAGCCCCTAGCTGGGAATGTTTTACAGAATCCCGTCGTGTCGGCCCGTACATTTCCGTGGGGACATTATGTACGTCTATAACATTATATATCCTAACCCAAGGGAACCTAACATCTCGGATGTAGTATTTTCCAACATTCCCGGGGGTTCGGCCCCTACTTCTCGGTGGGCACATTATATACGTCTATATCGTAATATAACCTAACCTAACCCATCTAGCCACTCGCTGTAATGTTTTACAAAATCCCGGTCGTGTCGGCGCGTAAATCTCGGTGGGGAGATTGTATACGTCTATAACGTTATATATCCTGACCTAAGGGAACCTAACATCGCGGATGTAGTATTTCACAACATTCCTGGCGGGTCGGCGCCAATTCTTGGTGGGAACATTATATACGTCTATAACGTAATATAACCTAACCTAACCCATCTAGAACCACGCTGGTAATGTTTTACAAAATCCCGGTCGTGTCGGCCCGTACTTCTCGGTGGGGACATTATATACGTCTATAACTTTATATATCCTAACCTAAGGGAACCTAACATCTCGGATTTTCCAACATTCCTGGCGGGTCGTCCCCTACTTCTCGGTGGGCACACTATATACGTCTATATCGTAATATAACCTAACCTAACCCATCTAGACCCTCGCTGGTAATGTTTTACAAAATCCCGGTCGTGTCGGCCCGTACTTCTCGGTGGGGACATTATATACGTCTATAACGTTATATATCCTAGCCTAAGGGAACCTAACATCGCGGATGTAGTATTTCACAACATTCCTGGCGGGTCGGCGCCAATTCTCGGCGGGAACATTATATACGTCTATAACGTAATATAACCTAACCTAACCCATCTAGCCCTTCGCTGCAATGTTTTACAAAATCCCGGTCGTGTCGGCCTGAACTTCTCGGTGGGGACATTATATACGTCTATAACGTTATATATCCTAACCTAAGGGAACCTAACATCGCGGATGCAGTATTTCACAACATTCCTGGCGGGTCGGCGCCAATTCTCGGTGGGAACATTATATACGTCTATATCGTAATATAACCTAACCTAACCCATCTAGACCTTCGCTAGTAATGTTTTGCAAAATCCCGGTCGTGTTGGCGCGTACTTCTCGGTGGGGACATTATATACGTCTATAACTTTATATATCCTAACCTAAGGGAACCTAACATCTCGGATGTAGTATTTTCCAACATTCCTGGCGGGTCGGCCCCTACTTCTCGGTGGGCACATTATATACGTCCATATCGTAATATAACCTAACCCAACCCAACTAGACCCTCGCTGGTAATGTTTTACAAAATCCCGGTCGTGTCGGACCGTACTTCTCGGTGGGGACATTATATACGTCTATAACGTTATATATATTAGCCTAAGGGAACCTAACATCGCGGATGTAGTATTTCACAACATTCCTGGCAGGTCGGCGCCAATTCTCGGTGGGCACATTATATACGTCTATATCGTAATATAACCTAACCTAACCCATCTAGCCCCTAGCTGGGAATGTTTTACAGAATCCCGTCGTGTCGGCCCGTACATTTCCGTGGGGACATTATGTACGTCTATAACATTATATATCCTAACCCAAGGGAACCTAACATCTCGGATGTAGTATTTTCCAACATTCCCGGGGGTTCGGCCCCTACTTCTCGGTGGGCACATTATATACGTCTATATCGTAATATAACCTAACCTAACCCATCTAGCCACTCGCTGTAATGTTTTACAAAATCCCGGTCGTGTCGGCGCGTAAATCTCGGTGGGGAGATTGTATACGTCTATAACGTTATATATCCTGACCTAAGGGAACCTAACATCGCGGATGTAGTATTTCACAACATTCCTGGCGGGTCGGCGCCAATTCTTGGTGGGAACATTATATACGTCTATAACGTAATATAACCTAACCTAACCCATCTAGAACCACGCTGGTAATGTTTTACAAAATCCCGGTCGTGTCGGCCCGTACTTCTCGGTGGGGACATTATATACGTCTATAACTTTATATATCCTAACCTAAGGGAACCTAACATCTCGGATTTTCCAACATTCCTGGCGGGTCGTCCCCTACTTCTCGGTGGGCACACTATATACGTCTATATCGTAATATAACCTAACCTAACCCATCTAGACCCTCGCTGGTAATGTTTTACAAAATCCCGGTCGTGTCGGCCCGTACTTCTCGGTGGGGACATTATATACGTCTATAACGTTATATATCCTAGCCTAAGGGAACCTAACATCGCGGATGTAGTATTTCACAACATTCCTGGCGGGTCGGCGCCAATTCTCGGTGGGAACATTATATACGTCTATAACGTAATATAACCTAACCTAACCCATCTAGCTCTTCGCTGCAATGTTTTACAAAATCCCGGTCGTGTCGGCCTGAACTTCTCGGTGGGGACATTATATACGTCTATAACGTTATATATCCTAACCTAAGGGAACCTAACATCGCGGATGCAGTATTTCACAACATTCCTGGCGGGTCGGCGCCAATTCTCGGTGGGAACATTATATACGTCTATAACGTAATATAACCTAACCTAACCCATCTAGCCCCTAGCTGGGAATGTTTTACAAAATCCCCTCGTGTCGGCCCGTACATTTCCGTGGGGACATTATGTACGTCTATAACATTATATATCCTAACCCAAGGGAACCTAACATCTCGGATGTAGTATTTTCCAACATTCCCGGGGGTTCGGCCCCTACTTCTCGGTGGGCACATTATATACGTCTATATCGTAATATAACCTAACCTAACCCATCTAGACCATCGCTGGTAATGTTTTACAAAATCCCGGTCGTGTCGGCGCGTACCTCTCGGTGGGGACATTGTATACGTCTATAACGTTATATATCCTGACCTAAGGGAACCTAACATCGCGGATGTAGTATTTTCCAACATTCCTGGCGGGTCGGCCCCTACTTCTCGGTGGGCACATTATATACGTCTATATCGTAATATAACCTAACCTAACCCATGTACACCCTCGCTGGTAATGTTTTACAAAATCCCGGTCGTGTCGGCCCGTACTTCTCGGTGGGGACATTGTATACGTCTATAACGTTATATATCCTAACCTAAGGGAACCTAGCATCGCGGATGTAGTATTTCACAACATTCCTGGCGGGTCGGCGCCAATTCTCGTTGGGAACATTATATACGTCTATAACGTAATATAACCTAACCTAACCCATCTAGCTCCTAGCTGGGAATGTTTTACAAAATCCCGGTCGCCTCGGCCCGTACTTCTCGGTGGGGACATTATATACGTCTATAACGTTATATATCCTAACCTAAGGCAAACTAACATCGCGGATGTAGTATTTCACAACATTCCTGGCGGGTCGGCGCCAATTCTCGGTGGGAACATTATATACGTCTATAACGTAATATAACCTAACCTAACCCATCTAGCCCCTCGCTGTAATGTTTTACCAAATCCCGGGCGTGTCGGCCCGTACATTTCCGTGGGGACATTGTATACGTCTATAACGTTATATATCCTGACCTCAGGGAACCTAACATCGCGGATGTAGTATTTTCCAACATTCCTGGCGGGTCGGCCCCTACTTCTCGGTGGGCACATTATATACGTCTATATCGTAATATAACCTAACCTAACCCATGTACACCCTCGCTGGTAATGTTTTACAAAATCCCGGTCGTGTCGGCCCGTACTTCTCGGTGGGGACATTGTATACGTCTATAACGTTATATATCCTGACCTCAGGGAACCTAACATCGCGGATGTAGTATTTTCCAACATTCCTGGCGGGTCGGCCCCTACTTCTCGGTGGGCACATTATATACGTCTATATCGTAATATAACCTAACCTAACCCATCTAGACCTTCGCTAGTAATGTTTTACAAAATCCCGGTCGTGTTGGCGCGTACTTCTCGGTGGGGACATTATATACGTCTATAACTTTATATATCCTAATCTAAGGGAACCTAACATCTCGGATTTTCCAACATTCCTGGCGGGTCGTCCCCTACTTCTCGGTGGGCACACTATATACGTCTATATCGTAATATAACCTAACCTAACCCATCTAGACCCTCGCTGGTAATGTTTTACAAAATCCCGGTCGTGTCGGCCCGCACTTCTCGGTGGGCACATTATATACGTCTATAACGTTATATATCCTAGCCTAAGGGAACCTAACATCGCGGATGTAGTGTTTCACAACATTCCTGGCGGGTCGGCGCCCATTCTCGGTGGGAACATTATATACGTCTATAACGTAATATAACCTTACCTAACCCATCTAGCCCCTCGCTGTAATGTTTTACAAAATCCCGGTCGTGTCGTCCCGTGCATCTCCGTGCGGACATTATATACGTCTATAACGTTATATACCCTAACCTAAGGCATTCTAACATCGCGGATGTAGTATTTCACAACATTCCCTGCGGGTCGACGCCAATTCTCGGTGGGAACATTATATACGTCTATAACGTAATATAACCTAACCTAACCCATCTAGACCTTCGCTAGTAATGTTTTGCAAAATCCCGGTCGTGTTGGCGCGTACTTCTCGGTGGGGACATTATATACGTCTATAACTTTATATATCCTAACCTAAGGGAACCTAACATCTCGGATGTAGTATTTTCCAACATTCCTGGCGGGTCGGCCCCTACTTCTCGGTGGGCACATTATATACGTCCATATCGTAATATAACCTAACCTAACCCAACTAGACCCTCGCTGGTAATGTTTTACAAAATCCCGGTCGTGTCGGACCGTACTTCTCGGTGGGGACATTATATACGTCTATAACGTTATATATATTAGCCTAAGGGAACCTAACATCGCGGATGTAGTATTTCACAACATTCCTGGCAGGTCGGCGCCAATTCTCGGTGGGCACATTATATACGTCTATATCGTAATATAACCTAACCTAACCCATCTAGCCCCTAGCTGGGAATGTTTTACAGAATCCCGTCGTGTCGGCCCGTACATTTCCGTGGGGACATTATGTACGTCTATAACATTATATATCCTAACCCAAGGGAACCTAACATCTCGGATGTAGTATTTTCCAACATTCCCGGGGGTTCGGCCCCTACTTCTCGGTGGGCACATTATATACGTCTATATCGTAATATAACCTAACCTAACCCATCTAGCCACTCGCTGTAATGTTTTACAAAATCCCGGTCGTGTCGGCGCGTAAATCTCGGTGGGGAGATTGTATACGTCTATAACGTTATATATCCTGACCTAAGGGAACCTAACATCGCGGATGTAGTATTTCACAACATTCCTGGCGGGTCGGCGCCAATTCTTGGTGGGAACATTATATACGTCTATAACGTAATATAACCTAACCTAACCCATCTAGAACCACGCTGGTAATGTTTTACAAAATCCCGGTCGTGTCGGCCCGTACTTCTCGGTGGGGACATTATATACGTCTATAACTTTATATATCCTAACCTAAGGGAACCTAACATCTCGGATTTTCCAACATTCCTGGCGGGTCGTCCCCTACTTCTCGGTGGGCACACTATATACGTCTATATCGTAATATAACCTAACCTAACCCATCTAGACCCTCGCTGGTAATGTTTTACAAAATCCCGGTCGTGTCGGCCCGTACTTCTCGGTGGGGACATTATATACGTCTATAACGTTATATATCCTAGCCTAAGGGAACCTAACATCGCGGATGTAGTATTTCACAACATTCCTGGCGGGTCGGCGCCAATTCTCGGTGGGAACATTATATACGTCTATAACGTAATATAACCTAACCTAACCCATCTAGCCCTTCGCTGCAATGTTTTACAAAATCCCGGTCGTGTCGGCCTGAACTTCTCGGTGGGGACATTATATACGTCTATAACGTTATATATCCTAACCTAAGGGAACCTAACATCGCGGATGCAGTATTTCACAACATTCCTGGCGGGTCGGCGCCAATTCTCGGTGGGAACATTATATACGTCTATAACGTAATATAACCTAACCTAACCCATCTAGCCCCTAGCTGGGAATGTTTTACAAAATCCCCTCGTGTCGGCCCGTACATTTCCGTGGGGACATTATGTACGTCTATAACATTATATATCCTAACCCAAGGGAACCTAACATCTCGGATGTAGTATTTTCCAACATTCCCGGGGGTTCGGCCCCTACTTCTCGGTGGGCACATTATATACGTCTATATCGTAATATAACCTAACCTAACCCATCTAGACCTTCGCTAGTAATGTTTTGCAAAATCCCGGTCGTGTTGGCGCGTACTTCTCGGTGGGGACATTATATACGTCTATAACTTTATATATCCTAACCTAAGGGAACCTAACATCTCGGATGTAGTATTTTCCAACATTCCTGGCGGGTCGGCCCCTACTTCTCGGTGGGCACATTATATACGTCCATATCGTAATATAACCTAACCTAACCCAACTAGACCCTCGCTGGTAATGTTTTACAAAATCCCGGTCGTGTCGGACCGTACTTCTCGGTGGGGACATTATATACGTCTATAACGTTATATATATTAGCCTAAGGGAACCTAACATCGCGGATGTAGTATTTCACAACATTCCTGGCAGGTCGGCGCCAATTCTCGGTGGGCACATTATATACGTCTATATCGTAATATAACCTAACCTAACCCATCTAGCCCCTAGCTGGGAATGTTTTACAGAATCCCGTCGTGTCGGCCCGTACATTTCCGTGGGGACATTATGTACGTCTATAACATTATATATCCTAACCCAAGGGAACCTAACATCTCGGATGTAGTATTTTCCAACATTCCCGGGGGTTCGGCCCCTACTTCTCGGTGGGCACATTATATACGTCTATATCGTAATATAACCTAACCTAACCCATGTACACCCTCGCTGGTAATGTTTTACAAAATCCCGGTCGTGTCGGCCCGTACTTCTCGGTGGGGACATTGTATACGTCTATAACGTTATATATCCTGACCTCAGGGAACCTAACATCGCGGATGTAGTATTTTCCAACATTCCTGGCGGGTCGGCCCCTACTTCTCGGTGGGCACATTATATACGTCTATATCGTAATATAACCTAACCTAACCCATCTAGACCTTCGCTAGTAATGTTTTACAAAATCCCGGTCGTGTTGGCGCGTACTTCTCGGTGGGGACATTATATACGTCTATAACTTTATATATCCTAATCTAAGGGAACCTAACATCTCGGATTTTCCAACATTCCTGGCGGGTCGTCCCCTACTTCTCGGTGGGCACACTATATACGTCTATATCGTAATATAACCTAACCTAACCCATCTAGAACCTCGCTGGTAATGTTTTACAAAATCCCGGTCGTGTCGGCCCGCACTTCTCGGTGGGGACATTATATACGTCTATAACGTTATATATCCTAGCCTAAGGGAACCTAACATCGCGGATGTAGTGTTTCACAACATTCCTGGCGGGTCGGCGCCCATTCTCGGTGGGAACATTATATACGTCTATAACGTAATATAACCTTACCTAACCCATCTAGCCCCTCGCTGTAATGTTTTACAAAATCCCGGTCGTGTCGTCCCGTGCATCTCCGTGCGGACATTATATACGTCTATAACGTTATATACCCTAACCTAAGGCATTCTAACATCGCGGATGTAGTATTTCACAACATTCCCTGCGGGTCGACGCCAATTCTCGGTGGGAACATTATATACGTCTATAACGTAATATAACCTAACCTAACCCATCTAGCCCATAGCTGGGAATGTTTTACAAAATCCCGGTCGTGTCGTCCCGTACTTTTCCGTGGGGACATTATATACGTCTATAACTTTATATATCCTAACCTAAGGGAACCTAACATCTCGGATGTAGTATTTTCCAACATTCCTGGCGGGTCGGCCCCTACTTCTCGGCGGGCACATTATATACGTCTATATCGTAATATAACCTAACCTAACCCATCTAGAACCTGGCTGGTAATGTTTTACAAAATCCCGGTCTTGTCGGCCCGAACTTCTCGGTGGGGACATTATATACGTCTATAACGTTATATATCCTAACCTAAGGGAACCTAACATCGCGGATGTAGTATTTCACAACATTCCTGGCGGGTCGGCGCCAATTCTCGGTGGGAACATTATATACGTCTATAACGTAATATAACCTAACCTAACACATCTAGACCCTGGCTGGTAATGTTTTACAAAATCCCGGTCGTGTCGGCCCGAACTTCTCGGTGGGGACATTATATACGTCTATAACGTTATATATCCTAACCTAAGGGAACCTAACATCGCGGATGCAGTATTGCACAACATTCCTGGCGGGTCGGCGCCAATTGTCGGTGGGAACATTATATACGTCTATATCGTAATATAACCTAACCTAACCCATCTAGACCATCGCTGGTAATGTTTTACAAAATCCCGGTCGAGTCGGCGCGTACCTCTCGGTGGGGACATTGTATACGTCTATAACGTTATATATCCTGACCTAAGGGAACCTAACATCTCGGATGTAGTATTTTCCAACATTCCTGGCGGGTCGGCCCCTACTTCTCGGCGGGCACATTATATACGTCTATATCGTAATATAACCTAACCTAACCCATCTAGACCCTGGCTGGTAATGTTTTACAAAATCCCGGTCGTGTCGGCCCGAACTTCTCGGTGGGGACATTATATACGTCTATAACGTTATATATCCTAACCTAAGGGAACCTAGCATCGCGGATGTAGTATTTCACAACATTCCTGGCGGGTCGGCGCCAATTCTCGTTGGGAACATTATATACGTCTATAACGTAATATAACCTAACCTAACCCATCTAGCTCCTAGCTGGGAATGTTTTACAAAATCCCGGTCGCGTCGGCCCGTACATTTCCGTGGGGACATTATGTACGTCTATAACTTTATATATCCTAACCTAAGGGAACCTAACATCTCGGATGTAGTATTTTCCACCATTCCCGGGGGTTCGGCCCCTACTTCTCGGTGGGCACATTATATACGTCTATATCGTAATATAACCTAACCTAACCCATCTAGACCTTCGCTAGTAATGTTTTACAAAATCCCGGTCGTGTCGGCCCGTACTTCTCGGTGGGGACATTATATACGTCTATAACGTTATATATCCTAACCTAAGGCAAACTAACATCGCGGATGTAGTATTTCACAACATACCTAGCGGGTCGGCGCCAATTCTCGGTGGGAACATTATATACGTCTATATCGTAATATAACCTAACCTAACCCATGTACACCCTCGCTGGTAATGTTTTACAAAATCCCGGTCATGTCGGCCCGTACTTCTCGGTGGGGACATTGTATACGTCTATAACGTTATATATCCTAACCTAAGGGAACCTAGCATCGCGGATGTAGTATTTCACAACATTCCTGGCGGGTCGGCGCCAATTCTCGTTGGGAACATTATATACGTCTATAACGTAATATAACCTAACCTAACCCATCTAGATCCTAGCTGGGAATGTTTTACAAAATCCCGGTCGCGTCGGCCCGTACTTCTCGGTGGGGACATTATATACGTCTATAACGTTATATATCCTAACCTAAGGCAACCTAACATCTCGGATGTAGTATTTTCCATCATTCCTGGCGGGTCGGCCCCTACTTCTCGGCAGGCACATTATATACGTCTATATCGTAATATAACCTAACCTAACCCATCTAGACCCTGGCTGGTAATGTTTTTCAAAATCCCAGTCGTGTCGGCGCGTACCTCTCGGTGGGGACATTGTATACGTCTAGAACGTTATATATCCTGACCTAAGGGAACCTAACATCGCGGATGTAGTATTTCACACCATTCCTGGCGGGTCGGCGCCAATTCTTGGTGGGAACATTATATACGTCTATAACGTAATATAACCTAACCTAACCCATCTAGAACCTCGCTGGTAATGTTTTACAAAATCCCGGTCGTGTCGGCCCGTACTTCTCGTTGGGAACATTATGTACGTCTATAACTTTATATATCCTAACCTAAGGGAACCTAACATCTCGGATGTAGTATTTTCCAACATGCCTGGCGGGTCGGCCCCTACTTCTCGGCGGGCACATTATATACGTCTATATCGTAATATAACCTAACCTAACCCATCTAGACCCTGGCTGGTAATGTTTTACAAAATCCCGGTCGTGTCGGCCCGAACTTCTCGGTGGGGACATTATATACGTCTATAACGTTATATATCCTAACCTAAGGGAAACTAACATCGCGGATGTAGTATTTCACAACATTCCTGGCGGGTAGGCGCCAATTCTCGGTGGGAACATTATATACGTCTATAACGTAATATAACCTAACCTAACCCATCTAGCCCCTAGCTGGGAATGTTTTACAAAATCCCGTCGTGTCGGCCCGTACATTTCCGTGGGGACATTATGTACGTCTATAACATTATATATCCTAACCTAAGGGAACCTAACATCGCGGATGTAGTATTTCACAACATTCCTGGCGGGTCGGCGTCAATTCTCGGTGGGAACATTATATACGTCTATAACGTAATATAACCTAACCTAACCCATCTAGCCCATAGCTGGGAATGTTTTACAAAATCCCGGTCGTGTCGGCCCGTACTTTTCCGTGGGGACATTATATACGTCTATAACTTTATATATCCTAACCTAATGGAAACAAACATCTCGGATGTAGTATTTTCCAACATTCCTGGCGGGTCGGCCCCTACTTCTCGGCGGGCACATTATATACGTCTATATCGTAATATAACCTAACCTAACCCATCTAGTCCCTCGCTAGTAACGTTTTACAAAATCCCGATCGTGTCGTCCCTTACGTCTCGGTGCGGACATTATATACGTCTATAACATTATATATCCTAACCCAAGGGAACCTAACATCTCGGATGTAGTATTTCACAACATTCCTGGCGGGTCGGCGCCTATTCTCGGTGGGAACATTATATACGTCTATAACGTAATATAACCTAACCTAACCCATCTAGCCCCTAGCTGGGAATGTTTTACAAAATCCCGTCGTGTCGGCCCGTACATTTCCGTGGGGACATTATGTACGTCTATAACATTATATATCCTAACCCAAGGGAACCTAACATCTCGGATGTAGTATTTTCCAACATTCCCGGGGGTTCGGCCCCTACTTCTCGGTGGGCACATTATATACGTCTATATCGTAATATAACCTAACCTAACCCATCTAGACCCTCGCTGGTAATGTTATACAAAATCCAGGTCGTGTCGTCCCTTACTTCTCGGTGCGGACATTATGTACGTCTATAACTTTATATATCCTAACCTAAGGGAACCTAACATCTCAGATGTAGTATTTTCCAACATTCCTGGCGGGACGGCCCCTACTTCTCGGCGGGCACATTATATACGTCTATATCGTAATATAACCTAACCTAACCCATCTAGACCCTGGCTGGTAATGTTTTACAAAATCCCGGTCGTGTCGGCCCGTACTTCGCGGTGGGGACATTATATACGTCTATAACGTTATATATCCTAACCTAAGAGAACCTAAGATCGCGGATGTAGTATGTTCCAACATTCCTGGCGGGTCGGCCCCTACTTCTCGGCGGGCACATTATATACGTCTATATCGTAATATAACCTAACCTAACCCATCTAGACCCTCGCTGGTAATGTTTTACAAAATCCCCGGTCGTGTCGGCCCGTACTTCTCGGTGGGGACATTATATACGTCTATAACGTTATATATCCTAACCTAAGGGAACCTAACATCGCGGATGTAGTATTTCACAACATTCCTGGCGGGTCGGCGCCAATTCTCGGTGGGAACATTATATACGTCTATAACGTAATATAACCTAACCTAACCCATCTAGACCCTGGCTGGTAATGTTTTACAAAATCCCGGTCGTGTCGGCCCGTACTTTTCCGTGGGGACATTATATACGTCTATTACATTATATATCCTAGCCTAAGGGAACCTAACATCGCGGATGTAGTATTTCACAACATTCCTGACGGGTCGGCGCCAATTCTCGGTGGGAACATTATATACGTCTATAACGTAATATAACCTAACCTAACCCATCTAGCCCCTCGCTGTAATGTTTTACAAAATCCCGGTCGTGTCGTCCCGTACGTCTCCGTGCGGACATTATATACGTCTATAACGTTATATATCCTAACCTAAGGGAACCTAACATCTCAGATGTAGTATTTTCCAACATTCCTGGCGGGTAGGCGCCAATTCTCGGTGGGAACATTATATACGTCTATATCGTAATATAACCTAACCTAACCCATCTAGACCCTCGCTGGTAATGTTTTACAAAATCCCAGTTGTGTCGGCCCGTACTTTTCCGTGGGGACATTATATACGTCTATTACTTTATATATCCTAACCTAAGGGAACCTAACATCTCGGATGTAGTATTTTCCAACATTCCTGGCGGGTCGGCGCCAATTCTCGGTGGGAACATTATATACGTCTGTAACGTAATATAACCTAACCTAACCCATCTAGCCCCTAGCTGGGAATGTTTTACAAAATCCCGTCGTGTCGGCGCGTACATTTCCGTGGGGACATTATGTACGTCTATAACATTATATATCCTAACCCAAGGGAACCTAACATCTCGGATGTAGTATTTCACAACATTCTCGGCGGGTCGGCGCCAATTCTCGGTGGGAACATTATATACGTCTATAACGTAATATAACCTAACCTAACCCGTCTAGCCCCTCGCTGTAATGTTTTACAAAATCCCGGTCGTGTCGTCCCGTACGTCGCCGTGCGGACATTATATACGTCTATACCGTTATATACCCTAACCTAAGGCAACCTAACATCGCGGATGTAGTGTTTCACAACATTCCTGGCGGGTCGGCGCCAATTCTCGGTGGGAACATTATATACGTCTATAACGTAATATAACCTAACCTAACCCATCTAGCCCATAGCTGGGAATGTTTTACAAAATCCCGGTCGTGTCGGCCCGTACTTTTCCGTGGGGACATTATATACGTCTATAACTTTATATATCCTAACCTAAGGGAAACAAACATCTCGGATGTAGTATTTTCCAACATTCCTGGCGGGTCGGCCCCTTCTTCTCGACGGGCACATTATATACGTCTATATCGTAATATAATCTAACCTAACCCATCTAAACCCTGGCTGGTAATGTTTTACAAAATCCCGGTCGTGTCGGCGCGTACTTCTCGGTGGGGACATTGTATACGTCTATAACGTTATATATCCTGACCTAAGGGAACCTAACATCTCGGATGTAGTATTTCACAACATTCTCGGCGGGTCGGCGCCAATTCTCGGTGGGAACATTATATACGTCTATAACGTAATATAACCTAACCTAACCCGTCTAGCCCCTCGCTGTAATGTTTTACAAAATCCCGGTCGTGTCGTCCCGTACGTCGCCGTGCGGATATTATATACGTCTATAACGTTATTTATCCTAACCTAAGGCAACCTAGCATCACGGATGTAGTATTTCACAACATTCCTGGCGGGGCGGCGCCAATTCTCGGTGGGAACATTATATACGTCTATATCGTAATATAACCTAACCTAACCCATCTAGACCCTCGCTAGTTATGTTTTACAAAATCCCGGTCGTGTCGTCCCTTACGTCTCGGTGCGGACATTATATACGTCTACAACGTTATATATCCTAACCTAAGGGAACCTAACATCGCGGATGTAGTATTTCACAACATTCCTGGCGGGTCGGCGCCAATTCTCGGTGGGAACATTATATACGTCTATAACGTAATATAACCTAACCTAACCCATCTAGACCCTGGCTGGTAATGTTTTACAAAATCCCGGTCGTGTCGGCCCGTACTTTTCCGTGGGGACATTATATACGTCTATTACATTATATATCCTAGCCTAAGGGAACCTAACATCGCGGATGTAGTATTTCACAACATTCCTGGCGGGTCGGCGCCAATTCTCGGTGGGAACATTATATACGTCTATATCGTAATATAACCTAACCTAACCCATCTAGACCCTCGCTGGTAATGTTTTACAAAATCCCGGTCGTGTCGGCCCGTACTTCTCGGTGGGGAAATTATATACGTCTATAACGTTATATATCCTAACCTAAGGGAACCTAACATCGCGGATGCAGTATTTCACAACATTCCTGGAGGGTAGGCACCAATTCTCGGTGGGAACATTATATACGTCTATATCGTAATATAACCTAACCTAACTCATGTAGACCCTCGCTGGTAATGTTTTACAAAATCCCGGTCGTGTCGGCCCGTACTTCTCGGTGGGGAAATTATATACGTCTATAACGTTATATATCCTAACCTAACCCATCTAGCCCCTAGCTGGGAATGTTTTACAAAATCCCGTCGTGTCGGCCCGTACATTTCCGTGTGGACATTATGTACGTCTATAACATTATATATCCTAACCCAAGGGAACCTAACATCTCGGATGTAGTATTTTCCAACATTCCCGGGGGTTCGGCCCCTACTTCTCGGTGGGCACATTATATACGTCTATATCGTAATATAACCTAACCTGACCCATCTAGACCCTCGCTGGTAATGTTTTACAAAATCCCGGTCGTGTCGTCCCTTACGTCTCGGTGCGGACATTATATACGTCTATAACTTTATATATCCTAACCTAAGGGAACCTAACATCTCAGATGTAGTATTTTCCAACATTCCTGGCGGGACGGCCCCTACTTCTCGGCGGGCACATTATATACGTCTATATTGTAATATAACCCAACCTAACCCATCTAGACCCTGGCTGGTAATGTTTTACAAAATCCCAGTTGTGTCGGCCCGTACTTTTCCGTGGGGACATTATATACGTCTATTACTTTATATATCCTAACCTAAGGGAACCTAACATCTCGGATGTAGTATTTTCCAACATTCCTGGCGGGTCGGCCCCTACTTCTCGGTGGGCACATTATATACGTCTATATCGTAATATAACCTAACCTAACCCATGTAGACCCTCGCTGGTAATGTTTTACAAATTCCCGGTCGTGTCGGCCCGTACTTCTCGGTGGGGACATTGTATACGTCTATAACGTTATATATCCTAAACTAAGGGAACCTAACATCGCGGATGTAGTATTTCACAACATTCCTGGCGGGTCGGCGCCAATTCTCGGCGGGCACATTATATACGTCTATATTGTAATATAACCCAACCTAACCCATCTAGACCCTGGCTGGTAATGTTTTACAAAATCCCAGTTGTGTCGGCCCGTACTTTTCCGTGGGGACATTATATACGTCTATTACTTTATATATCCTAACCTAAGGGAACCTAACATCTCGGATGTAGTATTTTCCAACATTCCTGGCGGGTCGGCCCCTACTTCTCGGTGGGCACATTATATACGTCTATATCGTAATATAACCTAACCTAACCCATGTAGACCCTCGCTGGTAATGTTTTACAAATTCCCGGTCGTGTCGGCCCGTACTTCTCGGTGGGGACATTGTATACGTCTATAACGTTATATATCCTAAACTAAGGGAACCTAACATCGCGGATGTAGTATTTCACAACATTCCTGGCGGGTCGGCGCCAATTCTCGGTGGGAACATTATATACGTCTATAACGTAATATAACCTAACCTAACCCATCTAGCCCCTAGCTGGGAATGTTTTACAAAATCCCGTCGTGTCGGCGCGTACATTTCCGTGGGGACATTATGTACGTCTATAACATTATATATCCTAACCCAAGGGAACCCAACATCTCGGATGTAGTATTTCACAACATTCTCGGCGGGTCGGCGCCAATTCTCGGTGGGAACATTATATACGTCTATAACGTAATATAACCTAACCTAACCCATCTAGCACATAGCTGGGAATGTTTTACAAAATCTCGGTCGTGTCGGCCCGTACTTTTCCGTGGGGACATTATATACGTCTATAACTTTATATATCCTAACCTAAGGGAAACAAACATCTCGGATGTAGTATTTTCCAACATTCCTGGCGGGTCGGCCCCTACTTCTCGGCGGGCACATTATATACGTCTATATCGTAATATAACCTAACCTAACCCATCTAGACCCTGGCTGGTAATGTTTTACAAAATCCCGGACGTGTCGGCCCGTACTTCTCGGTGGGGACATTATGTACGTCTATAACTTTATATATCCGAACCTAAGGGAACTTAACATCTCGGATGTCGTATTTTCCAACATTCCCGGGGGTTCGGCCCCTACTTCTCGGTGGGCACATTATATACGTCTATATCGTAATATAACCTAACCTAACCCATTCAGACCCTCGCTGGTAATGTTTTACAAAATCCCGGTCGTGTCGGCCCGTACTTCTCGGTGGGGAAATTATATACGTCTATAACGTTATATATCCTAACCTAAGGGCACCTAACATCTCGGATGTAGTATTTTCCATCATTCCTGGCGGGTCGGCCCCTACTTCTCGGCGGGCACATCATATACGTCTATATCGCAATATAACCTAACCTAACCCATCTAGACCCTGGCTGGTAATGTTTTACAAAATCCCGGTCGTGTCGGCCCGTACTTCTCGGTGGGGACATTATATACGTCTATAACGTTATATATCCTAACCTAAGGGAACCTAAGATCGCGGATGTAGTATTTCACAACATTCCTGGCGGGTCGGCGTCAATTCTCGGTGGGAACATTATATACGTCTATAACGTAATATAACCTAACCTAACCCATCTAGCCCCTAGCTGGGAATGTTTTACAAAATCCCGTCGTGTCGGCCCGTACATTTCCGTGGGGACATTATGTAAGTCTATAACGTTATATATCCTAACCCAAGGGAACTTAACATCTCGGATGTAGTATTTCACAACATTCTCGGCGGGTCGGCGCCAATTCTCGGTGGGAACATTATATACGTCTATAACGTAATATAACCTAACCTAACCCGTCTAGCCCCTCGCTGTAATGTTTTACAAAATCCCGGTCGTGTCGGCCCGAACTTCTCGGTGGGGACATTATATACGTCTATAACGTTATATATCCTTTTTTTTTTTTTTTTTTTTTTTTTTTTTTCGCAGGGAAATCCTCATGGATACCGTGGATTTTTTGGGAAATCCGCGGTTATGTCGGACTCTTACCGACTAAAACCCTGCGGTGGTCTTCCTACACTTGTAGCGGGTAGCCGGGAACTCTTTCGAACGCGTCCAGCATCCCGCCTCGTGTCTGAGTTCTTTGAACTCTCTGTTCATAGCTGGCGTGCGAGTTCATACTTTAGATTGGCAACGACTGCAACCACCACAGTCGTTTGCCTCTCCTCGGTCGAGCGCGTGCCGGATAGACTTGACCCAAATCCTGTCTAGCCGGCGCTCGGCTGCTCTTTCTGTTTTTTCTTATTTACTTTTTCTTTGCGCAATCTTTTCTATTACGCTTGTGTGCGAATGCATGCATTCCTCACGCGTACCTCTTTGTCGAATTTCTTGCGCCTGTCTTCAATCTTCGAAGTCGTCTTCCTCTTCTCCCGCTTGCGGCGTTTGAGATGGACGGCGACGGCGAAGCTCCGCTCCCCGGTGGGTACTTTGGAGCGACTCTCGCGCCCTGACGGACGAGAGTCCCCTACCTTGGAGTGGAACGTGGCAAACGTCTACAACGCCGACCACGTAAGGCTCGTCGAGCAGAAAGCGTGCGCTCTCTTTCGCGCTCGGCGGCTTCCTTCGCAGCCATCACTTTGTCGCAAAACAAGGTAACGGCTCGCCAGTATCTCTCCCCTTCCAGCATCTTCGGCAGGATGCTGGTCGGCGAGAGATCCCGTCCGATCTCTGCCACGAGAGCGTGGCGCAGCGTTTGCCACGCTGGACAGCGTTCCAACGTGTGCTGCGCAGAGTCGTCTCCGTCTCCGCAATGGTGACATTCAGCCGTGGCCTCTTTTCCGATCTTGCAGAGGTACTGACCGAAGCATCCATGTCCAGTCAGCACCTGCGTCACTCTGAAGGTGAGCTGCCCTCTCCTGTTTTCTACCCAGTTTTCCAAGATGGGTAGAATCGCTCCCACGATCCTGTGATTGGTCGCAGGTGCGAGTTTCTCCTTCCATTTAGAGAAAGTGAAGCGTCTCGCTTCTCTTCTAATCTCGTCCCTTGTCGGAGCAGGTGCACCTTCTTCTTCTACCTGGCGCGTTGTGCGAAGGGTTTCGTACACTATGAGGTCTTCCTGCGCCAGGTATTCCAGGGGTGCGAGACCCGCCAGCATTGTTGCCGCGTCGTAGGAAATCGTGCGATATCCTCTTATGACCCGAATGGCTATTCTTCGCCACGCGCTTCGCAGCAGCTGCAGCTTTCTGCCTCCTTTGTTAAGCGCGTCGCTCCATACCGGGGCTCCGTAAAGCGCAATGCTTTTTATCACCCCAGCATAGACTTTCCTTACTTTCTCGTCCGGTCCGTGCAGATTCGGCATGATGCGGCTTAGATAATTTGCCGCAGCATCCAGTCGAACGGCCTGACGAGCGAAGTGGAGACCAAAGTTCCATTTATCGTCGAGGAGCAGTCCGAGATACTTCATCTCGCTCCCCACTGTAACTTTGGATGGTCCAATGTTGACCACTTCGTTTCCTCCTCGCGGGTCTCTTCTTCGTCCCTTGAAGCACAGGATTTCAGATTTCTCCGGTGCCATCTGGAGCCCCATCTTCTTGATCGTATTAGCCACGACCGCAACTGCCACTTCGGCCCGGCAGATTGCGCGTTGCCGACACGTGTCGACTGCCAACACCATCGTGTCATCCGCGTAGCACGTGAGATGCACGCCGGACGGCATTGGCAGCTTCAGGACCGCGTCGTACCCGAGATTCCAGAGAAGCGGTCCGAGGACCGATCCCTGGGGAACGCCGCGATCAATCTTCTTTTTCTCGATTCCATGCCGGCTATCGTAGAGAACCGCGCGGTCGCTCAGGTAATTTTCCACGACCCTTCGCAGGTATCGCGGAAACCCGTGCTTTTCAAGCGCTCTACGAATCGTACTCCATTCGAGGGAGTTGAACGCATTCTTAATATCTAAAGATATCGCGATTACGACTCCCCCGGCGGCGATCGCGTTTTCGGCGAAACTTTTCACTTGTCGAATCGCGTCAATCGTCGATCGTCCTTCTCGGAAGCCGAATTGGTTCTCGGCTAAGTTCGGCCCGGTTCGCGACAGGTGCTCGATGAGGCGGTTGTGGATTATCCTTTCAAATAATTTTCCGACCTCGTCGAGCAAAACTATCGGCCTGTACGCTGCCGGTAAATCCTCCGATTTTCCCGGCTTTCGGAGCAATACTAATCTGCCGGTTTTCCATCTTGCTGGAAACGTACCCGTCTTCAAGCATGCTGTAAATAACTTCCGCAATCTTGAATTCAGGACACTGAGTGCCATCGACCAGGCACGGCCGGGAATTCCGTCCGGTCCGGGCGCGGTGTTCTTCTTTGTCATGCGCTTTATGGCGCGAGCCATTTCCTCCTCGGTGACGTCGTTGTCCAGCGACCAGATGATCGGGTCGATGTGTGCTGAAATTTGCGAGTTGCTCGCCGACGTAGCCTCTTCCGGTGGGAAGAGCGTGTCGACAACTCGCTTCAAGAACGGCGTCTCCATCGTCTCCGTTAACGGGGGCGCCCACGGTCGTAATTTATTCATTACTATCTTGTACGGCCGCCCCCACGGATCCTCGCGCAGTGTTTCCAGCAGCCCGTCCCATGCTCGTGCCTTTGATGTCTTTATGGCCGCCTGCAGCTCTATTTTCTTCTCCTTGTAAACTTCATAGAGCTGCGCTTTCCTCACCGAATCGGGATTCCTCCGTTTCCGGTATCTCGTATATTGTCTCCGTGCGTTTGTGCTCTCCGCACGGAGAAGAGCGATCTCGTTCCTCCACCAATATACGGGTTTACGAGTGGGGTTCGACCTTATTTTCGGCATGCTTGCGTTGCACACCGATGTCAACGTCCTCGTAAACCATTCTGCTTCTCGCTCGACTACGGCCACTTCGGTCGGTTCGCTCGGCCAGGTAGCGGCGAGGGTTGCCGCCATAAACATATCTTCGTCGATTTTTCGCAACGACCATCTATTTTGCTTCTGGTCCGCTGCCCTTCTTCCTTGTACCGTGGATATGTCGATCCTTATATATAAGTGATCAGATAAAGTTTCGATCGGATCCACTTTCCAGCTCGTGACTCTTCGAGATGCTGCGTCGTTCGCGAACGAGAGGTCGACCTTGCTCTCGCCCTGTGGACGCACGCACGTACTGGCAGATCCTTGATTCAACAGTCTGAGATTCGCGGATGCTGCCCAGTCCATCGTCGAGTGTCCACGCTGAGTCGTTCTGGAAGAGCGCCACATAGTCGCGTGCGCGTTGAAATCTCCCAGTACGAATGTCGGTTGCGAGGCGTGATTTCGCACTACACCCTCCACTTCGTCCAGGAGCTGATCGAAATCTTGCAACGACCAACTCGGCGGCGCGTATATTCCAATGACGACGCAATCCGACCACGATACTGCGACGTAACCACGCCCTTGCGCGATGGCTGTGATCGGTCGGATGCGTGTCGGCGTCGCCTGAATTATTGCAACCGTCTTCTCCCTGTTTGCTATCCATGACGGCTTGTCGTGGATTAAATACGGCTCCGCGGCAACCACTAATTCAACCACGCCGCTTTGCAGGCTTTCGAGCATAAGATCTTGTGCTCTCGCGGCGTGATTTAAATTAGTTTGCAGGATCTGGCATTTCATATTGAAAGTTACGCCAGATCCATCGCCTCCTCGCGGCTGGTGCTCGCCTTCAGAGTTTCGCGCTCCTTCTCCTCTTCGTGGTTGTGTTTGGCTGCTGCTGCAGCTTTTTCCTTCTTTTCCTCAGGTTTCTTATCCTTACCTGAGGATTTAGCGCTCGATTGAGTAGCGTTCTTCTGTCCTTTTTTTGCCGGCGGCGGGACAGTGCAGGCTTTGCTACCTGCTCTGTGTCCATGCGGGCGGTTTGCCGACTTGCATACCGGGCACGTCGGTGCCTTCTCATTGCATTCCGCAGCGCGGTGTCCCTTCTCACCGCACCGGTAACACGCCTCCGTTCGGTCCACGGTCGCGGAGCATTTCGCGATTACGTGCCCGATTTCCCAACATTTGAAGCAGGTAAGTTGTCGTGCTTCGATGGGTTCAACGCGGACGGACGTCCATCCGACCTTTACTTTACCGTTTTCGGTAACCTTCTTTGCGGCGGCGACCGGGCATTGCATAAGCATCGTGCCCATGCCGTTATACGCCGTCCTCCTGGGACCGGTTTTTATCTCGTCGGCGGTGCAGCCGCCTTGTGCGGCGACTGCTTCGACGACCTCACCGACCGTGATCGAGTCTTCCATCCTGAAGACCCTCAGGGCCGCTCTCTTGCAGGGGCGCGTGATTTTTACACCCCTCGTGATCGCGAATAGCCCGGTTAACTTGTTGGCGAGCGCGTTCGCCTTCTCTTCTTTACCTTCGCCGCTTATTTCGAGAATAAGCGCTCCGGTCAGCGCTTTCCTGGGTTTGACCTCACCGATTCCCAGGTCCGACAGTTTGATCTTCTGCCGCGCCGTTGTCATAAGCTCGGCGTATGTCGATTTACTGCCCTCCTCTATAGTGATTACGACAGCGGCCGTGCTCGGGGTTTTCATCACTATCGGCTTTTCTTTTGGCATCGACTTCGCAGCTGCTACCTTCTTGCCTGCCCTCACGGTCTTGTTTACGGTGGCCGTCGTCTCCTTTTTCGACTTTCTGCCGAGGACTTTCGTCCACGGCGTCTCCGTCTCCTTCTTGTTCTGCGGAGCAGGTGCGCTCGCTGCTGGACACTTCCCTTCGCTCTCCTTCCGAACCTGCTCCTTTTGAATCTGTTCCATCCTCTTCTGGATGGGTGATTTCTTTGTTTCCGCTTTCGCGGATTTTTTCACCGGTGGAAGGGGCATTGCCTCTCTCTTCCCAGCGGACTTCTCCTTCTTTATGATTGCGGCGCTTGTTCCCTCTTTCGCGGGTTCTTCGCGTCGCGCAACATTTCGTGCCTCCGACCGCGGACGATCCTCCTTCGGAGCGAAGCGCTTCTCCGCCTTCTCCCAAAATTGTGTAAGCCGTTCGTTGACAACGGCCCCAATCTGCTCCATTAGCAGTACGAGACCGGTGTCGGGGATGCTGGCTTCCTCCTGCTTCGTAGTCAGCGATTGCCGTCGTGTTCTTTTATCACTACGCTCGGCGATCTCCATGCTTTTGATCGCCGGCGATAATTGGCTGTTTGCCGTATTTTCGAGGGCGGTCAGCCTCTCCTTGAGAAGGGCATTCTCCTTCTCCAGTTTTTCAGCCTTAGCTTTAATAAGGCTGAATTCCTGATCTCCTGCTGTTCCGGCGATGGCGCGGCTGGCGCGTTGTTCAGCTTCCGTAGTCGCCGCTCGCAGGATTCGAACGCTGACGCGCATCGACCGTTTAATTGTGCCTTTCAGCTGCGACGACTTCGCAGCGGCATATTCAATTTTGGCCGCCGATTCCAGAGCCCAGGCTGCCAGATCCTCTATCGGCATTTTCCTGGCCTCAACGTTATATATCCTAACCTAAGGGAACCTAACATCGCGGATGCAGTATTGCACAACATTCCTGGCGGGTCGGCGCCAATTGTCGGTGGGAACATTATATACGTCTATATCGTAATATAACCTAACCTAACCCATCTAGACCATCGCTGGTAATGTTTTACAAAATCCCGGTCGAGTCGGCGCGTACCTCTCGGTGGGGACATTGTATACGTCTATAACGTTATATATCCTGACCTAAGGGAACCTAACATCTCGGATGTAGTATTTTCCAACATTCCTGGCGGGTCGGCCCCTACTTCTCGGCGGGCACATTATATACGTCTATATCGTAATATAACCTAACCTAACCCATCTAGACCCTGGCTGGTAATGTTTTACAAAATCCCGGTCGTGTCGGCCCGAACTTCTCGGTGGGGACATTATATACGTCTATAACGTTATATATCCTAACCTAAGGGAACCTAGCATCGCGGATGTAGTATTTCACAACATTCCTGGCGGGTCGGCGCCAATTCTCGTTGGGAACATTATATACGTCTATAACGTAATATAACCTAACCTAACCCATCTAGCTCCTAGCTGGGAATGTTTTACAAAATCCCGGTCGCGTCGGCCCGTACATTTCCGTGGGGACATTATGTACGTCTATAACTTTATATATCCTAACCTAAGGGAACCTAACATCTCGGATGTAGTATTTTCCACCATTCCCGGGGGTTCGGCCCCTACTTCTCGGTGGGCACATTATATACGTCTATATCGTAATATAACCTAACCTAACCCATCTAGACCTTCGCTAGTAATGTTTTACAAAATCCCGGTCGTGTCGGCCCGTACTTCTCGGTGGGGACATTATATACGTCTATAACGTTATATATCCTAACCTAAGGCAAACTAACATCGCGGATGTAGTATTTCACAACATACCTAGCGGGTCGGCGCCAATTCTCGGTGGGAACATTATATACGTCTATATCGTAATATAACCTAACCTAACCCATGTACACCCTCGCTGGTAATGTTTTACAAAATCCCGGTCATGTCGGCCCGTACTTCTCGGTGGGGACATTGTATACGTCTATAACGTTATATATCCTAACCTAAGGGAACCTAGCATCGCGGATGTAGTATTTCACAACATTCCTGGCGGGTCGGCGCCAATTCTCGTTGGGAACATTATATACGTCTATAACGTAATATAACCTAACCTAACCCATCTAGCTCCTAGCTGGGAATGTTTTACAAAATCCCGGTCGCGTCGGCCCGTACTTCTCGGTGGGGACATTATATACGTCTATAACGTTATATATCCTAACCTAAGGCAACCTAACATCTCGGATGTAGTATTTTCCATCATTCCTGGCGGGTCGGCCCCTACTTCTCGGCAGGCACATTATATACGTCTATATCGTAATATAACCTAACCTAACCCATCTAGACCCTGGCTGGTAATGTTTTTCAAAATCCCAGTCGTGTCGGCGCGTACCTCTCGGTGGGGACATTGTATACGTCTAGAACGTTATATATCCTGACCTAAGGGAACCTAACATCGCGGATGTAGTATTTCACACCATTCCTGGCGGGTCGGCGCCAATTCTTGGTGGGAACATTATATACGTCTATAACGTAATATAACCTAACCTAACCCATCTAGAACCTCGCTGGTAATGTTTTACAAAATCCCGGTCGTGTCGGCCCGTACTTCTCGTTGGGAACATTATGTACGTCTATAACTTTATATATCCTAACCTAAGGGAACCTAACATCTCGGATGTAGTATTTTCCAACATGCCTGGCGGGTCGGCCCCTACTTCTCGGCGGGCACATTATATACGTCTATATCGTAATATAACCTAACCTAACCCATCTAGACCCTGGCTGGTAATGTTTTACAAAATCCCGGTCGTGTCGGCCCGAACTTCTCGGTGGGGACATTATATACGTCTATAACGTTATATATCCTAACCTAAGGGAAACTAACATCGCGGATGTAGTATTTCACAACATTCCTGGCGGGTAGGCGCCAATTCTCGGTGGGAACATTATATACGTCTATAACGTAATATAACCTAACCTAACCCATCTAGCCCCTAGCTGGGAATGTTTTACAAAATCCCGTCGTGTCGGCCCGTACATTTCCGTGGGGACATTATGTACGTCTATAACATTATATATCCTAACCTAAGGGAACCTAACATCGCGGATGTAGTATTTCACAACATTCCTGGCGGGTCGGCGTCAATTCTCGGTGGGAACATTATATACGTCTATAACGTAATATAACCTAACCTAACCCATCTAGCCCATAGCTGGGAATGTTTTACAAAATCCCGGTCGTGTCGGCCCGTACTTTTCCGTGGGGACATTATATACGTCTATAACTTTATATATCCTAGCCTAAGGGAACCTAACATCGCGGATGTAGTATTTCACAACATTCCTGACGGGTCGGCGCCAATTCTCGGTGGGAACATTATATACGTCTATAACGTAATATAACCTAACCTAACCCATCTAGCCCCTCGCTGTAATGTTTTACAAAATCCCGGTCGTGTCGTCCCGTACGTCTCCGTGCGGACATTATATACGTCTATAACGTTATATATCCTAACCTAAGGGAACCTAACATCTCAGATGTAGTATTTTCCAACATTCCTGGCGGGTAGGCGCCAATTCTCGGTGGGAACATTATATACGTCTATATCGTAATATAACCTAACCTAACCCATCTAGACCCTCGCTGGTAATGTTTTACAAAATCCCAGTTGTGTCGGCCCGTACTTTTCCGTGGGGACATTATATACGTCTATTACTTTATATATCCTAACCTAAGGGAACCTAACATCTCGGATGTAGTATTTTCCAACATTCCTGGCGGGTCGGCGCCAATTCTCGGTGGGAACATTATATACGTCTGTAACGTAATATAACCTAACCTAACCCATCTAGCCCCTAGCTGGGAATGTTTTACAAAATCCCGTCGTGTCGGCGCGTACATTTCCGTGGGGACATTATGTACGTCTATAACATTATATATCCTAACCCAAGGGAACCTAACATCTCGGATGTAGTATTTCACAACATTCTCGGCGGGTCGGCGCCAATTCTCGGTGGGAACATTATATACGTCTATAACGTAATATAACCTAACCTAACCCGTCTAGCCCCTCGCTGTAATGTTTTACAAAATCCCGGTCGTGTCGTCCCGTACGTCGCCGTGCGGACATTATATACGTCTATACCGTTATATACCCTAACCTAAGGCAACCTAACATCGCGGATGTAGTGTTTCACAACATTCCTGGCGGGTCGGCGCCAATTCTCGGTGGGAACATTATATACGTCTATAACGTAATATAACCTAACCTAACCCATCTAGCCCATAGCTGGGAATGTTTTACAAAATCCCGGTCGTGTCGGCCCGTACTTTTCCGTGGGGACATTATATACGTCTATAACTTTATATATCCTAACCTAAGGGAAACAAACATCTCGGATGTAGTATTTTCCAACATTCCTGGCGGGTCGGCCCCTTCTTCTCGACGGGCACATTATATACGTCTATATCGTAATATAATCTAACCTAACCCATCTAGACCCTGGCTGGTAATGTTTTACAAAATCCCGGTCGTGTCGGCGCGTACTTCTCGGTGGGGACATTGTATACGTCTATAACGTTATATATCCTGACCTAAGGGAACCTAACATCTCGGATGTAGTATTTCACAACATTCTCGGCGGGTCGGCGCCAATTCTCGGTGGGAACATTATATACGTCTATAACGTAATATAACCTAACCTAACCCGTCTAGCCCCTCGCTGTAATGTTTTACAAAATCCCGGTCGTGTCGTCCCGTACGTCGCCGTGCGGATATTATATACGTCTATAACGTTATTTATCCTAACCTAAGGCAACCTAGCATCACGGATGTAGTATTTCACAACATTCCTGGCGGGGCGGCGCCAATTCTCGGTGGGAACATTATATACGTCTATATCGTAATATAACCTAACCTAACCCATCTAGACCCTCGCTAGTTATGTTTTACAAAATCCCGGTCGTGTCGTCCCTTACGTCTCGGTGCGGACATTATATACGTCTACAACGTTATATATCCTAACCTAAGGGAACCTAACATCGCGGATGTAGTATTTCACAACATTCCTCGCGGGTCGGCGCCAATTCTCGGTGGGAACATTATATACGTCTATAACGTAATATAACCTAACCTAACCCATCTAGACCCTGGCTGGTAATGTTTTACAAAATCCCGGTCGTGTCGGCCCGTACTTTTCCGTGGGGACATTATATACGTCTATTACATTATATATCCTAGCCTAAGGGAACCTAACATCGCGGATGTAGTATTTCACAACATTCCTGGCGGGTCGGCGCCAATTCTCGGTGGGAACATTATATACGTCTATATCGTAATATAACCTAACCTAACCCATCTAGACCCTCGCTGGTAATGTTTTACAAAATCCCGGTCGTGTCGGCCCGTACTTCTCGGTGGGGAAATTATATACGTCTATAACGTTATATATCCTAACCTAAGGGAACCTAACATCGCGGATGCAGTATTTCACAACATTCCTGGAGGGTAGGCACCAATTCTCGGTGGGAACATTATATACGTCTATATCGTAATATAACCTAACCTAACTCATGTAGACCCTCGCTGGTAATGTTTTACAAAATCCCGGTCGTGTCGGCCCGTACTTCTCGGTGGGGAAATTATATACGTCTATAACGTTATATATCCTAACCTAACCCATCTAGCCCCTAGCTGGGAATGTTTTACAAAATCCCGTCGTGTCGGCCCGTACATTTCCGTGTGGACATTATGTACGTCTATAACATTATATATCCTAACCCAAGGGAACCTAACATCTCGGATGTAGTATTTTCCAACATTCCCGGGGGTTCGGCCCCTACTTCTCGGTGGGCACATTATATACGTCTATATCGTAATATAACCTAACCTGACCCATCTAGACCCTCGCTGGTAATGTTTTACAAAATCCCGGTCGTGTCGTCCCTTACGTCTCGGTGCGGACATTATATACGTCTATAACTTTATATATCCTAACCTAAGGGAACCTAACATCTCAGATGTAGTATTTTCCAACATTCCTGGCGGGACGGCCCCTACTTCTCGGCGGGCACATTATATACGTCTATATTGTAATATAACCCAACCTAACCCATCTAGACCCTGGCTGGTAATGTTTTACAAAATCCCAGTTGTGTCGGCCCGTACTTTTCCGTGGGGACATTATATACGTCTATTACTTTATATATCCTAACCTAAGGGAACCTAACATCTCGGATGTAGTATTTTCCAACATTCCTGGCGGGTCGGCCCCTACTTCTCGGTGGGCACATTATATACGTCTATATCGTAATATAACCTAACCTAACCCATGTAGACCCTCGCTGGTAATGTTTTACAAATTCCCGGTCGTGTCGGCCCGTACTTCTCGGTGGGGACATTGTATACGTCTATAACGTTATATATCCTAAACTAAGGGAACCTAACATCGCGGATGTAGTATTTCACAACATTCCTGGCGGGTCGGCGCCAATTCTCGGCGGGCACATTATATACGTCTATATTGTAATATAACCCAACCTAACCCATCTAGACCCTGGCTGGTAATGTTTTACAAAATCCCAGTTGTGTCGGCCCGTACTTTTCCGTGGGGACATTATATACGTCTATTACTTTATATATCCTAACCTAAGGGAACCTAACATCTCGGATGTAGTATTTTCCAACATTCCTGGCGGGTCGGCCCCTACTTCTCGGTGGGCACATTATATACGTCTATATCGTAATATAACCTAACCTAACCCATGTAGACCCTCGCTGGTAATGTTTTACAAATTCCCGGTCGTGTCGGCCCGTACTTCTCGGTGGGGACATTGTATACGTCTATAACGTTATATATCCTAAACTAAGGGAACCTAACATCGCGGATGTAGTATTTCACAACATTCCTGGCGGGTCGGCGCCAATTCTCGGTGGGAACATTATATACGTCTATAACGTAATATAACCTAACCTAACCCATCTAGCCCCTAGCTGGGAATGTTTTACAAAATCCCGTCGTGTCGGCGCGTACATTTCCGTGGGGACATTATGTACGTCTATAACATTATATATCCTAACCCAAGGGAACCCAACATCTCGGATGTAGTATTTCACAACATTCTCGGCGGGTCGGCGCCAATTCTCGGTGGGAACATTATATACGTCTATAACGTAATATAACCTAACCTAACCCATCTAGCACATAGCTGGGAATGTTTTACAAAATCTCGGTCGTGTCGGCCCGTACTTTTCCGTGGGGACATTATATACGTCTATAACTTTATATATCCTAACCTAAGGGAAACAAACATCTCGGATGTAGTATTTTCCAACATTCCTGGCGGGTCGGCCCCTACTTCTCGGCGGGCACATTATATACGTCTATATCGTAATATAACCTAACCTAACCCATCTAGACCCTGGCTGGTAATGTTTTACAAAATCCCGGACGTGTCGGCCCGTACTTCTCGGTGGGGACATTATGTACGTCTATAACTTTATATATCCGAACCTAAGGGAACTTAACATCTCGGATGTCGTATTTTCCAACATTCCCGGGGGTTCGGCCCCTACTTCTCGGTGGGCACATTATATACGTCTATATCGTAATATAACCTAACCTAACCCATTCAGACCCTCGCTGGTAATGTTTTACAAAATCCCGGTCGTGTCGGCCCGTACTTCTCGGTGGGGAAATTATATACGTCTATAACGTTATATATCCTAACCTAAGGGCACCTAACATCTCGGATGTAGTATTTTCCATCATTCCTGGCGGGTCGGCCCCTACTTCTCGGCGGGCACATCATATACGTCTATATCGCAATATAACCTAACCTAACCCATCTAGACCCTGGCTGGTAATGTTTTACAAAATCCCGGTCGTGTCGGCCCGTACTTCTCGGTGGGGACATTATATACGTCTATAACGTTATATATCCTAACCTAAGGGAACCTAAGATCGCGGATGTAGTATTTCACAACATTCCTGGCGGGTCGGCGTCAATTCTCGGTGGGAACATTATATACGTCTATAACGTAATATAACCTAACCTAACCCATCTAGCCCCTAGCTGGGAATGTTTTACAAAATCCCGTCGTGTCGGCCCGTACATTTCCGTGGGGACATTATGTAAGTCTATAACGTTATATATCCTAACCCAAGGGAACTTAACATCTCGGATGTAGTATTTCACAACATTCTCGGCGGGTCGGCGCCAATTCTCGGTGGGAACATTATATACGTCTATAACGTAATATAACCTAACCTAACCCGTCTAGCCCCTCGCTGTAATGTTTTACAAAATCCCGGTCGTGTCGTCCCGTACGTCGCCGTGCGGACATTATATACGTCTATAACGTTATATATCCTAACCTAAGGCAACCTAACATCGCGGATGTAGTATTTCACAACATTCCTGGCGGGTCGGCGCCAATTCTCGGTGGGAACATTATATACGTCTATAACGTAATATAACCTAACCTAACCCATCTAGCCCATAGCTGGGAATGTTTTACAAAATCCCGGTCGTGTCGGCCCGTACTTTTCCGTGGGGACATTATATACGTCTATAACTTTATATATCCTAACCTAAGGGAAACAAACACCTCGGATGTAGTATTTTCCAACATTCCTGGCGGGTCGGCCCCTTCTTCTCGACGGGCACATTATATACGTCTATATCGTAATATAATCTAACCTAACCCATCTAGACCCTGGCTGGTAATGTTTTACAAAATCCCGGTCGTGTCGGCGCGTACTTCTCGGTGGGGACATTGTATACGTCTATAACGTTATATATCCTGACCTAAGGGAACCTAACATCGCGGATGTAGTATTTCACAACATTCCTGGCGGGTCGGCGCCAATTCTCGGTGGGAAAATTATATACGTCTATAACGTAATATAACCTAACCTAACCCATCTAGCTGCTAGCTGGGAATGTTTTACAAAATCCCGGTCGTGTCGGCCCGTGCATTTCCGTGGGGACATTATGTACGTCTATAACTTTATATATCCTAACCTAAGGGAACCTAACATCTCGGATATAGTATTTTCCAACATTCCCGGGTGTTCGGCCCCTACTTCTCGTTGGGCACATTATATACGTCTATATCGTAATATAACCTAACCTAACCCATCTAGACCCTCGCTAGTAATGTTTTACAAAATCCCGGTCGTGTCGTCCCTTACGTCTCGGTGCGGACATTATATACGTCTACAACGTTATATATCCTAACCTAAGGGAACCTAACATCGCGGATGTAGTATTTCACAACATTCCTGGCGGGTCGGCGCCAATTCTCGGTGGGAACATTATATACGTCTATAACGTAATATAACCTAACCTAACCCATCTAGCCCCTAGCTGGGAATGTTTTACAAAATCCCGTCGTGTCGGCGCGTACATTTCCGTGGGGACATTATGTACGTCTATAACATTATATATCCTAACCCAAGGGAACCTAACATCTCGGATGTAGTATTTCACAACATTCTCGGCGGGTCGGCGCCAATTCTCGGTGGGAACATTATATACGTCTATAACGTAATATAACCTAACCTAACCCGTCTAGCCCCTCGCTGTAATGTTTTACAAAATCCCGGTCGTGTCGTCCCGTACGTCGCCGTGCGGACATTATATACGTCTATACCGTTATATATCCTAACCTAAGGCAACCTAACATCGCGGATGTAGTATTTCACAACATTCCTGGCGGGTCGGCGCCAATTCTCGGTGGGAACATTATATACGTCTATAACGTAATATAACCTAACCTAACCCATCTAGCCCATAGCTGGGAATGTTTTACAAAATCCCGGTCGTGTCGGCCCGTACTTTTCCGTGGGGACATTATATACGTCTATAACTTTATATATACTAACCTAAGGGAAACAAACATCTCGGATGTAGTATTTTCCAACATTCCTGGCGGGTCGGCCCCTACTTCTCGGCGGGCACATTATATACGTCTATATCGTAATATAACCTAACCTAACCCATCTAGACCCTGGCTGGTAATGTTTTACAAAATCCCGGACGTGTCGGCCCGTACTTCTCGGTGGGGACATTATGTACGTCTATAACTTTATATATCCGAACCTAAGGGAACTTAACATCTCGAATGTAGTATTTTCCAACATTCCCGGGGGTTCGGCCCCTACTTCTCGGTGGGCACATTATATACGTCTATATCGTAATATAACCTAACCTAACCCATCCAGACCCTCGCTGGTAATGTTTTACAAAATCCCGGTCGTGTCGGCCCGTACTTCTCGGTGGGCACATTATATACGTCTATAACATTATATATCCTAACCTAAGGGAACCTAAGATCGCGGCTGTAGTATTTCACAACATTCCTGGCGGGTCAGCGTCAATTCTCGGTGGGAACATTATATACGTCTATAACGTAATATAACCTAACCTAACCCATCTAGCCCCTAACTGGGAATGTTTTACAAAATCCCGCCGTGTCGGCCCGTACTTTTCCGTGGGGACATTGTATACGTCTATAACTTTATTTATCCTAACCTAAGGGAACATAACATCTCGGATGTAGTATGTTCCAACATTCCTGGCGGGTCGGCCCCTACTTCTCGGCGGGCACATTCTATACGTCTATATCGTAATATAACCTAACCTAACCCATCTAGACCCTCGCTGGTAATGTTTTACAAAATCCCGGTCGTGTCGGCCCGTACTTCTCGGTGGGGACATTATATACGTCTATAACGTTATATATCCTAACCTAAGGGAACCTAACATCGCGGATGTAGTATTTCACAACATTCCTGGAGGGTAGGCGCCAATTCTCGGTGGGAACATTATATACGTCTATATCGTAATATAACCTAACCTAACCCATCTAGACCCTCGCTGGTAATGTTTTACAAAATCCCGGTCGTGTCGGCCCGTACTTCTCGGTGGGGACATTATATACGTCTATAACTTTATATATCCTAACCTAAGGGAACATAACATCTCGGATGTAGTATTTTCCAACATTCCTGGCGGGTCGGCCCCTACTTCTCGGCGGTCACATTATATACGTCTATATCGTAATATAACCTAACCTAACCCATCTAGACCATGGCTGGTAATGTTTTACAAAATCCCGGACGTGTCGGCCCGTACTTCTCGGTGGGGACATTATGTACGTCTATAACTTTATATATCCGAACCTAAGGGAACTTAACATCTCGGATGTAGTATTTTCCAACATTCCCGGGGGTTCGGCCCCTACTTCTCGGTGGGCACATTATATACGTCTATATCGTGATATAACCTAACCTAACCCATCTAGACCCTCGCTGGTAGTTTTACAAAATCGCGGTCGTGTCGGCCCGTACTTCTCGGTGGTGACATTATGTACGTCTATATCGTAATATAACCTAACCTAACCCATCTAGACCCTCGCTGGTAATGTTTTACAAAATCCCGGTCGTGTCGGCCCGTACTTCTCGGTGGGGACATTATATACGTCTATAACGTTATATATCCTAACCTAAGGGAACCTAACATCGCGGATGTAGTATTTCACAACATTCCTGGAGGGTAGGCGCCAATTCTCGGTGGGAACATTATATACGTCTATATCGTAATATAACCTAACCTAACCCATCTAGACCCTCGCTGGTAATGTTTTACAAAATCCCGGTCGTGTCGGCCCGTACTTCTCGGTGGGGACATTATATACGTCTATAACTTTATATATCCTAACCTAAGGGAACATAACATCTCGGATGTAGTATTTTCCAACATTCCTGGCGGGTCGGCCCCTACTTCTCGGCGGTCACATTATATACGTCTATATCGTAATATAACCTAACCTAACCCATCTAGACCCTGGCTGGTAATGTTTTACAAAATCCCGGACGTGTCGGCCCGTACTTCTCGGTGGGACATTATATACGTCTATAACGTTATATATCCTAACCTAAGGGAACCTAACATCGCGGATGTAGTATCTCACAACATTCCTGGCGGGTCGGCGCCAATTCTCGGTGGGCACATTATATACGTCTATATTGTAATATAACCTAACCTAACCCATGTAGACCCTCGCTGGTAATATGGTTTTACAAATTCCCGGTCGTGTCGGCCCGTACTTCTCGGTGGGGACATTGTATACGTCTATAACGTTATATATCCTAAACTAAGGGAACCTAACAACGGGGATGTAGTATTTCACAACATTCCTGGCGGGTCGGCGCCAATTCTCGGTGGGAACATTACATACGTCTATAACGTAATATAACCTAACCTAACCCATCTAGCCCATAGCTGGGAATGTTTTACAAAATCCCGGTCGTGTCGGCCCGTACTTTTCCGTGGGGACATTATATACGTCTATAACTTTATATATACTAACCTAAGGGAAACAAACATCTCGGATGTAGTATTTTCCAACATTCCTGGCGGGTCGGCCCCTTCTTCTCGGCGGGCACATTATATACGTCTATATCGTAATATAATCTAACCTAACCCATCTAGACCCTGGCTGGTAATGTTTTACAAAATCCCGGTCGTGTCGGCGCGTACTTCTCGGTGGGGACATTGTATACGTCTATAACGTTATATATCCTGACCTAAGGGAACCTAACATCGCGGATGTAGTATTTCACAACATTCCTGGCAGGTCGGCGCCAATTCTCGGTGGGAAAATTATATACGTCTATAACGTAATATAACCTAACCTAACCCATCTAGCTGCTAGCTGGGAATGTTTTACAAAATCCCGGTCGTGTCGGCCCGTGCATTTCCGTGGGGACATTATGTACGTCTATAACTTTATATATCCTAACCTAAGGGAACCTAACATCTCGGATATAGTATTTTCCAACATTCCCGGGTGTTCGGCCCCTACTTCTCGTTGGGCACATTATATACGTCTATATCGTAATATAACCTAACCTAACCCATCTAGACCCTCGCTAGTAATGTTTTACAAAATCCCGGTCGTGTCGTCCCTTACGTCTCGGTGCGGACATTATATACGTCTACAACGTTATATATCCTAACCTAAGGGAACCTAACATCGCGGATGTAGTATTTCACAACATTCCTGGCGGGTCGGCGCCAATTCTCGGTGGGAACATTATATACGTCTATAACGTAATATAACCTAACCTAACCCATCTAGCCCCTAGCTGGGAATGTTTTACAAAATCCCGTCGTGTCGGCGCGTACATTTCCGTGGGGACATTATGTACGTCTATAACATTATATATCCTAACCCAAGGGAACCTAACATCTCGGATGTAGTATTTCACAACATTCTCGGCGGGTCGGCGCCAATTCTCGGTGGGAACATTATATACGTCTACAACGTAATATAACCTAACCTAACCCGTCTAGCCCCTCGCTGTAATGTTTTACAAAATCCCGGTCGTGTCGTCCCGTACGTCGCCGTGCGGACATTATATACGTCTATACCGTTATATATCCTAACCTAAGGCAACCTAACATCGCGGATGTAGTATTTCACAACATTCCTGGCGGGTCGGCGCCAATTCTCGGTGGGAACATTATATACGTCTATAACGTAATATAACCTAACCTAACCCATCTAGCCCATAGCTGGGAATGTTTTACAAAATCCCGGTCGTGTCGGCCCGTACTTTTCCGTGGGGACATTATATACGTCTATAACTTTATATATACTAACCTAAGGGAAACAAACATCTCGGATGTAGTATTTTCCAACATTCCTGGCGGGTCGGCCCCTACTTCTCGGCGGGCACATTATATACGTCTATATCGTAATATAACCTAACCTAACCCATCTAGACCCTGGCTGGTAATGTTTTACAAAATCCCGGACGTGTCGGCCCGTACTTCTCGGTGGGGACATTATGTACGTCTATAACTTTATATATCCGAACCTAAGGGAACTTAACATCTCGGATGTAGTATTTTCCAACATTCCCGGGGGTTCGGCCCCTACTTCTCGGTGGGCACATTATATACGTCTATATCGTAATATAACCTAACCTAACCCATCTAGACCCTCGCTGGTAGTTTTACAAAATCGCGGTCGTGTCGGCCGGTACTTCTCGGTGGTGACAGTATGTACGTCTATATCGTAATATAACCTAACCTAACCCATCTAGACCCTCGCTGGTAATGTTTTACAAAATCCCGGTCGTGTCGGCCCGTACTTCTCGGTGGGGACATTATATACGTCTATAACGTTATATATCCTAACCTAAGGGAACCTAACATCGCGGATGTAGTATCTCACAACATTCCTGGCGGGTCGGCGCCAATTCTCGGTGGGCACATTATATACGTCTATATTGTAATATAACCTAACCTAACCCATGTAGACCCTCGCTGGTAATGTTTTACAAATTCCCGGTCGTGTCGGCCCGTACTTCTCGGTGGGGACATTGTATACGTCTATAACGTTATATATCCTAAACTAAGGGAACCTAACAACGGGGATGTAGTATTTCACAACATTCCTGGCGGGTCGGCGCCAATTCTCGGTGGGAACATTACATACGTCTATAACGTAATATAACCTAACCTAACCCATCTAGCCCATAGCTGGGAATGTTTTACAAAATCCCGGTCGTGTCGGCCCGTACTTTTCCGTGGGGACATTATATACGTCTATAACTTTATATATACTAACCTAAGGGAAACAAACATCTCGGATGTAGTATTTTCCAACATTCCTGGCGGGTCGGCCCCTTCTTCTCGGCGGGCACATTATATACGTCTATATCGTAATATAATCTAACCTAACCCATCTAGACCCTGGCTGGTAATGTTTTACAAAATCCCGGTCGTGTCGGCGCGTACTTCTCGGTGGGGACATTGTATACGTCTATAACGTTATATATCCTGACCTAAGGGAACCTAACATCGCGGATGTAGTATTTCACAACATTCCTGGCGGGTCGGCGCCAATTCTCGGTGGGAAAATTATATACGTCTATAACGTAATATAACCTAACCTAACCCATCTAGCTGCTAGCTGGGAATGTTTTACAAAATCCCGGTCGTGTCGGCCCGTGCATTTCCGTGGGGACATTATGTACGTCTATAACTTTATATATCCTAACCTAAGGGAACCTAACATCTCGGATATAGTATTTTCCAACATTCCCGGGTGTTCGGCCCCTACTTCTCGTTGGGCACATTATATACGTCTATATCGTAATATAACCTAACCTAACCCATCTAGACCCTCGCTAGTAATGTTTTACAAAATCCCGGTCGTGTCGTCCCTTACGTCTCGGTGCGGACATTATATACGTCTACAACGTTATATATCCTAACCTAAGGGAACCTAACATCGCGGATGTAGTATTTCACAACATTCCTGGCGGGTCGGCGCCAATTCTCGGTGGGAACATTATATACGTCTATAACGTAATATAACCTAACCTAACCCATCTAGCCCCTAGCTGGGAATGTTTTACAAAATCCCGTCGTGTCGGCGCGTACATTTCCGTGGGGACATTATGTACGTCTATAACATTATATATCCTAACCCAAGGGAACCTAACATCTCGGATGTAGTATTTCACAACATTCTCGGCGGGTCGGCGCCAATTCTCGGTGGGAACATTATATACGTCTATAACGTAATATAACCTAACCTAACCCGTCTAGCCCCTCGCTGTAATGTTTTACAAAATCCCGGTCGTGTCGTCCCGTACGTCGCCGTGCGGACATTATATACGTCTATACCGTTATATATCCTAACCTAAGGCAACCTAACATCGCGGATGTAGTATTTCACAACATTCCTGGCGGGTCGGCGCCAATTCTCGGTGGGAACATTATATACGTCTATAACGTAATATAACCTAACCTAACCCATCTAGCCCATAGCTGGGAATGTTTTACAAAATCCCGGTCGTGTCGGCCCGTACTTTTCCGTGGGGACATTATATACGTCTATAACTTTATATATACTAACCTAAGGGAAACAAACATCTCGGATGTAGTATTTTCCAACATTCCTGGCGGGTCGGCCCCTACTTCTCGGCGGGCACATTATATACGTCTATATCGTAATATAACCTAACCTAACCCATCTAGACCCTGGCTGGTAATGTTTTACAAAATCCCGGACGTGTCGGCCCGTACTTCTCGGTGGGGACATTATGTACGTCTATAACTTTATATATCCGAACCTAAGGGAACTTAACATCTCGAATGTAGTATTTTCCAACATTCCCGGGGGTTCGGCCCCTACTTCTCGGTGGGCACATTATATACGTCTATATCGTAATATAACCTAACCTAACCCATCCAGACCCTCGCTGGTAATGTTTTACAAAATCCCGGTCGTGTCGGCCCGTACTTCTCGGTGGGCACATTATATACGTCTATAACATTATATATCCTAACCTAAGGGAACCTAAGATCGCGGCTGTAGTATTTCACAACATTCCTGGCGGGTCAGCGTCAATTCTCGGTGGGAACATTATATACGTCTATAACGTAATATAACCTAACCTAACCCATCTAGCCCCTAACTGGGAATGTTTTACAAAATCCCGCCGTGTCGGCCCGTACTTTTCCGTGGGGACATTGTATACGTCTATAACTTTATTTATCCTAACCTAAGGGAACATAACATCTCGGATGTAGTATGTTCCAACATTCCTGGCGGGTCGGCCCCTACTTCTCGGCGGGCACATTCTATACGTCTATATCGTAATATAACCTAACCTAACCCATCTAGACCCTCGCTGGTAATGTTTTACAAAATCCCGGTCGTGTCGGCCCGTACTTCTCGGTGGGGACATTATATACGTCTATAACGTTATATATCCTAACCTAAGGGAACCTAACATCGCGGATGTAGTATTTCACAACATTCCTGGAGGGTAGGCGCCAATTCTCGGTGGGAACATTATATACGTCTATATCGTAATATAACCTAACCTAACCCATCTAGACCCTCGCTGGTAATGTTTTACAAAATCCCGGTCGTGTCGGCCCGTACTTCTCGGTGGGGACATTATATACGTCTATAACTTTATATATCCTAACCTAAGGGAACATAACATCTCGGATGTAGTATTTTCCAACATTCCTGGCGGGTCGGCCCCTACTTCTCGGCGGTCACATTATATACGTCCATATCGTAATATAACCTAACCTAACCCATCTAGACCCTGGCTGGTAATGTTTTACAAAATCCCGGACGTGTCGGCCCGTACTTCTCGGTGGGGACATTATATACGTCTATAACGTTATATATCCTAACCTAAGGGAACCTAACATCGCGGATGTAGTATCTCACAACATTCCTGGCGGGTCGGCGCCAATTCTCGGTGGGCACATTATATACGTCTATATTGTAATATAACCTAACCTAACCCATGTAGACCCTCGCTGGTAATGTTTTACAAATTCCCGGTCGTGTCGGCCCGTACTTCTCGGTGGGGACATTGTATACGTCTATAACGTTATATATCCTAAACTAAGGGAACCTAACAACGGGGATGTAGTATTTCACAACATTCCTGGCGGGTCGGCGCCAATTCTCGGTGGGAACATTACATACGTCTATAACGTAATATAACCTAACCTAACCCATCTAGCCCATAGCTGGGAATGTTTTACAAAATCCCGGTCGTGTCGGCCCGTACTTTTCCGTGGGGACATTATATACGTCTATAACTTTATATATACTAACCTAAGGGAAACAAACATCTCGGATGTAGTATTTTCCAACATTCCTGGCGGGTCGGCCCCTTCTTCTCGGCGGGCACATTATATACGTCTATATCGTAATATAATCTAACCTAACCCATCTAGACCCTGGCTGGTAATGTTTTACAAAATCCCGGTCGTGTCGGCGCGTACTTCTCGGTGGGGACATTGTATACGTCTATAACGTTATATATCCTGACCTAAGGGAACCTAACATCGCGGATGTAGTATTTCACAACATTCCTGGCGGGTCGGCGCCAATTCTCGGTGGGAAAATTATATACGTCTATAACGTAATATAACCTAACCTAACCCATCTAGCTGCTAGCTGGGAATGTTTTACAAAATCCCGGTCGTGTCGGCCCGTGCATTTCCGTGGGGACATTATGTACGTCTATAACTTTATATATCCTAACCTAAGGGAACCTAACATCTCGGATATAGTATTTTCCAACATTCCCGGGTGTTCGGCCCCTACTTCTCGTTGGGCACATTATATACGTCTATATCGTAATATAACCTAACCTAACCCATCTAGACCCTCGCTAGTAATGTTTTACAAAATCCCGGTCGTGTCGTCCCTTACGTCTCGGTGCGGACATTATATACGTCTACAACGTTATATATCCTAACCTAAGGGAACCTAACATCGCGGATGTAGTATTTCACAACATTCCTGGCGGGTCGGCGCCAATTCTCGGTGGGAACATTATATACGTCTATAACGTAATATAACCTAACCTAACCCATCTAGCCCCTAGCTGGGAATGTTTTACAAAATCCCGTCGTGTCGGCGCGTACATTTCCGTGGGGACATTATGTACGTCTATAACATTATATATCCTAACCCAAGGGAACCTAACATCTCGGATGTAGTATTTCACAACATTCTCGGCGGGTCGGCGCCAATTCTCGGTGGGAACATTATATACGTCTATAACGTAATATAACCTAACCTAACCCGTCTAGCCCCTCGCTGTAATGTTTTACAAAATCCCGGTCGTGTCGTCCCGTACGTCGCCGTGCGGACATTATATACGTCTATACCGTTATATATCCTAACCTAAGGCAACCTAACATCGCGGATGTAGTATTTCACAACATTCCTGGCGGGTCGGCGCCAATTCTCGGTGGGAACATTATATACGTCTATAACGTAATATAACCTAACCTAACCCATCTAGCCCATAGCTGGGAATGTTTTACAAAATCCCGGTCGTGTCGGCCCGTACTTTTCCGTGGGGACATTATATACGTCTATAACTTTATATATACTAACCTAAGGGAAACAAACATCTCGGATGTAGTATTTTCCAACATTCCTGGCGGGTCGGCCCCTACTTCTCGGCGGGCACATTATATACGTCTATATCGTAATATAACCTAACCTAACCCATCTAGACCCTGGCTGGTAATGTTTTACAAAATCCCGGACGTGTCGGCCCGTACTTCTCGGTGGGGACATTATGTACGTCTATAACTTTATATATCCGAACCTAAGGGAACTTAACATCTCGAATGTAGTATTTTCCAACATTCCCGGGGGTTCGGCCCCTACTTCTCGGTGGGCACATTATATACGTCTATATCGTAATATAACCTAACCTAACCCATCCAGACCCTCGCTGGTAATGTTTTACAAAATCCCGGTCGTGTCGGCCCGTACTTCTCGGTGGGCACATTATATACGTCTATAACATTATATATCCTAACCTAAGGGAACCTAAGATCGCGGCTGTAGTATTTCACAACATTCCTGGCGGGTCAGCGTCAATTCTCGGTGGGAACATTATATACGTCTATAACGTAATATAACCTAACCTAACCCATCTAGCCCCTAACTGGGAATGTTTTACAAAATCCCGCCGTGTCGGCCCGTACTTTTCCGTGGGGACATTGTATACGTCTATAACTTTATTTATCCTAACCTAAGGGAACATAACATCTCGGATGTAGTATGTTCCAACATTCCTGGCGGGTCGGCCCCTACTTCTCGGCGGGCACATTCTATACGTCTATATCGTAATATAACCTAACCTAACCCATCTAGACCCTCGCTGGTAATGTTTTACAAAATCCCGGTCGTGTCGGCCCGTACTTCTCGGTGGGGACATTATATACGTCTATAACGTTATATATCCTAACCTAAGGGAACCTAACATCGCGGATGTAGTATTTCACAACATTCCTGGAGGGTAGGCGCCAATTCTCGGTGGGAACATTATATACGTCTATATCGTAATATAACCTAACCTAACCCATCTAGACCCTCGCTGGTAATGTTTTACAAAATCCCGGTCGTGTCGGCCCGTACTTCTCGGTGGGGACATTATATACGTCTATAACTTTATATATCCTAACCTAAGGGAACATAACATCTCGGATGTAGTATTTTCCAACATTCCTGGCGGGTCGGCCCCTACTTCTCGGCGGTCACATTATATACGTCCATATCGTAATATAACCTAACCTAACCCATCTAGACCCTGGCTGGTAATGTTTTACAAAATCCCGGACGTGTCGGCCCGTACTTCTCGGTGGGGACATTATATACGTCTATAACGTTATATATCCTAACCTAAGGGAACCTAACATCGCGGATGTAGTATCTCACAACATTCCTGGCGGGTCGGCGCCAATTCTCGGTGGGCACATTATATACGTCTATATTGTAATATAACCTAACCTAACCCATGTAGACCCTCGCTGGTAATGTTTTACAAATTCCCGGTCGTGTCGGCCCGTACTTCTCGGTGGGGACATTGTATACGTCTATAACGTTATATATCCTAAACTAAGGGAACCTAACAACGGGGATGTAGTATTTCACAACATTCCTGGCGGGTCGGCGCCAATTCTCGGTGGGAACATTACATACGTCTATAACGTAATATAACCTAACCTAACCCATCTAGCCCATAGCTGGGAATGTTTTACAAAATCCCGGTCGTGTCGGCCCGTACTTTTCCGTGGGGACATTATATACGTCTATAACTTTATATATACTAACCTAAGGGAAACAAACATCTCGGATGTAGTATTTTCCAACATTCCTGGCGGGTCGGCCCCTTCTTCTCGGCGGGCACATTATATACGTCTATATCGTAATATAACCTAACCTAACCCATCTAGACCCTGGCTGGTAATGTTTTACAAAATCCCGGTCGTGTCGGCCCGTACTTCTCGGTGGGGACATTATGTACGTCTATAACTTTATATATCCTAACCTAAGGGAACCTAACATCTCGGATGTAGTATTTTCCAACATTCCCGGGGATTCGGCCCCTACTTCTCGGTGGGCACATTATATACGTCTATATCGTAATATAACCTAACCTAACCCATCTAGACCCTCGCTGGTAATGTTTTACAAAATCCCGGTCGTGTCGGCGCGTACTTCTCGGTGGGGACATTGTATACGTCTATAACGTTATATATCCTGACCTAAGGGAACCTAACATCGCGGATGTAGTATTTCACAACATTCCTGGCGGGTCGGCGCCAATTCTCGGTGGGAAAATTATATACGTCTATAACGTAATATAACCTAACCTAACCCATCTAGCTGCTAGCTGGGAATGTTTTACAAAATCCCGGTCGTGTCGGCCCGTGCATTTCCGTGGGGACATTATGTACGTCTATAACTTTATATATCCTAACCTAAGGGAACCTAACATCTCGGATATAGTATTTTCCAACATTCCCGGGTGTTCGGCCCCTACTTCTCGTTGGGCACATTATATACGTCTATATCGTAATATAACCTAACCTAACCCATCTAGACCCTCGCTAGTAATGTTTTACAAAATCCCGGTCGTGTCGTCCCTTACGTCTCGGTGCGGACATTATATACGTCTACAACGTTATATATCCTAACCTAAGGGAACCTAACATCGCGGATGTAGTATTTCACAACATTCCTGGCGGGTCGGCGCCAATTCTCGGTGGGAACATTATATACGTCTATAACGTAATATAACCTAACCTAACCCATCTAGCCCCTAGCTGGGAATGTTTTACAAAATCCCGTCGTGTCGGCGCGTACATTTCCGTGGGGACATTATGTACGTCTATAACATTATATATCCTAACCCAAGGGAACCTAACATCTCGGATGTAGTATTTCACAACATTCTCGGCGGGTCGGCGCCAATTCTCGGTGGGAACATTATATACGTCTATAACGTAATATAACCTAACCTAACCCGTCTAGCCCCTCGCTGTAATGTTTTACAAAATCCCGGTCGTGTCGTCCCGTACGTCGCCGTGCGGACATTATATACGTCTATACCGTTATATATCCTAACCTAAGGCAACCTAACATCGCGGATGTAGTATTTCACAACATTCCTGGCGGGTCGGCGCCAATTCTCGGTGGGAACATTATATACGTCTATAACGTAATATAACCTAACCTAACCCATCTAGCCCATAGCTGGGAATGTTTTACAAAATCCCGGTCGTGTCGGCCCGTACTTTTCCGTGGGGACATTATATACGTCTATAACTTTATATATACTAACCTAAGGGAAACAAACATCTCGGATGTAGTATTTTCCAACATTCCTGGCGGGTCGGCCCCTACTTCTCGGCGGGCACATTATATACGTCTATATCGTAATATAACCTAACCTAACCCATCTAGACCCTGGCTGGTAATGTTTTACAAAATCCCGGACGTGTCGGCCCGTACTTCTCGGTGGGGACATTATGTACGTCTATAACTTTATATATCCGAACCTAAGGGAACTTAACATCTCGAATGTAGTATTTTCCAACATTCCCGGGGGTTCGGCCCCTACTTCTCGGTGGGCACATTATATACGTCTATATCGTAATATAACCTAACCTAACCCATCCAGACCCTCGCTGGTAATGTTTTACAAAATCCCGGTCGTGTCGGCCCGTACTTCTCGGTGGGCACATTATATACGTCTATAACATTATATATCCTAACCTAAGGGAACCTAAGATCGCGGCTGTAGTATTTCACAACATTCCTGGCGGGTCAGCGTCAATTCTCGGTGGGAACATTATATACGTCTATAACGTAATATAACCTAACCTAACCCATCTAGCCCCTAACTGGGAATGTTTTACAAAATCCCGCCGTGTCGGCCCGTACTTTTCCGTGGGGACATTGTATACGTCTATAACTTTATTTATCCTAACCTAAGGGAACATAACATCTCGGATGTAGTATGTTCCAACATTCCTGGCGGGTCGGCCCCTACTTCTCGGCGGGCACATTCTATACGTCTATATCGTAATATAACCTAACCTAACCCATCTAGACCCTCGCTGGTAATGTTTTACAAAATCCCGGTCGTGTCGGCCCGTACTTCTCGGTGGGGACATTATATACGTCTATAACGTTATATATCCTAACCTAAGGGAACCTAACATCGCGGATGTAGTATTTCACAACATTCCTGGAGGGTAGGCGCCAATTCTCGGTGGGAACATTATATACGTCTATATCGTAATATAACCTAACCTAACCCATCTAGACCCTCGCTGGTAATGTTTTACAAAATCCCGGTCGTGTCGGCCCGTACTTCTCGGTGGGGACATTATATACGTCTATAACTTTATATATCCTAACCTAAGGGAACATAACATCTCGGATGTAGTATTTTCCAACATTCCTGGCGGGTCGGCCCCTACTTCTCGGCGGTCACATTATATACGTCTATATCGTAATATAACCTAACCTAACCCATCTAGACCATGGCTGGTAATGTTTTACAAAATCCCGGACGTGTCGGCCCGTACTTCTCGGTGGGGACATTATGTACGTCTATAACTTTATATATCCGAACCTAAGGGAACTTAACATCTCGGATGTAGTATTTTCCAACATTCCCGGGGGTTCGGCCCCTACTTCTCGGTGGGCACATAATATACGTCTATATCGTAATATAACCTAACCTAACCCATCTAGACCCTCGCTGGTAGTTTTACAAAATCGGGGTCGTGTCGGCCCGTACTTCTCGGTGGTGACATTATGTACGTCTATATCGTAATATAACCTAACCTAACCCATCTAGACCCTCGCTGGTAATGTTTTACAAAATCCCGGTCGTGTCGGCCCGTACTTCTCGGTGGGGACATTATATACGTCTATAACGTTATATATCCTAACCTAAGGGAACCTAACATCGCGGATGTAGTATTTCACAACATTCCTGGAGGGTAGGCGCCAATTCTCGGTGGGAACATTATATACGTCTATATCGTAATATAACCTAACCTAACCCATCTAGACCCTCGCTGGTAATGTTTTACAAAATCCCGGTCGTGTCGGCCCGTACTTCTCGGTGGGGACATTATATACGTCTATAACTTTATATATCCTAACCTAAGGGAACATAACATCTCGGATGTAGTATTTTCCAACATTCCTGGCGGGTCGGCCCCTACTTCTCGGCGGTCACATTATATACGTCCATATCGTAATATAACCTAACCTAACCCATCTAGACCCTGGCTGGTAATGTTTTACAAAATCCCGGACGTGTCGGCCCGTACTTCTCGGTGGGGACATTATGTACGTCTATAACTTTATATATCCGAACCTAAGGGAACTTAACATCTCGGATGTAGTATTTTCCAACATTCCCGGGGGTTCGGCCCCTACTTCTCGGTGGGCACATTATATACGTCTATATCGTAATATAACCTAACCTAACCCATCTAGACCCTCGCTGGTAGTTTTACAAAATCGCGGTCGTGTCGGCCCGTACTTCTCGGTGGTGACAGTATGTACGTCTATATCGTAATATAACCTAACCTAACCCATCTAGACCCTCGCTTGTAATGTTTTACAAAATCCCGGTCGTGTCGGCCCGTACTTCTCGGTGGGGACATTATATACGTCTATAACGTTATATATCCTAACCTAAGGGAACCTAACATCGCGGATGTAGTATCTCACAACATTCCTGGCGGGTCGGCGCCAATTCTCGGTGGGCACATTATATACGTCTATATTGTAATATAACCTAACCTAACCCATGTAGACCCTCGCTGGTAATGTTTTACAAATTCCCGGTCGTGTCGGCCCGTACTTCTCGGTGGGGACATTGTATACGTCTATAACGTTATATATCCTAAACTAAGGGAACCTAACAACGGGGATGTAGTATTTCACAACATTCCTGGCGGGTCGGCGCCAATTCTCGGTGGGAACATTACATACGTCTATAACGTAATATAACCTAACCTAACCCATCTAGCCCATAGCTGGGAATGTTTTACAAAATCCCGGTCGTGTCGGCCCGTACTTTTCCGTGGGGACATTATATACGTCTATAACTTTATATATACTAACCTAAGGGAAACAAACATCTCGGATGTAGTATTTTCCAACATTCCTGGCGGGTCGGCCCCTTCTTCTCGGCGGGCACATTATATACGTCTATATCGTAATATAACCTAACCTAACCCATCTAGACCCTGGCTGGTAATGTTTTACAAAATCCCGGTCGTGTCGGCCCGTACTTCTCGGTGGGGACATTATGTACGTCTATAACTTTATATATCCTAACCTAAGGGAACCTAACATCTCGGATGTAGTATTTTCCAACATTCCCGGGGATTCGGCCCCTACTTCTCGGTGGGCACATTATATACGTCTATATCGTAATATAACCTAACCTAACCCATCTAGACCCTCGCTGGTAATGTTTTACAAAATCCCGGTCGTGTCGGCCCGTACTTCTTGGTGGGGAAATTATATACGTCTATAACGTTATATATCCTAACCTAAGGGCACCTAACATCTCGGATGTAGTATTTTCCATCATTCCTGGCGGGTCGGCCCCTACTTCTCGGCGGGCACATTATATACATCTATATCGTAATATAACCTAACCTAACCCATCTAGACCCTGGCTGGTAATGTTTTACAAAATCCCGGTCGTGTCGGACCGTACTTCTCGGTCTGGACATTATATACGTCTATAACGTTATATATCCTAACCTAAGGGCACCTAACATCTCGGATGTAGTATTTTCCATCATTCCTGGCGGGTCGGCCCCTACTTCTCGGCGGGCACATTATATACATCTATATCGTAATATAACCTAACCTAACCCATCTAGACCCTGGCTGGTAATGTTTTACAAAATCCCGGTCGTGTCGGACCGTACTTCTCGGTCTGGACATTATATACGTCTATAACGTTATATATCCTAACCTAAGGGAACCTAAGATCGCGGATGTAGTATTGCACAACATTCCTGGCGGGTCGGCGTCAATTCTCGGTGGGAACATTATATACGTCTATAACGTAATATAACCTAACCTAACCCATCTAGCCCCTAACTGGGAATGTTTTACAAAATCCCGCCGTGTCGGCCCGTACTTTTCCGTGGGGACATTATATACGTCTATAACTTTATATATCCTAACCTAAGGGAACATAACATCTCGGATGTAGTATGTTCCAACATTCCTGGCGGGTCGGCCCCTACTTCTCGGCGGGCACATTAAATACGTCTATATCGTAATATAACCTAACCTAACCCATCTAGACCCTCGCTGGTAATGTTTTACAAAATCCCGGTCGTGTCGGCCCGTACTTCTCGGTGGGGACATTATATACGTCTATAACGTTATATATCCTAACCTAAGGGAACCTAACATCGCGGATGTAGTATTTCACAACATTCCTGGAGGGTAGGCGCCAATTCTCGGTGGGAACATTATATACGTCTATATCGTAATATAACCTAACCTAACCCATCTAGACCCTCGCTGGTAATGTTTTACAAAATCCCGGTCGTGTCGGCCCGTACTTCTCGGTGGGGAAATTATATACGTCTATAACGTTATATATCCTAACCTAAGGGAACCTAACATCTCGGATGTAGTATTTTCCAACATTCCTGGCGGGTCGGCCCTACTTCTCGGTGGGGACATTATATACGTCTATAACTTTATATATCCTAACCTAAGGGAACATAACATCTCGGATGTAGTATTTTCCAACATTCCTGGCGGGTCGGCCCCTACTTCTCGGCGGGCACATTATATACGTCTATATCGTAATATAACCTAACCTAACCCATCTAGACCCTGGCTGGTAATGTTTTACAAAATCCCGGTCGTGTCGGCGCGTACTTCTCGGTGGGGACATTGTATACGTCTATAACGTTATATATCCTAACGTAAGGGAACCTAAGATCGCGGATGTAGTATTGCACAACATTCCTGGCGGGTCGGCGTCAATTCTCGGTGGGAACATTATATACGTCTATAACGTAATATAACCTAACCTAACCCATCTAGCCCCTAACTGGGAATGTTTTACAAAATCCCGCCGTGTCGGCCCGTACTTTTCCGTGGGGACATTATATACGTCTATAACTTTATATATCCTAACCTAAGGGAACATAACATCTCGGATGTAGTATGTTCCAACATTCCTGGCGGGTCGGCCCCTACTTCTCGGCGGGCACATTAAATACGTCTATATCGTAATATAACCTAACCTAACCCATCTAGACCCTCGCTGGTAATGTTTTACAAAATCCCGGTCGTGTCGGCCCGTACTTCTCGGTGGGGACATTATATACGTCTATAACGTTATAAATCCTAACCTAAGGGAACCTAAGATCGCGGATGTAGTATGTTCCAACATTCCTGGCGGGTCGGCCCCTACTTCTCGGCGGGCACATTATATACGTCTATATCGTAATATAACATAACCTAACCCATCTAGACCCTCGCTGGTAATGTTTTACAAAATCCCGGTCGTGTCGGCCCGTACTTCTCGGTGGGGACATTATATACGTCTATAACGTTATATATCCTAACCTAAGGGAACCTAACATCGCGGATGTAGTATTTCACAACATTCCTGGAGGGTAGGCGCCAATTCTCGGTGGGAACATTATATACGTCTATATCGTAATATAACCTAACCTAACCCATCTAGACCCTCGCTGGTAATGTTTTACAAAATCCCGGTCGTGTCGGCCCGTACTTCTCGGTGGGGAAATTATATACGTCCATAACGTTATATATCCTAACCTAAGGGAACCTAACATCTCGGATGTAGTATTTTCCAACATTCCTGGCGGGTCGGCCCTACTCCTCGGTGGGGACATTATATACGTCTATAACTTTATATATCCTAACCTAAGGGAACCTAACATGTCGGATGTAGTATTTTCCAACATTCCTGGCAGGTCGGCCCCTACTTCTCGGCGGGCACATTATATACGTCTATATCGTAATATAATCTAACCTAACCCATCTAGACCCTGGCTGGTAATGTTTTACAAAATCCCGGTCGTGTCGGCGCGTACTTCTCGGTGGGGACATTGTATACGTCTATAACGTTATATATCCTGACCTAAGGGAACCTAACATCGCGGATGTAGTATTTCACAACATTCCTGGCGGGTCGGCGCCAATTCTCGGTGGGAAAATTATATACGTCTATAACGTAATATAACCTAACCTAACCCATCTAGCCCCTAGCTGGGAATGTTTTACAAAATCCCGTCGCGTCGGCCCGTACATTTCCGTGGGGACATTATGTACGTCTATAACATTATATACCCTAACCCAAGGGAACCTAACATCTCGGATGTAGTATTTTCAAACATTCCCGGGGGTTCGGCCACTACTTCTCGGTGGGCACATTATATACGTCTATATCGTAATATAACCTAACCTAACCCATCTAGACCCTCGCTGGTAATGTTTTACAAAATCCCGGTCGTGTCGTCCCTTACGTCTCGGTGCGGACATTATATACGTCTATAACTTTATATATCCTAACCTAAGGGAACCTAACATCTCAGATGTAGTATTTCACAACATTCCTGGCGGGTCGGCGTCAATACTCGGTGGGAACATTATATACGTCTATAACGTAATATAACCTAACCTAACCCATCTAGCCCCTAGCTGGGAATGTTTTACAAAATCCCGTCGTGTCGGCCCGTACATTTCCGTGGGGACATTATGTAAGTCTATAACGTTATATATCCTAACCCAAGGGAACCTAACATCTCGGATGTAGTATTTCACAACATTCTCGGCGGGTCGGCGCCAATTCTCGGTGGGAACATTATATACGTCTATAACGTAATATAACCTAACCTAACCCGTCTAGCCCCTCGCTGTAATGTTTTACAAAATCCCGGTCGTGTCGTCCCGTACGTCGCCGTGCGGACATTATATACGTCTATAACGTTATATATCCTAACCTAAGGCAACCTAACATCGCAGATGTAGTATTTCACAACATCCCTGGCGGGTCGGCGCCAATTCTCGGTGGGAACATTATATACGTCTATAACGTAATATAACCTAACCTAACCCATCTAGCCCATAGCTGGGAATGTTTTACAAAATCCCGGTCGTGTCGGCCCGTACTTTTCCGTGGGGACATTATATACGTCTATAACTTTATATATCCTAACCTAAGGGAAACAAACACCTCGGATGTAGTATTTTCCAACATTCCTGGCGGGTCGGCCCCTTCTTCTCGACGGGCACATTATATACGTCTATATCGTAATATAATCTAACCTAACCCATCTAGACCCTGGCTGGTAATGTTTTACAAAATCCCGGTCGTGTCGGCGCGTACTTCTCGGTGGGGACATTGTATACGTCTATAACGTTATATATCCTGACCTAAGGGAACCTAACATCGCGGATGTAGTATTTCACAACATTCCTGGCGGGTCGGCGCCAATTCTCGGTGGGAAAATTATATACGTCTATAACGTAATATAACCTAACCTAACCCATCTAGCCCCTAGCTGGGAATGTTTTACAAAATCCCGTCGCGTCGGCCCGTACATTTCCGTGGGGACATTATGTACGTCTATAACATTATATATCCTAACCCAAGGGAACCTAACATCTCGGATGTAGTATTTTCAAACATTCCCGGGGGTTCGGCCCCTACTTCTCGGTGGGCACATTATATACGTCTATATCGTAATATAACCTAACCTAACCCATCTAGACCCTCGCTGGTAATGTTTTACAAAATCCCGGTCGTGTCGTCCCTTACGTCTCGGTGCGGACATTATATACGTCTATAACTTTATATATCCTAACCTAAGGGAACCTAACATCTCAGATGTAGTATTTTCCAACATTCCTGGCGGGACGGCCCCTACTTCTCGGCGGGCACATTATATACGTCTATATCGTAATATAACCTAACCTAACCCATCTAGACCCTGGCTGGTAATGTTCTACAAAATCCCGGTCGTGTCGGCCCGTACTTTTCCGTGGGGACATTATATACGTCTATAACTTTATATATCCTAACCTAAGGGAAACAAACATCTCGGATGTAGTATTTTCCAACATTCCTGGCGGGTCGGCCCCTACTTCTCGGCGGGCACATTATATACGTCTATATCGTAATATAACCTAACCTAACCCATCTAGACCCCCGCTGGTAATGTTTTACAAAATCCCGGTCGTGTCGGCCCGTACTTCTCGGTGGGGAAATTATATACGTCTATAACGTTATATATCCTAACATAAGGGCACCTAACATCTCGGATGTATTATTTTCCATCATTCCTGGCGGGTCGTCCCCTACTTCTCGGCGGGCACATTATATACGTCTATATCGTAATATAACCTAACCTAACCCATCTAGACCCTGGCTGGTAATGTTTTACAAAACCCCGGTCGCGTCGGCCCGTACTTCTCGGTGGGGACATTATATACGTCTATAACATTATATATCCTAACCTAAGGGAACCTAAGATCGCGGCTGTAGTATTTCACAACATTCCTGGCGGGTCAGCGTCAATTCTCGGTGGGAACATTATATACGTCTATAACGTAATATAACCTAACCTAACCCATCTAGCCCCTAACTGGGAATGTTTTACAAAATCCCGCCGTGTCGGCCCGTACTTCTCGGTGGTGACATTATGTACGTGTATATCGTGATATAACCTAACCTAACCCATCTAGACCCTGGCTGGTAATGTTTTACAAAATCCCGGTCGTGTCGGCCCGTACTTCTCGGTGGGGACATTATATACGTCTATAACGTTATATATCCTAACCTAAGGGAACCTAACATCGCGGATGTAGTATTTCACAACATTCCTGGCGGGTCGGCGCCAATTCTCGGTGGGCACATTATATACGTCTATATCGTAATATAACCTAACCTAACCCATGTAGACCCTCGCTGGTAATGTTTTACAAATTCCCGGTCGTGTCGGCCCGTACTTCTCTGTGGGGACATTGTATACGTCTATAACGTTATATATCCTAAACTAAGGGAACCTAACATCGCGGATGTAGTATTTTCCAACATTCCTGGCGGGTCGGACCCTTCTTCTCGACGGGCACATTATATACGTCTATATCGTAATATAATCTAACCTAACCCATCTAGACCCTGGCTGGTAATGTTTTACAAAATCCCGGTCGTGTCGGCGCGTACTTCTCGGTGGGGACATTGTATACGTCTATAACGTTATATATCCTGACCTAAGGGAACCTAACATCGCGGATGTAGTATTTCACAACATTCCTGGCGGGTCGGCGCCAATTCTCGGTGGGAAAATTATATACGTCTATAACGTAATATAACCTAACCTAACCCATCTAGCCCCTAGCTGGGAATGTTTTACAAAATCCCGTCGCGTCGGCCCGTACATTTCCGTGGGGACATTATGTACGTCTATAACATTATATATCCTAACCCAAGGGAACCTAACATCTCGGATGTAGTATTTTCAAACATTCCCGGGGGTTCGGCCCCTACTTCTCGGTGGGCACATTATATACGTCTATATCGTAATATAACCTAACCTAACCCATCTAGACCCCCGCTGGTAATGTTTTACAAAATCCCGGTCGTGTCGGCCCGTACTTCTCGGTGGGGAAATTATATACGTCTATAACGTTATATATCCTAACCTAAGGGCACCTAACATCTCGGATGTATTATTTTCCATCATTCCTGGCGGGTCGTCCCCTACTTCTCGGCGGGCACATTATATACGTCTATATCGTAATATAACCTAACCTAACCCAACTAGACCCTGGCTGGTAATGTTTTACAAAATCCCGGTCGTGTCGGCCCGTACTTCTCGGTGGGGACATTATGTACGTCTATAACATTATATATCCTAACCCAAGGGAACCTAACATCTCGGATGTAGTATTTTCAAACATTCCCGGGGGTTCGGCCCCTACTTCTCGGTGGGCACATTATATACGTCTATATCGTAATATAACCTAACCTAACCCATCTAGACCCTCGCTGGTAATGTTTTACAAAATCCCGGTCGTGTCGTCCCTTACGTCTCGGTGCGGACATTATATACGTCTATAACTTTATATATCCTAACCTAAGGGAACCTAACATCTCAGATGTAGTATTTTCCAACATTCCTGGCGGGACGGCCCCTACTTCTCGGTGGGCACATTATATACGTCTATATCGTAATATAACCTAACCTAACCCATCTAGACCCTGGCTGGTAATGTTCTACAAAATCCCGGTCGTGTCGGCCCGTACTTTTCCGTGGGGACATTATATACGTCTATAACTTTATATATCCTAACCTAAGGGAAACAAACATCTCGGATGTAGTATTTTCCAACATTCCTGGCGGGTCGGCCCCTACTTCTCGGCGGGCACATTATATACGTCTATATCGTAATATAACCTAACCTAACCCATCTAGACCCTGGCTGGTAATGTTTTACAAAATCCCGGACGTGTCGGCCCGTACTTCTCGGTGGGGACATTATGTACGTCTATAACTTTATATATCCTAACCTAAGGGAACCTAACATCTCGGATGTAGTATTTTCAAACATTCCCGGGGGTTCGGCCCCTACTTCTCGGTGGGCACATTATATACGTCTATATCGTAATATAACCTAACCTAACCCATCTAGACCCCCGCTGGTAATGTTTTACAAAATCCCGGTCGTGTCGGCCCGTACTTCTCGGTGGGGAAATTATATACGTCTATAACGTTATATATCCTAACCTAAGGGCACCTAACATCTCGGATGTATTATTTTCCATCATTCCTGGCGGGTCGTCCCCTACTTCTCGGCGGGCACATTATATACGTCTATATCGTAATATAACCTAACCTAACCCAACTAGACCCTGGCTGGTAATGTTTTACAAAATCCCGGTCGTGTCGGCCCGTACTTCTCGGTGGGGACATTATGTACGTCTATAACATTATATATCCTAACCCAAGGGAACCTAACATCTCGGATGTAGTATTTTCAAACATTCCCGGGGGTTCGGCCCCTACTTCTCGGTGGGCACATTATATACGTCTATATCGTAATATAACCTAACCTAACCCATCTAGACCCTCGCTGGTAATGTTTTACAAAATCCCGGTCGTGTCGTCCCTTACGTCTCGGTGCGGACATTATATACGTCTATAACTTTATATATCCTAACCTAAGGGAACCTAACATCTCAGATGTAGTATTTTCCAACATTCCTGGCGGGACGGCCCCTACTTCTCGGTGGGCACATTATATACGTCTATATCGTAATATAACCTAACCTAACCCATCTAGACCCTGGCTGGTAATGTTCTACAAAATCCCGGTCGTGTCGGCCCGTACTTTTCCGTGGGGACATTATATACGTCTATAACTTTATATATCCTAACCTAAGGGAAACAAACATCTCGGATGTAGTATTTTCCAACATTCCTGGCGGGTCGGCCCCTACTTCTCGGCGGGCACATTATATACGTCTATATCGTAATATAACCTAACCTAACCCATCTAGACCCTGGCTGGTAATGTTTTACAAAATCCCGGACGTGTCGGCCCGTACTTCTCGGTGGGGACATTATGTACGTCTATAACTTTATATATCCTAACCTAAGGGAACCTAACATCTCGGATGTAGTATTTTCCAACATTCCCGGGGGTTCGGCCCCTACTTCTCGGTGGGCACATTATATACGTCTATATCGTAATATAACCTAACCTAACCCATCTAGACCCCCGCTGGTAATGTTTTACAAAATCCCGGTCGTGTCGGCCCGTACTTCTCGGTGGGGAAATTATATACGTCTATAACGTTATATATCCTAACCTAAGGGCACCTAACATCTCGGATGTATTATTTTCCATCATTCCTGGCGGGTCGTCCCCTACTTCTCGGCGGGCACATTATATACGTCTATATCGTAATATAACCTAACCTAACCCATCTAGACCCTGGCTGGTAATGTTTTACAAAATCCCGGTCGTGTCGGCCCGTACTTCTCGGTGGGGACATTATATGCGTCTATAACATTATATATCCTAACCTAAGGGAACCTAAGATCGCGGCTGTAGTATTTCACAACATTCCTGGCGGGTCAGCGTCAATTCTCGGTGGGAACATTATATACGTCTATAACGTAATATAACCTAACCTAACCCATCTAGCCCCTAACTGGGAATGTTTTACAAAATCCCGCCGTGTCGGCCCGTACTTCTCGGTGGTGACATTATGTACGTGTATATCGTAATATAATCTAACCTAACCCATCTAGACCCTGGCTGGTAATGTTTTACAAAATCCCGGTCGTGTCGGCGCGTACTTCTCGGTGGGGACATTGTATACGTCTATAACGTTATATATCCTGACCTAAGGGAACCTAACATCGCGGATGTAGTATTTCACAACATTCCTGGCGGGTCGGCGCCAATTCTCGGTGGGAAAATTATATACGTCTATAACGTAATATAACCTAACCTAACCCATCTAGCCCCTAGCTGGGAATGTTTTACAAAATCCCGTCGCGTCGGCCCGTACATTTCCGTGGGGACATTATGTACGTCTATAACATTATATATCCTAACCCAAGGGAACCTAACATCTCGGATGTAGTATTTTCAAACATTCCCGGGGGTTCGGCCCCTACTTCTCGGTGGGCACATTATATACGTCTATATCGTAATATAACCTAACCTAACCCATCTAGACCCTCGCTGGTAATGTTTTACAAAATCCCGGTCGTGTCGTCCCTTACGTCTCGGTGCGGACATTATATACGTCTATAACTTTATATATCCTAACCTAAGGGAACCTAACATCTCAGATGTAGTATTTTCCAACATTCCTGGCGGGACGGCCCCTACTTCTCGGCGGGCACATTATATACGTCTATATCGTAATATAACCTAACCTAACCCATCTAGACCCTGGCTGGTAATGTTCTACAAAATCCCGGTCGTGTCGGCCCGTACTTTTCCGTGGGGACATTATATACGTCTATAACTTTATATATCCTAACCTAAGGGAAACAAACATCTCGGATGTAGTATTTTCCAACATTCCTGGCGGGTCGGCCCCTACTTCTCGGCGGGCACATTATATACGTCTATATCGTAATATAACCTAACCTAACCCATCTAGACCCCCGCTGGTAATGTTTTACAAAATCCCGGTCGTGTCGGCCCGTACTTCTCGGTGGGGAAATTATATACGTCTATAACGTTATATATCCTAACATAAGGGCACCTAACATCTCGGATGTATTATTTTCCATCATTCCTGGCGGGTCGTCCCCTACTTCTCGGCGGGCACATTATATACGTCTATATCGTAATATAACCTAACCTAACCCATCTAGACCCTGGCTGGTAATGTTTTACAAAATCCCGGTCGCGTCGGCCCGTACTTCTCGGTGGGGACATTATATACGTCTATAACATTATATATCCTAACCTAAGGGAACCTAAGATCGCGGCTGTAGTATTTCACAACATTCCTGGCGGGTCAGCGTCAATTCTCGGTGGGAACATTATATACGTCTATAACGTAATATAACCTAACCTAACCCATCTAGCCCCTAACTGGGAATGTTTTACAAAATCCCGCCGTGTCGGCCCGTACTTCTCGGTGGTGACATTATGTACGTGTATATCGTGATATAACCTAACCTAACCCATCTAGACCCTGGCTGGTAATGTTTTACAAAATCCCGGTCGTGTCGGCCCGTACTTCTCGGTGGGGACATTATATACGTCTATAACGTTATATATCCTAACCTAAGGGAACCTAACATCGCGGATGTAGTATTTCACAACATTCCTGGCGGGTCGGCGCCAATTCTCGGTGGGCACATTATATACGTCTATATCGTAATATAACCTAACCTAACCCATGTAGACCCTCGCTGGTAATGTTTTACAAATTCCCGGTCGTGTCGGCCCGTACTTCTCTGTGGGGACATTGTATACGTCTATAACGTTATATATCCTAAACTAAGGGAACCTAACATCGCGGATGTAGTATTTTCCAACATTCCTGGCGGGTCGGACCCTTCTTCTCGACGGGCACATTATATACGTCTATATCGTAATATAATCTAACCTAACCCATCTAGACCCTGGCTGGTAATGTTTTACAAAATCCCGGTCGTGTCGGCGCGTACTTCTCGGTGGGGACATTGTATACGTCTATAACGTTATATATCCTGACCTAAGGGAACCTAACATCGCGGATGTAGTATTTCACAACATTCCTGGCGGGTCGGCGCCAATTCTCGGTGGGAAAATTATATACGTCTATAACGTAATATAACCTAACCTAACCCATCTAGCCCCTAGCTGGGAATGTTTTACAAAATCCCGTCGCGTCGGCCCGTACATTTCCGTGGGGACATTATGTACGTCTATAACATTATATATCCTAACCCAAGGGAACCTAACATCTCGGATGTAGTATTTTCAAACATTCCCGGGGGTTCGGCCCCTACTTCTCGGTGGGCACATTATATACGTCTATATCGTAATATAACCTAACCTAACCCATCTAGACCCTCGCTGGTAATGTTTTACAAAATCCCGGTCGTGTCGTCCCTTACGTCTCGGTGCGGACATTATATACGTCTATAACTTTATATATCCTAACCTAAGGGAACCTAACATCTCAGATGTAGTATTTTCCAACATTCCTGGCGGGACGGCCCCTACTTCTCGGCGGGCACATTATATACGTCTATATCGTAATATAACCTAACCTAACCCATCTAGACCCTGGCTGGTAATGTTCTACAAAATCCCGGTCGTGTCGGCCCGTACTTTTCCGTGGGGACATTATATACGTCTATAACTTTATATATCCTAACCTAAGGGAAACAAACATCTCGGATGTAGTATTTTCCAACATTCCTGGCGGGTCGGCCCCTACTTCTCGGCGGGCACATTATATACGTCTATATCGTAATATAACCTAACCTAACCCATCCAGACCCTGGCTGGTAATGTTTTACAAAATCCCGGACGTGTCGGCCCGTACTTCTCGGTGGGGACATTGTATACGTCTATAACGTTATATATCCTAAACTAAGGGAACCTAACATCGCGGATGTAGTATTTCACAACATTCCTGGAGGGTAGGCGCCAATTCTCGGTGGGAACATTACATACGTCTATAACGTAATATAACCTAACCTAACCCATCTAGCCCATAGCTGGGAATGTTTTACAAAATCCCGGTCGTGTCGGCCCGTACTTTTCCGTGGGGACATTATATACGTCTATAACTTTATATATACTAACCTAAGGGAAACAAACGTCTCGGATGTAGTATTTTCCAACATTCCTGGCGGGTCGGCCCCTTCTTCTCGGCGGGCACATTATATACGTCTATATCGTAATATAACCTAACCTAACCCATCTAGACCCTGGCTGGTAATGTTTTACAAAATCCCGGTCGTGTCGGCCCGTACTTCTCGGTGGGGACATTATGTACGTCTATAACTTTATATATCCTAACCTAAGGGAACCTAACATCTCGGATGTAATATTTTCCAACATTCCCGGGGATTCGGCCCCTACTTCTCGGTGGGCACATTATATACGTCTATATCGTAATATAACCTAACCTAACCCATCTAGACCCTCGCTGGTAATGTTTTACAAAATCCCGGTCGTGTCGGCCCGTACTTCTTGGTGGGGAAATTATATACGTCTATAACGTTATATATTCTAACCTAAGGGCACCTAACATCTCGGATGTAGTATTTTCCATCATTCCTGGCGGGTCGGCCCCTACTTCTCGGCGGGCACATTATATACATCTATATCGTAATATAACCTAACCTAACCCATCTAGACCCTGGCTGGTAATGTTTTACAAATTCCCGGTCGTGTCGGCCCGTACTTCTCTGTGGGGACATTGTATACGTCTATAACGTTATATATCCTAAACTAAGGGAACCTAACATCGCGGATGTAGTATTTCACAACATTCCTGGAGGGTAGGCGCCAATTCTCGGTGGGAACGTTATATACGTCTATATCGTAATATAACCTAACCTAACCCATCTAGACCCTCGCTGGTAATGTTTTACAAAATCCCGGTCGTGTCGGCCCGTACTTCTCGGTGGTGACATTATGTACGTGTATATCGTAATATAACCTAACCTAACCCATCTAGACCCTGGCTGGTAATGTTTTACAAAATCCCGGTCGTGTCGGCCCGTACTTCTCGGTGGGGACATTATATACGTCTATAACGTTATATATCCTAACCTAAGGGAACCTAACATCGCGGATGTAGTATTTCACAACATTCCTGGCGGGTCGGCGCCAATTCTCGGTGGGCACATTATATACGTCTATATCGTAATATAACCTAACCTAACCCATTTAGACCCTCGCTGGTAATGTTTTACAAATTCCCGGTCGTGTCGGCCCGTACTTCTCTGTGGGGACATTGTATACGTCTATAACGTTATATATCCTAAACTAAGGGAACCTAACATCGCGGATGTAGTATTTCACAACATTCCTGGCGGGTCGGCGCCAATTCTCGGTGGGAATATTATATACGTCTATAACGTAATATAACCTAACCTAACCCATCTAGCCCATAGCTGGGAATGTTTTACAAAATCCCGGTCGTGTCGGCCCGTACTTTTCCGTGGGGACATTATATACGTCTATAACTTTATATATACTAACCTAAGGGAAACAAACATCTCGGATGTAGTATTTTCCAACATTCCTGGCGGGTCGGCCCCTTCTTCTCGGCGGGCACATTATATACGTCTATATCGTAATATAACCTAACCTAACCCATCTAGACCCTGGCTGGTAATGTTTTACAAAATCCCGGTCGTGTCGGCCCGTACTTCTCGGTGGGGACATTATGTACGTCTATAACTTTATATATCCTAACCTAAGGGAACCTAACATCTCGGATGTAGTATTTTCCAACATTCCCGGGGATTCGGCCCCTACTTCTCGGTGGGCACATTATATACGTCTATATCGTAATATAACCTAACCTAACCCATCTAGACCCTCGCTGGTAATGTTTTACAAAATCCCGGTCGTGTCGGCCCGTACTTCGCGGTGGGGAAATTATATACGTCTATAACGTTATATATCCTAACCTAAGGGCACCTAACATCTCGGATGTAGTATTTTCCATCATTCCTGGCGGGTCGGCCCCTACTTCTCGGCGGGCACATTATATACGTCTATATCGTAATATAACCTAACCTAACCCATCTAGAACCTGGCTGGTAATGTTTTACAAAATCCCGGTCGTGTCGGCCCGTACTTCTCGGTGGGGACATTATATACGTCTATAACGTTATATATCCTAACCTAAGGGAACCTAAGATCGCGGATGTAGTATGTTCCAACATTCCTGGCGGGTCGGCCCCTACTTCTCGGCGGGCACATTATATACGTCTATATCGTAATATAACATAACCTAACCCATCTAGACCCTCGCTGGTAATGTTTTACAAAATCCCGGTCGTGTCGGCCCGTACTTCTCGGTGGGGACATTATATACGTCTATAACGTTATATATCCTAACCTAAGGGAACCTAACATCGCGGATGTAGTATTTCAGAACATTCCTGGAGGGTAGGCGCCAATTCTCGGTGGGAACATTATATACGTCTATATCGTAATATAACCTAACCTAACCCATCTAGACCCTCGCTGGTAATGTTTTACAAAATCCCGGTCGTGTCGGCCCGTACTTCTCGGTGGGGAAATTATATACGTCTATAACGTTATATATCCTAACCTAAGGGAACCTAACATCTCGGATGTAGTATTTTCCAACATTCCTGGCGGGTCGGCCCTACTTCTCGGTGGGGACATTATATACGTCTATAACTTTATATATCCTAACCTAAGGGAACCTAACATGTCGGATGTAGTATTTTCCAACATTCCTGGCAGGTCGGCCCCTACTTCTCGGCGGGCACATTATATACGTCTATATCGTAATATAACCTAACCTAACCCATCTAGACCCTGGCTGGTAATGTTTTACAAAATCCCGGTCGTGTCGGCGCGTACTTCTCGGTGGGGACATTGTATACGTCTATAACGTTATATATCCTGACCTAAGGGAACCTAACATCGCGGATGTAGTATTTCACAACATTCCTGGCGGGTCGGCGCCAATTCTCGGTGGGAAAATTATATACGTCTATAACGTAATATAACCTAACCTAACCCATCTAGACCCTCGCTGGTAATGTTTTACAAAATCCCGGTCGTGTCGGCCCGTACTTCTCGGTGGGGACATTATGTACGTCTATATCGTAGTATAACCTAACCTAACCCATCTAGACGCTGGCTGGTAATGTTTTACAAAATCCCGGTCGTGTCGGCCCGTACTTCTCGGTGGGGACATTATATACGTCTATAACGTTATATATCCTAACCTAAGGGAACCTAAGATCGCGGATGTAGTATTTCACAACATTCCTGGCGGGTCGGCGTCAATTCTCGGTGGGAACATTATATACGTCTATAACGTAATATAACCTAACCTAACCCATCTAGCCCCTAGCTGGGAATGTTTTACAAAATCCCGTCGTGTCGGCCCGTACATTTCCGTGGGGTCATTATGTACGTCTATAACGTTATATATCCTAACCCAAGGGAACCTAACATCTCGGATGTAGTATTTCACAACATTCTCGGCGGGTCGGCGCCAATTCTCGGTGGGAACATTATATACGTCTATAACGTAATATAACCTAACCTAACCCGTCTAGCCCCTCGCTGTAATGTTTTACAAAATCCCGGTCGTGTCGGCCCGTACTTCTCGGTGGGGACATTATATACGTCTATAACTTTATATATCCTAACCTAAGGGAACCTAACATCTCGGATGTAGTATTTTCCTACATTCCTGGCAGGTCGGCCCCTACTTCTCGGTGGGCACATTATATACGTCTATATCGTAATATAACCTAACCTAACCCATCCAGACCCTCGCTGGTAATGTTTTACAAAATCCCGGTCGTGTCGGACCGTACTTCTCGGTGGGGACATTATATACGTCTATAACGTTATATATCCTAGCCTAAGGGAACCTAACATCGCGGATGTAGTATTTCACAACATTCCTGGCGGGTCGGCGCCAATTCTCGGTGGGAACATTATATACGTCTATAACGTAATATAACCTAACCTAACCCATCTAGCCCCTCGCTGTAATGTTTTACAAAATTCCGGTCGTGTCGTACCGTACGTCTCCGTGCGGACATTATATACGTCTATAACGTTATATATCCTAACCTAAGGCAACCTAACATCGCGGATGTAGTATTTCACAACATTCCTGGCGGGTCGGCGCCAATTCTCGGTGGGAACATTATATACGTCTATAACACAATATAACCTAACCTAACCCATCTAGCCCCTAGCTGGGAATGTTTTACAAAATCCCGGTCGTGTCGGCCCGTCCTTTTCCCTGGGGACATTATATACGTCTATAACTTTATATATCCTAACCTAAGGGAACCTAACATGTCGGATGTAGTATTTTCCAACATTCCTGGCAGGTCGGCCCCTACTTCTCGGCGGGCACATTATATACGTCTATATCGTAATATAACCTAACCTAACCCATCTAGACCCTCGCTGGTAAAGTTTTACAAAATCCCGGTCGTGTCGGCCCGTACTTCTCGGTGGGGACATTATATACGTCTATAACTTTATATATCCTAACCTAAGGGAACCTAACATCTCGGATGTAGTATTTTCCTACATTCCTGGCAGGTCGGCCCCTACTTCTCGGTGGGCACATTATATACGTCTATATCGTAATATAACCTAACCTAACCCATCTAGACCCTCGCTGGTAATGTTTTACAAAATCCCGGTCGTGTCGGACCGTACTTCTCGGTGGGGACATTATATACGTCTATAACGTTATATATCCTAACATAAGGGAACCTAAGATCGCGGATGTAGTATTTCACAACATTCCTGGCGGGTCGGCGTCAATTCTCAGTGGGAACATTATATACGTCTATAACGTAATATAACCTAACCTAACCCATCTAGCCCCTAGCTGGGAATGTTTTACAAAATCCCGTCGTGTCGGCCCGTACATTTCCGTGGGGTCATTATGTACGTCTATAACGTTATATATCCTAACCCAAGGGAACCTAACATCTCGGATGTAGTATTTCACAACATTCTCGGCGGGTCGGCGCCAATTCTCGGTGGGAACATTATATACGTCTATAACGTAATATAACCTAACCTAACCCGTCTAGCCCCTCGCTGTAATGTTTTACAAAATCCCGGTCGTGTCGTCCCGTACGTCGCCGTGCGGACATTATATACGTCTATAACGTTATATATCCTAACCTATTGCAACCTAACATCGCGGATGTAGTATTTCACAACATTCCTGGCGGGTCGGCGCCAATTCTCGGTGGGAACATTATATACGTCTATAACGTAATATAACCTAACCTAACCCATCTAGCCCATAGCTGGGAATGTTTTACAAAATCCCGGTCGTGTCGGCCCGTACTTTTCCGTGGAGACATTATATACGTCTATAACTTTATATATCCTAACCTAAGGGAAACAAACATCTCGGATGTAGTATTTTCCAACAGTCCTGGCGGGTCGGCCCCTTCTTCTCGGCGGGCACATTATATACGTCTATATCGTAATATAACCTAACCTAACCCATCTAGACCCTGGCTGGTAATGTTTTACAAAATCCCGGTCGTGTCGGCCCGTACTTCTCGGTGGGGACATTATGTACGTCTGTAACTTTATATATCCTAACCTAAGGGAACCTAAGATCGCGGATGTATTATTTCACAACATTCCTGGCGTGTCGGCGTCAATTCTCGGTGGGAACATTATATACGTCTATAACGTAATATAACCTAACCTAACCCATCTAGCCCCTAACTGGGAATGTTTTACAAAATCCCGCCGTGTCGGCCCGTACTTTTCCGTGGGGACATTATATACGTCTATAACTTTATATATCCTAACCTAAGGGAACATAACATCTCGGATGTAGTATGTTCCAACATTCCTGGCGGGTCGGCCCCTACTTCTCGGCGGGCACATTATATACGTCTATATCGTAATATAACCTAACCTAACCCATCTAGACCCTGGCTGGTAATATTTTACAAAATCCCGGTCGTGTCGGCGCGTACTTCTCGGTGGGGACATTGTATACGTCTATAACGTTATATATCCTGACCTAAGGGAACCTAACATCGCGGATGTAGTATTTCACAACATTCCTGGCGGGTCGGCGCCAATTCTCGGTGGGAAAACTATATACGTCTATAACGTAATATAACCTAACCTAACCCATCTAGACCCTCGCTGGTAATGTTTTACAAAATCCCGGTCGTGTCGGCCCGTACTTCTCGGTGGGGACATTATATACGTCTATAACTTTATAAATCCTAACCTAAGGGAACCTAACATCTCGGATGTAGTATTTTCCAACATTCCTGGCAGGTCGGCCCCTAATTCTCGGCGGGCACATTATATACGTCTATATCGTAATATAACCTAACCTAACCCATCTAGACCCTGGCTGGTAATGTTTTACAAAATCCCGGTCGTGTCGGCGCGTACTTCTCGGTGGGGACATTATATACGTCTATAACTTTATATATCCTAACCTAAGGGAACCTAACATCTCGGATGTAGTATTTTCCTACATTCCTGGCAGTTCGGCCCCTACTTCTCGGTGGGCACATTATATACGTCTATATCGTAATATAACCTAACCTAACCCATCTAGACCCTCGCTGGTAATGTTTTACAAAATCCCGGTCGTGTCGGACCGTTCTTCTCGGTGGGGACATTATATACGTCTATAACGTTATATATCCTAACCTAAGGGAACCTAACATCTCGGATGTAGTATTTTCCAACATTCCTGGCAGGTCGGCCCCTACTTCTCGGTGGGCACATTATATACGTCTAAATCGTAATATAACCTAACCTAACCCATCTAGACCCTCGCTGGTAATGTTTTACAAAATCCCGGTCGTGTCGGCCCGTACTTCTCGGTGGGGACATTGTATACGTCTATAACGTTGTATATCCTAACCTAAGGGAACCTAACATCGCGGTTGTACTATTTCACATCATTCCTGGCGGGTCGGCGCCAATTCTCAGTGGGAACATTATATACGTCTATAACGTAATATAACCTAACCTAACCCATCTAGCCCCTAGCTGGGAATGTTTTTCAAAATCCCGGTCGTGTCGGCCCGTACTTCTCGGTTGGGACATTATATACGTCTATAACTTTATGTATCCTAACCTAAGGGAACCTAACATCTCGGATGTAGTATTTTCCAACATACCTGGCAGGTCGGCCCCTACTTCTCGGCGGGCACATTATATACGTCTATATCCTAATATAACCTAACCTAACCCATCTAGACCCTGGCTGCTAATGTTTTACAAAATCCCGGTCGTGTCGGCGCGTACTTCTCGGTGGGGACATTGTATACGTCTATAACGTTATATATCCTAACCTAAGGGAACCTAACATCGCGGATGTAGTATTTCACAACATTTCTGGCGGGTCGGCGCCAATTCTCGGTGGGAAAATTATATACGTCTATAACGTAACATAACCTAACCTAACCCATCTAGCCCCTAGCTGGGAATGTTTTACAAAATCCCGGTCGTGTCGGCCCGTCCTTTTCCCTGGGGACATTATATACGTCTATAACTTTATATATCCTAACCTAAGGGAACCTAACATGTCGGATGTAGTATTTTCCAACATTCCTGGCGGGTCGGCCCCTACTTCTCGGTGGGCACATTATATACGTCTATATCGTAATATAACCTAACCTAACCCATCTAGACCCTCGCTGGTAATGTTTTACAAAATCCCGGTCGTGTCGGCCCGTACTTCGCGGTGGGGAAATTATATACGTCTATAACGTTATATATCCTAACCTAAGGGCACCTAACATCTCGGATGTAGTATTTTCCATCATTCCTGGCGGGTCGGCCCCTACTTCTCGGCGGGCACATTATATACGTCTATATCGTAATATAACCTAACCTAACCCATCTAGAACCTGGCTGGTAATGTTTTACAAAATCCCGGTCGTGTCGGCCCGTACTTCTCGGTGGGGACATTATATACGTCTATAACGTTATATATCCTAACCTAAGGGAACCTAAGATCGCGGATGTAGTATGTTCCAACATTCCTGGCGGGTCGGCCCCTACTTCTCGGCGGGCACATTATATACGTCTATATCGTAATATAACATAACCTAACCCATCTAGACCCTCGCTGGTAATGTTTTACAAAATCCCGGTCGTGTCGGCCCGTACTTCTCGGTGGGGACATTATATACGTCTATAACGTTATATATCCTAACCTAAGGGAACCTAACATCGCGGATGTAGTATTTCAGAACATTCCTGGAGGGTAGGCGCCAATTCTCGGTGGGAACATTATATACGTCTATATCGTAATATAACCTAACCTAACCCATCTAGACCCTCGCTGGTAATGTTTTACAAAATCCCGGTCGTGTCGGCCCGTACTTCTCGGTGGGGAAATTATATACGTCTATAACGTTATATATCCTAACCTAAGGGAACCTAACATCTCGGATGTAGTATTTTCCAACATTCCTGGCGGGTCGGCCCTACTTCTCGGTGGGGACATTATATACGTCTATAACTTTATATATCCTAACCTAAGGGAACCTAACATGTCGGATGTAGTATTTTCCAACATTCCTGGCAGGTCGGCCCCTACTTCTCGGCGGGCACATTATATACGTCTATATCGTAATATAACCTAACCTAACCCATCTAGACCCTGGCTGGTAATGTTTTACAAAATCCCGGTCGTGTCGGCGCGTACTTCTCGGTGGGGACATTGTATACGTCTATAACGTTATATATCCTGACCTAAGGGAACCTAACATCGCGGATGTAGTATTTCACAACATTCCTGGCGGGTCGGCGCCAATTCTCGGTGGGAAAATTATATACGTCTATAACGTAATATAACCTAACCTAACCCATCTAGACCCTCGCTGGTAATGTTTTACAAAATCCCGGTCGTGTCGGCCCGTACTTCTCGGTGGGGACATTATGTACGTCTATATCGTAGTATAACCTAACCTAACCCATCTAGACGCTGGCTGGTAATGTTTTACAAAATCCCGGTCGTGTCGGCCCGTACTTCTCGGTGGGGACATTATATACGTCTATAACGTTATATATCCTAACCTAAGGGAACCTAAGATCGCGGATGTAGTATTTCACAACATTCCTGGCGGGTCGGCGTCAATTCTCGGTGGGAACATTATATACGTCTATAACGTAATATAACCTAACCTAACCCATCTAGCCCCTAGCTGGGAATGTTTTACAAAATCCCGTCGTGTCGGCCCGTACATTTCCGTGGGGTCATTATGTACGTCTATAACGTTATATATCCTAACCCAAGGGAACCTAACATCTCGGATGTAGTATTTCACAACATTCTCGGCGGGTCGGCGCCAATTCTCGGTGGGAACATTATATACGTCTATAACGTAATATAACCTAACCTAACCCGTCTAGCCCCTCGCTGTAATGTTTTACAAAATCCCGGTCGTGTCGGCCCGTACTTCTCGGTGGGGACATTATATACGTCTATAACTTTATATATCCTAACCTAAGGGAACCTAACATGTCGGATGTAGTATTTTCCAACATTCCTGGCAGGTCGGCCCCTACTTCTCGGCGGGCACATTATATACGTCTATATCGTAATATAACCTAACCTAACCCATCTAGACCCTCGCTGGTAAAGTTTTACAAAATCCCGGTCGTGTCGGCCCGTACTTCTCGGTGGGGACATTATATACGTCTATAACTTTATATATCCTAACCTAAGGGAACCTAACATCTCGGATGTAGTATTTTCCTACATTCCTGGCAGGTCGGCCCCTACTTCTCGGTGGGCACATTATATACGTCTATATCGTAATATAACCTAACCTAACCCATCCAGACCCTCGCTGGTAATGTTTTACAAAATCCCGGTCGTGTCGGACCGTACTTCTCGGTGGGGACATTATATACGTCTATAACGTTATATATCCTAGCCTAAGGGAACCTAACATCGCGGATGTAGTATTTCACAACATTCCTGGCGGGTCGGCGCCAATTCTCGGTGGGAACATTATATACGTCTATAACGTAATATAACCTAACCTAACCCATCTAGCCCCTCGCTGTAATGTTTTACAAAATTCCGGTCGTGTCGTACCGTACGTCTCCGTGCGGACATTATATACGTCTATAACGTTATATATCCTAACCTAAGGCAACCTAACATCGCGGATGTAGTATTTCACAACATTCCTGGCGGGTCGGCGCCAATTCTCGGTGGGAACATTATATACGTCTATAACACAATATAACCTAACCTAACCCATCTAGCCCCTAGCTGGGAATGTTTTACAAAATCCCGGTCGTGTCGGCTCGTCCTTTTCCCTGGGGACATTATATACGTCTATAACTTTATATATCCTAACCTAAGGGAACCTAACATGTCGGATGTAGTATTTTCCAACATTCCTGGCAGGTCGGCCCCTACTTCTCGGCGGGCACATTATATACGTCTATATCGTAATATAACCTAACCTAACCCATCTAGACCCTCGCTGGTAAAGTTTTACAAAATCCCGGTCGTGTCGGCCCGTACTTCTCGGTGGGGACATTATATACGTCTATAACTTTATATATCCTAACCTAAGGGAACCTAACATCTCGGATGTAGTATTTTCCTACATTCCTGGCAGGTCGGCCCCTACTTCTCGGTGGGCACATTATATACGTCTATATCGTAATATAACCTAACCTAACCCATCTAGACCCTCGCTGGTAATGTTTTACAAAATCCCGGTCGTGTCGGACCGTACTTCTCGGTGGGGACATTATATACGTCTATAACGTTATATATCCTAACATAAGGGAACCTAAGATCGCGGATGTAGTATTTCACAACATTCCTGGCGGGTCGGCGTCAATTCTCAGTGGGAACATTATATACGTCTATAACGTAATATAACCTAACCTAACCCATCTTGCCCCTAGCTGGGAATGTTTTACAAAATCCCGTCGTGTCGGCCCGTACATTTCCGTGGGGTCATTATGTACGTCTATAACGTTATATATCCTAACCCAAGGGAACCTAACATCTCGGATGTAGTATTTCACAACATTCTCGGCGGGTCGGCGCCAATTCTCGGTGGGAACATTATATACGTCTATAACGTAATATAACCTAACCTAACCCGTCTAGCCCCTCGCTGTAATGTTTTACAAAATCCCGGTCGTGTCGTCCCGTACGTCGCCGTGCGGACATTATATACGTCTATAACGTTATATATCCTAACCTATTGCAACCTAACATCGCGGATGTAGTATTTCACAACATTCCTGGCGGGTCGGCGCCAATTCTCGGTGGGAACATTATATACGTCTATAACGTAATATAACCTAACCTAACCCATCTAGCCCATAGCTGGGAATGTTTTACAAAATCCCGGTCGTGTCGGCCCGTACTTTTCCGTGGAGACATTATATACGTCTATAACTTTATATATCCTAACCTAAGGGAAACAAACATCTCGGATGTAGTATTTTCCAACATTCCTGGCGGGTCGGCCCCTTTTTCTCGGCGGGCACATTATATACGTCTATATCGTAATATAACCTAACCTAACCCATCTAGACCCTGGCTGGTAATGTTTTACAAAATCCCGGTCGTGTCGGCCCGTACTTCTCGGTGGGGACATTATGTACGTCTGTAACTTTATATATCCTAACCTAAGGGAACCTAAGATCGCGGATGTATTATTTCACAACATTCCTGGCGTGTCGGCGTCAATTCTCGGTGGGAACATTATATACGTCTATAACGTAATATAACCTAACCTAACCCATCTAGCCCCTAACTGGGAATGTTTTACAAAATCCCGCCGTGTCGGCCCGTACTTTTCCGTGGGGACATTATATACGTCTATAACTTTATATATCCTAACCTAAGGGAACATAACATCTCGGATGTAGTATGTTCCAACATTCCTGGCGGGTCGGCCCCTACTTCTCGGCGGGCACATTATATACGTCTATATCGTAATATAACATAACCTAACCCATCTAGACCCTCGCTGGTAATGTTTTACAAAATCCCGGTCGTGTCGGCCCGTACTTCTCGGTGGGGACATTATATACGTCTATAACGTTATATATCCTAACCTAAGGGAACCTAACATCGCGGATGTAGTATTTCAGAACATTCCTGGAGGGTAGGCGCCAATTCTCGGTGGGAACATTATATACGTCTATATCGTAATATAACCTAACCTAACCCATCTAGACCCTCGCTGGTAATGTTTTACAAAATCCCGGTCGTGTCGGCCCGTACTTCTCGGTGGGGAAATTATATACGTCTATAACGTTATATATCCTAACCTAAGGGAACCTAACATCTCGGATGTAGTATTTTCCAACATTCCTGGCGGGTCGGCCCTACTTCTCGGTGGGGACATTATATACGTCTATAACTTTATATATCCTAACCTAAGGGAACCTAACATGTCGGATGTAGTATTTTCCAACATTCCTGGCAGGTCGGCCCCTACTTCTCGGCGGGCACATTATATACGTCTATATCGTAATATAACCTAACCTAACCCATCTAGACCCTGGCTGGTAATGTTTTACAAAATCCCGGTCGTGTCGGCGCGTACTTCTCGGTGGGGACATTGTATACGTCTATAACGTTATATATCCTGACCTAAGGGAACCTAACATCGCGGATGTAGTATTTCACAACATTCCTGGCGGGTCGGCGCCAATTCTCGGTGGGAAAATTATATACGTCTATAACGTAATATAACCTAACCTAACCCATCTAGACCCTCGCTGGTAATGTTTTACAAAATCCCGGTCGTGTCGGCCCGTACTTCTCGGTGGGGACATTATGTACGTCTATATCGTAGTATAACCTAACCTAACCCATCTAGACGCTGGCTGGTAATGTTTTACAAAATCCCGGTCGTGTCGGCCCGTACTTCTCGGTGGGGACATTATATACGTCTATAACGTTATATATCCTAACCTAAGGGAACCTAAGATCGCGGATGTAGTATTTCACAACATTCCTGGCGGGTCGGCGTCAATTCTCGGTGGGAACATTATATACGTCTATAACGTAATATAACCTAACCTAACCCATCTAGCCCCTAGCTGGGAATGTTTTACAAAATCCCGTCGTGTCGGCCCGTACATTTCCGTGGGGTCATTATGTACGTCTATAACGTTATATATCCTAACCCAAGGGAACCTAACATCTCGGATGTAGTATTTCACAACATTCTCGGCGGGTCGGCGCCAATTCTCGGTGGGAACATTATATACGTCTATAACGTAATATAACCTAACCTAACCCGTCTAGCCCCTCGCTGTAATGTTTTACAAAATCCCGGTCGTGTCGGCCCGTACTTCTCGGTGGGGACATTATATACGTCTATAACTTTATATATCCTAACCTAAGGGAACCTAACATGTCGGATGTAGTATTTTCCAACATTCCTGGCAGGTCGGCCCCTACTTCTCGGCGGGCACATTATATACGTCTATATCGTAATATAACCTAACCTAACCCATCTAGACCCTCGCTGGTAAAGTTTTACAAAATCCCGGTCGTGTCGGCCCGTACTTCTCGGTGGGGACATTATATACGTCTATAACTTTATATATCCTAACCTAAGGGAACCTAACATCTCGGATGTAGTATTTTCCTACATTCCTGGCAGGTCGGCCCCTACTTCTCGGTGGGCACATTATATACGTCTATATCGTAATATAACCTAACCTAACCCATCCAGACCCTCGCTGGTAATGTTTTACAAAATCCCGGTCGTGTCGGACCGTACTTCTCGGTGGGGACATTATATACGTCTATAACGTTATATATCCTAGCCTAAGGGAACCTAACATCGCGGATGTAGTATTTCACAACATTCCTGGCGGGTCGGCGCCAATTCTCGGTGGGAACATTATATACGTCTATAACGTAATATAACCTAACCTAACCCATCTAGCCCCTCGCTGTAATGTTTTACAAAATTCCGGTCGTGTCGTACCGTACGTCTCCGTGCGGACATTATATACGTCTATAACGTTATATATCCTAACCTAAGGCAACCTAACATCGCGGATGTAGTATTTCACAACATTCCTGGCGGGTCGGCGCCAATTCTCGGTGGGAACATTATATACGTCTATAACACAATATAACCTAACCTAACCCATCTAGCCCCTAGCTGGGAATGTTTTACAAAATCCCGGTCGTGTCGGCTCGTCCTTTTCCCTGGGGACATTATATACGTCTATAACTTTATATATCCTAACCTAAGGGAACCTAACATGTCGGATGTAGTATTTTCCAACATTCCTGGCAGGTCGGCCCCTACTTCTCGGCGGGCACATTATATACGTCTATATCGTAATATAACCTAACCTAACCCATCTAGACCCTCGCTGGTAAAGTTTTACAAAATCCCGGTCGTGTCGGCCCGTACTTCTCGGTGGGGACATTATATACGTCTATAACTTTATATATCCTAACCTAAGGGAACCTAACATCTCGGATGTAGTATTTTCCTACATTCCTGGCAGGTCGGCCCCTACTTCTCGGTGGGCACATTATATACGTCTATATCGTAATATAACCTAACCTAACCCATCTAGACCCTCGCTGGTAATGTTTTACAAAATCCCGGTCGTGTCGGACCGTACTTCTCGGTGGGGACATTATATACGTCTATAACGTTATATATCCTAACATAAGGGAACCTAAGATCGCGGATGTAGTATTTCACAACATTCCTGGCGGGTCGGCGTCAATTCTCAGTGGGAACATTATATACGTCTATAACGTAATATAACCTAACCTAACCCATCTTGCCCCTAGCTGGGAATGTTTTACAAAATCCCGTCGTGTCGGCCCGTACATTTCCGTGGGGTCATTATGTACGTCTATAACGTTATATATCCTAACCCAAGGGAACCTAACATCTCGGATGTAGTATTTCACAACATTCTCGGCGGGTCGGCGCCAATTCTCGGTGGGAACATTATATACGTCTATAACGTAATATAACCTAACCTAACCCGTCTAGCCCCTCGCTGTAATGTTTTACAAAATCCCGGTCGTGTCGTCCCGTACGTCGCCGTGCGGACATTATATACGTCTATAACGTTATATATCCTAACCTATTGCAACCTAACATCGCGGATGTAGTATTTCACAACATTCCTGGCGGGTCGGCGCCAATTCTCGGTGGGAACATTATATACGTCTATAACGTAATATAACCTAACCTAACCCATCTAGCCCATAGCTGGGAATGTTTTACAAAATCCCGGTCGTGTCGGCCCGTACTTTTCCGTGGAGACATTATATACGTCTATAACTTTATATATCCTAACCTAAGGGAAACAAACATCTCGGATGTAGTATTTTCCAACATTCCTGGCGGGTCGGCCCCTTTTTCTCGGCGGGCACATTATATACGTCTATATCGTAATATAACCTAACCTAACCCATCTAGACCCTGGCTGGTAATGTTTTACAAAATCCCGGTCGTGTCGGCCCGTACTTCTCGGTGGGGACATTATGTACGTCTGTAACTTTATATATCCTAACCTAAGGGAACCTAAGATCGCGGATGTATTATTTCACAACATTCCTGGCGTGTCGGCGTCAATTCTCGGTGGGAACATTATATACGTCTATAACGTAATATAACCTAACCTAACCCATCTAGCCCCTAACTGGGAATGTTTTACAAAATCCCGCCGTGTCGGCCCGTACTTTTCCGTGGGGACATTATATACGTCTATAACTTTATATATCCTAACCTAAGGGAACATAACATCTCGGATGTAGTATGTTCCAACATTCCTGGCGGGTCGGCCCCTACTTCTCGGCGGGCACATTATATACGTCTATATCGTAATATAACCTAACCTAACCCATCTAGACCCTGGCTGGTAATATTTTACAAAATCCCGGTCGTGTCGGCGCGTACTTCTCGGTGGGGACATTGTATACGTCTATAACGTTATATATCCTGACCTAAGGGAACCTAACATCGCGGATGTAGTATTTCACAACATTCCTGGCGGGTCGGCGCCAATTCTCGGTGGGAAAACTATATACGTCTATAACGTAATATAACCTAACCTAACCCATCTAGACCCTGGCTGGTAATGTTTTACAAAATCCCGGTCGTGTTGGCGCGTACTTCTCGGTGGGGACATTATATACGTCTATAACTTTATATATCCTAACCTAAGGGAACCTAACATCTCGGATGTAGTATTTTCCTACATTCCTGGCAGTTCGGCCCCTACTTCTCGGTGGGCACATTATATACGTCTATATCGTAATATAACCTAACCTAACCCATCTAGCCCCTCGCTGTAATGTTTTACAAAATTCCGGTCGTGTCGTACCGTACGTCTCCGTGCGGACATTATATACGTCTATAACGTTATATATCCTAACCTAAGGCAACCTAACATCGCGGATGTAGTATTTCACAACATTCCTGGCGGGTCGGCGCCAATTCTCGGTGGGAACATTATATACGTCTATAACACAATATAACCTAACCTAACCCATCTAGCACCTAGCTGGGAATGTTTTACAAAATCCCGGTCGTGTCGGCCCGTCCTTTTCCCTGGGGACATTATATACGTCTATAACTTTATATATCCTAACCTAAGGGAACCTAACATGTCGGATGTAGTATTTTCCAACATTCCTGGCAGGTCGGCCCCTACTTCTCGGCGGGCACATTATATACGTCTATATCGTAATATAACCTAACCTAACCCATCTAGACCCTCGCTGGTAAAGTTTTACAAAATCCCGGTCGTGTCGGCCCGTACTTCTCGGTGGGGACATTATATACGTCTATAACTTTATATATCCTAACCTAAGGGAACCTAACATCTCGGATGTAGTATTTTCCTACATTCCTGGCAGGTCGGCCCCTACTTCTCGGTGGGCACATTATATACGTCTATATCGTAATATAACCTAACCTAACCCATCTAGACCCTCGCTGGTAATGTTTTACAAAATCCCGGTCGTGTCGGACCGTACTTCTCGGTGGGGACATTATATACGTCTATAACGTTATATATCCTAACATAAGGGAACCTAAGATCGCGGTGTAGTATTTCACAACATTCCTGGCGGGTCGGCGTCAATTCTCAGTGGGAACATTATATACGTCTATAACGTAATATAACCTAACCTAACCCATCTAGCCCCTAGCTGGGAATGTTTTACAAAATCCCGTCGTGTCGGCCCGTACATTTCCGTGGGGTCATTATGTACGTCTATAACGTTATATATCCTAACCCAAGGGAACCTAACATCTCGGATGTAGTATTTCACAACATTCTCGGCGGGTCGGCGCCAATTCTCGGTGGGAACATTATATACGTCTATAACGTAATATAACCTAACCTAACCCGTCTAGCCCCTCGCTGTAATGTTTTACAAAATCCCGGTCGTGTCGTCCCGTACGTCGCCGTGCGGACATTATATACGTCTATAACGTTATATATCCTAACCTTTTGCAACCTAACATCGCGGATGTAGTATTTCACAACATTCCTGGCGGGTCGGCGCCAATTCTCGGTGGGAACATTATATACGTCTATAACGTAATATAACCTAACCTAACCCATCTAGCCCATAGCTGGGAATGTTTTACAAAATCCCGGTCGTGTCGGCCCGTACTTTTCCGTGGAGACATTATATACGTCTATAACTTTATATATCCTAACCTAAGGGAAACAAACATCGCGGATGTAGTATTTTCCAACATTCCTGGCGGGTCGGCCCCTTCTTCTCGGCGGGCACATTATATACGTCTATATCGTAATATAAGCTAACCTAACCCATCTAGACCCTGGCTGGTAATGTTTTACAAAATCCCGGTCGTGTCGGCCCGTACTTCTCGGTGGGGACATTATGTACGTCTGTAACTTTATATATCCTAACCTAAGGGAACCTAAGATCGCGGATGTATTATTTCACAACATTCCTGGCGTGTCGGCGTCAATTCTCGGTGGGAACATTATATACGTCTATAACGTAATATAACCTAACCTAACCCATCTAGCCCCTAACTGGGAATGTTTTACAAAATCCCGCCGTGTCGGCCCGTACTTTTCCGTGGGGACATTATATACGTCTATAACTTTATATATCCTAACCTAAGGGAACATAACATCTCGGATGTAGTATGTTCCAACATTCCTGGCGGGTCGGCCCCTACTTCTCGGCGGGCACATTATATACGTCTATATCGTAATATAACCTAACCTAACCCATCTAGACCCTGGCTGGTAATATTTTACAAAATCCCGGTCGTGTCGGCGCGTACTTCTCGGTGGGGACATTGTATACGTCTATAACGTTATATATCCTGACCTAAGGGAACCTAACATCGCGGATGTAGTATTTCACAACATTCCTGGCGGGTCGGCGCCAATTCTCGGTGGGAAAACTATATACGTCTATAACGTAATATAACCTAACCTAACCCATCTAGACCCTCGCTGGTAATGTTTTACAAAATCCCGGTCGTGTCGGCGCGTACTTCTCGGTGGGGACATTATATACGTCTATAACTTTATATATCCTAACCTAAGGGAACCTAACATCTCGGATGTAGTATTTTCCTACATTCCTGGCAGTTCGGCCCCTACTTCTCGGTGGGCACATTATATACGTCTATATCGTAATATAACCTAACCTAACCCATCTAGACCCTCGCTGGTAATGTTTTACAAAATCCCGGTCGTGTCGGACCGTTCTTCTCGGTGGGGACATTATATACGTCTATAACGTTATATATCCTAGCCTAAGGGAACCTAACATCGCGGATGTAGTATTTCACAACATTCCTGGCGGGTCGGCGCCAATTCTCGGTGGGAACATTATATACGTCTATAACGTAATATAACCTAACCTAACCCATCTAGCCCCTCGCTGTAATGTTTTACAAAATTCCGGTCGTGTCGTCCCGTACGTCTCCGTGCGGACATTATATACGTATATAACGTTATATATCCTAACTTAAGGCAACCTAACATCGCGGATGTAGTATTTCACAACATTCCTGGCGGGTCGGCGCCAATTCTCGGTGGGAACATTATATACGTCTATAACGCAATATAACCTAACCTAACCCATCTAGCCCCTAGCTGGGAATGTTTTACAAAATCCCGGTCGTGTCGGCCCGTCCTTTTCCCTGGGGACATTATATACGTCTATAACTTTATATATCCTAACCTAAGGGAACCTAACATCTCGGATGTAGTATTTTCCAACATTCCTGGCGGGTCGGCGCCAATTCTCGGTGGGAACATTATATACGTCCATAACGTAATATAACCTAACCTAACCCATCTAGCCCCTAGCTGGGAATGTTTTACAAAATCCCAGTCGTGTCGGCCCGTACGTCTCGGTGGTTACATTATATACGTCTATAACTTTATATATCCTAACCTAAGGGAACCTAACATCTCGGATGTAGTATTTTCCAACATTCCTGGCAGGTCGGCCCCTACTTCTCGGTGGGCACATTATATACGTCTAAATCGTAATATAACCTAACCTAACCCATCTAGACCCTCGCTGGTAATGTTTTACAAAATCCCGGTCGTGTCGGCCCGTACTTCTCGGTGGGGACATTGTATACGTCTATAACGTTGTATATCCTAACCTAAGGGAACCTAACATCGCGGTTGTACTATTTCACATCATTCCTGGCGGGTCGGCGCCAATTCTCGGTGGGAACATTATATACGTCTATAACGTAATATAACCTAACCTAACCCATCTAGCCCCTAGCTGGGAATGTTTTTCAAAATCCCGGTCGTGTCGGCCCGTACTTCTCGGTTGGGACATTATATACGTCTATAACTTTATATATCCTAACCTAAGGGAACCTAACATCTCGGATGTAGTATTTTCCAACATACCTGGCAGGTCGGCCCCTACTTCTCGGTGGGCACATTATATACGTCTATATCGTAATATAACCTAACCTAACCCATCTAGCCCCTCGCTGTAATGTTTTACAAAATTCCGGTCGTGTCGTACCGTACGTCTCCGTGCGGACATTATATACGTCTATAACGTTATATATCCTAACCTAAGGCAACCTAACATCGCGGATGTAGTATTTCACAACATTCCTGGCGGGTCGGCGCCAATTCTCGGTGGGAACATTATATACGTCTATAACACAATATAACCTAACCTAACCCATCTAGCACCTAGCTGGGAATGTTTTACAAAATCCCGGTCGTGTCGGCCCGTCCTTTTCCCTGGGGACATTATATACGTCTATAACTTTATATATCCTAACCTAAGGGAACCTAACATGTCGGATGTAGTATTTTCCAACATTCCTGGCAGGTCGGCCCCTACTTCTCGGCGGGCACATTATATACGTCTATATCGTAATATAACCTAACCTAACCCATCTAGACACTCGCTGGTAAAGTTTTACAAAATCCCGGTCGTGTCGGCCCGTACTTCTCGGTGGGGACATTATATACGTCTATAACTTTATATATCCTAACCTAAGGGAACCTAACATCTCGGATGTAGTATTTTCCTACATTCCTGGCAGGTCGGCCCCTACTTCTCGGTGGGCACATTATATACGTCTATATCGTAATATAACCTAACCTAACCCATCTAGACCCTCGCTGGTAATGTTTTACAAAATCCCGGTCGTGTCGGACCGTACTTCTCGGTGGGGACATTATATACGTCTATAACGTTATATATCCTAACATAAGGGAACCTAAGATCGCGGTGTAGTATTTCACAACATTCCTGGCGGGTCGGCGTCAATTCTCAGTGGGAACATTATATACGTCTATAACGTAATATAACCTAACCTAACCCATCTAGCCCCTAGCTGGGAATGTTTTACAAAATCCCGTCGTGTCGGCCCGTACATTTCCGTGGGGTCATTATGTACGTCTATAACGTTATATATCCTAACCCAAGGGAACCTAACATCTCGGATGTAGTATTTCACAACATTCTCGGCGGGTCGGCGCCAATTCTCGGTGGGAACATTATATACGTCTATAACGTAATATAACCTAACCTAACCCGTCTAGCCCCTCGCTGTAATGTTTTACTAAATCCCGGTCGTGTCGTCCCGTACGTCGCCGTGCGGACATTATATACGTCTATAACGTTATATATCCTAACCTATTGCAACCTAACATCGCGGATGTAGTATTTCACAACATTCCTGGCGGGTCGGCGCCAATTCTCGGTGGGAACATTATATACGTCTATAACGTAATATAACCTAACCTAACCCATCTAGCCCATAGCTGGGAATGTTTTACAAAATCCCGGTCGTGTCGGCCCGTACTTTTCCGTGGAGACATTATATACGTCTATAACTTTATATATCCTAACCTAAGGGAAACAAACATCTCGGATGTAGTATTTTCCAACATTCCTGGCGGGTCGGCCCCTTCTTCTCGGCGGGCACATTATATACGTCTATATCGTAATATAAGCTAACCTAACCCATCTAGACCCTGGCTGGTAATGTTTTACAAAATCCCGGTCGTGTCGGCCCGTACTTCTCGGTGGGGACATTATGTACGTCTGTAACTTTATATATCCTAACCTAAGGGAACCTAAGATCGCGGATGTATTATTTCACAACATTCCTGGCGTGTCGGCGTCAATTCTCGGTGGGAACATTATATACGTCTATAACGTAATATAACCTAACCTAACCCATCTAGCCCCTAACTGGGAATGTTTTACAAAATCCCGCCGTGTCGGCCCGTACTTTTCCGTGGGGACATTATATACGTCTATAACTTTATATATCCTAACCTAAGGGAACATAACATCTCGGATGTAGTATGTTCCAACATTCCTGGCGGGTCGGCCCCTACTTCTCGGCGGGCACATTATATACGTCTATATCGTAATATAACCTAACCTAACCCATCTAGACCCTGGCTGGTAATATTTTACAAAATCCCGGTCGTGTCGGCGCGTACTTCTCGGTGGGGACATTGTATACGTCTATAACGTTATATATCCTGACCTAAGGGAACCTAACATCGCGGATGTAGTATTTCACAACATTCCTGGCGGGTCGGCGCCAATTCTCGGTGGGAAAACTATATACGTCTATAACGTAATATAACCTAACCTAACCCATCTAGACCCTCGCTGGTAATGTTTTACAAAATCCCGGTCGTGTCGGCCCGTACTTCTCGGTGGGGACATTATATACGTCTATAACTTTATAAATCCTAACCTAAGGGAACCTAACATCTCGGATGTAGTATTTTCCAACATTCCTGGCAGGTCGGCCCCTAATTCTCGGCGGGCACATTATATACGTCTATATCGTAATATAACCTAACCTAACCCATCTAGACCCTGGCTGGTAATGTTTTACAAAATCCCGGTCGTGTCGGCGCGTACTTCTCGGTGGGGACATTATATACGTCTATAACTTTATATATCCTAACCTAAGGGAACCTAACATCTCGGATGTAGTATTTTCCTACATTCCTGGCAGTTCGGCCCCTACTTCTCGGTGGGCACATTATATACGTCTATATCGTAATATAACCTAACCTAACCCATCTAGACCCTCGCTGGTAATGTTTTACAAAATCCCGGTCGTGTCGGACCGTTCTTCTCGGTGGGGACATTATATACGTCTATAACGTTATATATCCTAGCCTAAGGGAACCTAACATCGCGGATGTAGTATTTCACAACATTCCTGGCGGGTCGGCGCCAATTCTCGGTGGGAACATTATATACGTCTATAACGTAATATAACCTAACCTAACCCATCTAGCCCCTCGCTGTAATGTTTTACAAAATTCCGGTCGTGTCGTCCCGTACGTCTCCGTGCGGACATTATATACGTATATAACGTTATATATCCTAACCTAAGGCAACCTAACATCGCGGATGTAGTATTTCACAACATTCCTGGCGGGTCGGCGCCAATTCTCGGTGGGAACATTATATACGTCTATAACGCAATATAACCTAACCTAACCCATCTAGCCCCTAGCTGGGAATGTTTTACAAAATCCCGGTCGTGTCGGCCCGTCCTTTTCCCTGGGGACATTATATACGTCTATAACTTTATATATCCTAACCTAAGGGAACCTAACATCTCGGATGTAGTATTTTCCAACATTCCTGGCGGGTCGGCGCCAATTCTCGGTGGGAACATTATATACGTCCATAACGTAATATAACCTAACCTAACCCATCTAGCCCCTAGCTGGGAATGTTTTACAAAATCCCAGTCGTGTCGGCCCGTACGTCTCGGTGGTTACATTATATACGTCTATAACTTTATATATCCTAACCTAAGGGAACCTAACATCTCGGATGTAGTATTTTCCAACATTCCTGGCAGGTCGGCCCCTACTTCTCGGTGGGCACATTATATACGTCTAAATCGTAATATAACCTAACCTAACCCATCTAGACCCTCGCTGGTAATGTTTTACAAAATCCCGGTCGTGTCGGCCCGTACTTCTCGGTGGGGACATTGTATACGTCTATAACGTTGTATATCCTAACCTAAGGGAACCTAACATCGCGGTTGTACTATTTCACATCATTCCTGGCGGGTCGGCGCCAATTCTCGGTGGGAACATTATATACGTCTATAACGTAATATAACCTAACCTAACCCATCTAGCCCCTAGCTGGGAATGTTTTTCAAAATCCCGGTCGTGTCGGCCCGTACTTCTCGGTTGGGACATTATATACGTCTATAACTTTATATATCCTAACCTAAGGGAACCTAACATCTCGGATGTAGTATTTTCCAACATACCTGGCAGGTCGGCCCCTACTTCTCGGCGGGCACATTATATACGTCTATATCCTAATATAACCTAACCTAACCCATCTAGACCCTGGCTGCTAATGTTTTACAAAATCCCGGTCGTGTCGGCGCGTACTTCTCGGTGGGGACATTGTATACGTCTATAACGTTATATATCCTAACCTAAGGGAACCTAACATCGCGGATGTAGTATTTCACAACATTTCTGGCGGGTCGGCGCCAATTCTCGGTGGGAAAATTATATACGTCTATAACGTAACATAACCTAACCTAACCCATCTAGCCCCTAGCTGGGAATGTTTTACAAAATCCCGGTCGTGTCGGCCCGTCCTTTTCCCTGGGGACATTATATACGTCTATAACTTTATATATCCTAACCTAAGGGAACCTAACATGTCGGATGTAGTATTTTCCAACATTCCTGGCGGGTCGGCCCCTACTTCTCGGTGGGCACATTATATACGTCTATATCGTAATATATCCTAACCTAACCCATCTAGACCCTCGCTGGTAATGTTTTACAAAATCCCCGTCGGGTCGGCCCGTACTACTCGGTGCGGACATTATATACGTCCATAACGTTATATATCCTAACCTAAGGCAACTTAACATCTCGGGTGTAGTATTTTCCAACATTCCTGGCGGGTCGGCGCCAATTCTCGGTGGGAAAATTATATACGTTTATAACGTAATATAACCTAACCTAACCCATTTAGCCCCTAGCTGGGAATGTTTTACAAAATCCCGGTCGTGTCGGCCCGTACTTTTCCGTGGGGACATTATATACGTCTATAACTTTATATATCCTAACCTAAGGGAACCTAACATCTCGGATGTACTATTTTCCAACATTCCTGGCGGGTCGGACCCTACTTCTCGGTGGACACATTATATACGTCTATATCGTAATTTAACCTAACCTAACCCATCTAGCCCCTAGCTGGGAATGTTTTACAAAATCCCGGTCGTGTCGGCCCGTTCTTCTCGGTGGGGACATTATATACGTCTATAACGTTATATATCCTAACCTAAGGGAACCTAACATCGCGGATGTAGTATTTCACAACATTCCTGGCGGGTCGGGGCCAATTATCGGTGGGAACATTATATTGTCTATAACGTAATATAACCGAACCTACCCCATCTAGCCCCTAGCTGGGAATGTTTTACAAAATCGCGGTCGTGTCGGCCCGTACTTCTCGGTGGGGACATTGTATACGTCTATAACTTTATAAATCCTAACCTAAGGGAACCTAACATCTCGGATGTAGTATTTTCCAACATTCCTGGCAGGTCGGCCCCTACTTCTCGGCGGGCACATTATATACGTCTATATCCTAATATAACCTAACCTAACCCATCTAGACCCTGGCTGCTAATGTTTTACAAAATCCCGGTCGTGTCGGCGCGTACTTCTCGCTGGGGACATTGTATACGTCTATAACGTTATATATCCTAGCCTAAGGGAACCTAACATCGCGGATGTAGGATTTCACAACATTCCTGGCGGGTCGGCGCCAATTCTCGGTGGGAACATTATATACGTCTATAATGTAATATAACCTAACCTAACCCATCTAGCCCCTCGCTGTAATGTTTTACAAAATTCCGGTCGTGTCGTCCCGTACGTCTCCGTGCGGACATTATATACGTCTATAACGTTATATATCCTAGCCTAAGGGAACCTAACATCGCGGATGTAGTATTTCACAACATTCCTGGCGGGTCGGCGCCAATTCTCGGTGGGAACATTATATACGTCTATATCGTAATATAACTTAACCTAACCCATCTAGACCCTGGCTGGTAATGTTTTACAAAATCCCGGTCGTGTCGGCCCGTACTTCTCGGTGTGGACATTATATACGTCTATAACTTTATATATCCTAACCTAAGGGAACCTAACATCTCGGATGTAGTATTTTCCAACATTCCCGGCGGGTCGGCCCCTACTTCTCGGCGGGCACATTATATACGTCTATATCGTAACATAACCTAACCTAACCCATCTAGACCCTGGCTGGTAATGTTTTACAAAATCCCGGTCGTGTAGGACCGAACTTCTCGGTGGGGACATTGTATACGTTTATAACGTTATATATCCTGACCTAAGGGAACCTATCATCGCGGATGTAGTATTTCACAACATTCCTGGCGGGTCGGCGCCAATTCTCGGTGGGAAAATTATATACGTCTATAACGTAATATAACCTAACCTAACCCATCTAGATCCTCGCTGGTAATGTTTTACAAAATCCCGGTCGTGTCGGCCCGTACTTCTCGGTGGGGACATTATATACGTCTATAACTTTATATATCCTAACCTAAGGGAACCTAACATCTCGGATGTAGTATTTTCCAACATTCCCGGCGGGTCGGCCCCTACTTCTCGGCGGGCACATTATATACCTCTATATCGTAACATAACCTAACCTAACCCATCTAAACCCTGGCTGGTAATGTTTTACAAAATCCCGGTCGTGTCGGACTGAACCTCTCGGTGGGGACATTGTATACGTCTATAACGTTATATATCCTGACCTAAGGGAACCTAACATCGCGGATGTAGTATTTCACAACATTCCTGGCGGGTCGGCGCCAATTCTCGGTGGGAAAATTATATACGTCTATAACGTAATATAACCTAGCCTAACCCATCTAGACCCTCGCTGGTAAAGTTTTACAAAATCCCGGTCGTGTCGGCCCGGACTTCTCGGTGGGGACATTATATACGTCTATAACTTTATATATCCTAACCTAAGGGAACCTAACATCTCGGATGTAGTATTTTCCTACATTCCTGGCAGGTCGGTCCCTACTTCTCGGTGGGCACATTATATACGTCTATATCGTAATATAACCTAACCTAACCCATCTAGACCCTCGCTGGTAATGTTTTACAAAATCCCGGTCGTGTCGGACCGTACTTCTCGGTGGGGACATTATATACGTCTATAACGTTATATATCCTAGCCTAAGGGAACCTAACATCGCGGATGTAGTATTTCACAACATTCCTGGCGGGTCGGCGCCAATTCTCGGTGGGAACATTATATACGTCTATAACGTAATATAACCTAACCTAACCCATCTAGCCCCTGGCTGTAATGTTTTACAAAATTCCGGTCGTGTCGTCCCGTACGTCTCCGTGCGGACATTATATACGTCTATAACGTTATATATCCTAACCTAAGGGAACCTAACATCGCGGATGTAGTATTTCACAACATTCCTGGCGGGTCGGCGCCAATTCTCGGTGGGAACATTATATACGTCTATATCGTAATATAACCTAACCTAACCCATCTAGACCCTGGCTGGTAATGTTTTACAAAATCCCGGTCGTGTCGGCGCGTACTTCTCGGTGGGGACATTGTATACGTCTATAACTTTATATATCCTAACCTAAGGGAACCTAACATCTCGGATGTAGTATTTTCCAACATTCCTGGCGGGTCGGCGCCAATACTCGGTGGGAACATTATATACGTCTATAACGTTATATAACCTAACCTAACCCATCTAGCCCCTAGCTGCGAATGTTTTACCAAATCCCGGTCGTGTCGGCCCGTACTTCTCGGTGGGGACATTATATACGTCTATAACATTATATATCCTAACCTAAGGGAACCTAACATCTCGGATGTAGTATTTTCCAACATTCCTGGCGGGTCGGCCCCTACTTCTCGGCGGGCACATTATATACGTCTATATCGTAACATAACCTAACCTAACCCATCTAGACCCTGGCTGGTAATGTTTTACAAAATCCCGGTCGTGTCGACCCGTACTTCTCGGTGGGGACATTATATACGTCTATAACGTTATATATCCTAACCTAAGGGAACCTAACATATCGGATGTAGTATTTTCCAACATTCCTGGCGGGTCGGCGCCAATACTCGGTGGGAACATTATATACGTCTATAACGTTATATAACCTAACCTAACCCATCTAGCCCCTAGCTGGGAATGTTTTACAAAATCCCGGTCGTGTCGACCCGTTCTTCTCGGTGGGGACATTATATACGTCTATAATGTTATATATCCTAACCTAAGGGAACCTAACATCGCGGATGTAGTATTTCACAACATTCCTGGCGGGTCGGCGCCAATTATCGGTGGGAACATTATATTGTCTATAACGTAATATAACCGAACCTACCCCATCTAGCCCCTAGCTGGGAATGTTTTACAAAATCCCGGTCGTGTCGGCCCGCACTTCTCGGTGGGGACATTGTATACGTCTATAACGTTATATATCCTAACCTAAGGGAACCTAACATCTCGGATGTAGTATTTTCCAACATTCCCGGGGGTTCGGCCCCTACTTCTCGGTGGGCACATTATATACGTCTATATCGTAATATAACCTAACCTAACCCATCTAGACCCTGGCTGGTAATGTTTTACAAAATCCCGGTCGTGTCGGCCCGTACTTCTCGGTGGGGACATTATATACGTCTATAACGTTATATATCCTAACCTAAGGGAACCTAAGATCGCGGATGTAGTATTTCACAACATTCCTGGCGGGTCGGCGCCAATTCTCGGTGGGAACATTATATACGTCTATAACGTAATATAACCTAACCTAACCCATCTAGCCCCTGGCTGTAATGTTTTACAAAATTCCGGTCGTGTCGTCCCGTACGTCTCCGTGCGGACATTATATACGTCTATAACGTTATATATCCTAACCTAAGGGAACCTAACATCGCGGATGTAGTATTTCACAACATTCCTGGCGGGTCGGCGCCAATTATCGGTGGGAACATTATATTGTCTATAACGTAATATAACCGAACCTACCCCATCTAGCCCCTAGCTGGGAATGTTTTACAAAATCCCGGTCGTGTCGGCCCGCACTTCTCGGTGGGGACATTGTATACGTCTATAACGTTATATATCCTAACCTAAGGGAACCTAACATCTCGGATGTAGTATTTTCCAACATTCCCGGGGGTTCGGCCCCTACTTCTCGGTGGGCACATTATATACGTCTATATCGTAATATAACCTAACCTAACCCATCTAGACCCTGGCTGGTAATGTTTTACAAAATCCCGGGCGTGTCGGCCCTTACTTCTCGGAACCTAACATCTCGGATGTAGTATTTTCCAACATTCCTGGCAGGTCGGCCCCTACTTCTCGGCGGGCACATTATATACGTCTATATCGTAACATAACCTAACCTAACCCATCTAGACCCTGGCTGGTAATGTTTTACAAAATCCCGGTCGTGTCGGCGCGTACTTCTCGGTGGGGACATTGTATACGTCTATAACGTTGTATATCCTGACCTAAGGGAACCTAACATCGCGGATGTAGTATTTCACAACATTCCTGGCGGATCGGCGCCAATTCTCGGTGGGAACATTATATACGTCTATAACGTAATATAACCTAACCTAACCCATCTAGCCCCTAGCTGGGAATGTTTTACAAAATCCCGGTCGTGTCGGCCCGTACTTTTCCGTGGGGACATTATATACGTCTATAACTTTATATATCCTAACCTAAGGGAACCTAACATCGCGGATGTAGTATTTCACATCATTCCTGGCGGGTCGGCGCCAATTCTCGGTGGCAACATTATATACGTCTATAACGTAATATAACCGAACCTAACCCATCTAGCCCCCCGCTGGTAACGTTTTACGAAATCCCGGCCGTATCGTCCCGTACGTCTCGTTGCGGGCATTATATACGTCTATAACTTTATATATCCTAACCTAAGGGAACCTAACATCTCGGATGTAGTATTTTCCTACATTCCTGGCAGGTCGGTCCCTACTTCTCGGTGGGCACATTATATACGTCTATATCGTAATATAACCTAACCTAACCCATCTAGACACTCGCTGGTAATGTTTTACAAAATCCCGGTCGTGTCGGACCGTACTTCTCGGTGGGGACATTATATACGTCTATAACGTTATATATCCTAGCCTAAGGGAACCTAACATCGCGGATGTAGTATTTCACAACATTCCTGGCGGGTCGGCGCCAATTCTCGGTGGGAACATTATATACGTCTATAACGTAATATAACCTAACCTAACCCATCTAGCCCCTGGCTGTAATGTTTTACAAAATTCCGGTCGTGTCGTCCCGTACGTCTCCGTGCGGACATTATATACGTCTATAACGTTATATATCCTAACCTAAGGGAACCTAACATCGCGGATGTAGTATTTCACAACATTCCTGGCGGGTCGGCGCCAATTCTCGGTGGGAACATTATATACGTCTATATCGTAATATAACCTAACCTAACCCATCTAGACCCTGGCTGGTAATGTTTTACAAAATCCCGGTCGTGTCGGCGCGTACTTCTCGGTGGGGACATTGTATACGTCTATAACTTTATATATCCTAACCTAAGGGAACCTAACATCTCGGATGTAGTATTTTCCAACATTCCTGGCGGGTCGGCGCCAATACTCGGTGGGAACATTATATACGTCTATAACGTTATATAACCTAACCTAACCCATCTAGCCCCTAGCTGCGAATGTTTTACCAAATCCCGGTCGTGTCGGCTCGTACTTCTCGGTGGGGACATTATATACGTCTATAACATTATATATCCTAACCTAAGGGAACCTAACATCTCGGATGTAGTATTTTCCAACATTCCTGGCGGGTCGGCCCCTACTTCTCGGCGGGCACATTATATACGTCTATATCGTAACATAACCTAACCTAACCCATCTAGACCCTGGCTGGTAATGTTTTACAAAATCCCGGTCGTGTCGACCCGTAGTTCTCGGTGGGGACATTATATACGTCTATAACGTTATATATCCTAACCTAAGGGAACCTAACATATCGGATGTAGTATTTTCCAACATTCCTGGCGGGTCGGCGCCAATACTCGGTGGGAACATTATATACGTCTATAACGTTATATAACCTAACCTAACCCATCTAGCCCCTAGCTGGGAATGTTTTACAAAATCCCGGTCGTGTCGACCCGTTCTTCTCGGTGGGGACATTATATACGTCTATAATGTTATATATCCTAACCTAAGGGAACCTAACATCGCGGATGTAGTATTTCACAACATTCCTGGCGGGTCGGCGCCAATTATCGGTGGGAACATTATATTGTCTATAACGTAATATAACCGAACCTACCCCATCTAGCCCCTAGCTGGGAATGTTTTACAAAATCCCGGTCGTGTCGGCCCGCACTTCTCGGTGGGGACATTGTATACGTCTATAACGTTATATATCCTAACCTAAGGGAACCTAACATCTCGGATGTAGTATTTTCCAACATTCCCGGGGGTTCGGCCCCTACTTCTCGGTGGGCACATTATATACGTCTATATCGTAATATAACCTAACCTAACCCATCTAGACCCTGGCTGGTAATGTTTTACAAAATCCCGGTCGTGTCGGCCCGTACTTCTCGGTGGGGACATTATATACGTCTATAACGTTATATATCCTAACCTAAGGGAACCTAAGATCGCGGATGTAGTATTTCACAACATTCCTGGCGGGTCGGCGCCAATTCTCGGTGGGAACATTATATACGTCTATAACGTAATATAACCTAACCTAACCCATCTAGCCCCTGGCTGTAATGTTTTACAAAATTCCGGTCGTGTCGTCCCGTACGTCTCCGTGCGGACATTATATACGTCTATAACGTTATATATCCTAACCTAAGGGAACCTAACATCGCGGATGTAGTATTTCACAACATTCCTGGCGGGTCGGCGCCAATTATCGGTGGGAACATTATATTGTCTATAACGTAATATAACCGAACCTACCCCATCTAGCCCCTAGCTGGGAATGTTTTACAAAATCCCGGTCGTGTCGGCCCGCACTTCTCGGTGGGGACATTGTATACGTCTATAACGTTATATATCCTAACCTAAGGGAACCTAACATCTCGGATGTAGTATTTTCCAACATTCCCGGGGGTTCGGCCCCTACTTCTCGGTGGGCACATTATATACGTCTATATCGTAATATAACCTAACCTAACCCATCTAGACCCTGGCTGGTAATGTTTTACAAAATCCCGGGCGTGTCGGCCCGTACTTCTCGGTGGGGACATTATATACGTCTATAACGTTATATATCCTAACCTAAGGGAACCTAAGATCGCGGATGTAGTATTTCACAACATTCCTGGCGAGTCGGCGCCAATTCTCGGTGGGAACATTATATTGTCTATAACGTAATATAACCGAACCTAACCCATCTAGACCCTGGCTGGTAATATTTTACAAAATCCCGGTCGTGTCGGCGCGTACTTCTCGGTGGGGACATTGTATACGTCTATAACGTTATATATCCTGACCTAAGGGAACCTAACATCGCGGATGTAGTATTTCACAACATTCCTGGCGGGTCGGCGCCAATTCTCGGTGGGAAAATTATATACGTCTATAACGTAATATAACCTAACCTAACCCTTCTAGACCCTCGCTGGTAATGTTTTACAAAATCCTGGTCGTGTCGGCCCTTACTTCTCGGAACCTAACATCTCGGATGTAGTATTTTCCAACATTCCCGGCGGTTGGCCCCTACTTCTCGGCGGGCACATTATATAAGTCTATATCGTAATATAACCTAACCTAACCCATCTAGACCCTGGCTGGTAATGTTTTACAAAATCCCGGTCGTGTCGGCGCGTACTTCTCGGTGGGGACATTGAATATGTCTATAACGTTATATATCCTGACCTAAGGGAACCTAACATCGCGGATGTAGTATTTCACAACATTCCTGGCGGGTCGGCGCCAATTCTCGGTGGGAAAATTATATACGTCTATAACGTAATATAACCTAACCTAACCCATCTAGACCCTCGCTGGTAATGTTTTACAAAATCCCGGTCGTGTCGGCCCGTACTTCTCGGTGGGGACATTATATACGTCTATAACTTTATAAATCCTAACCTAAGGGAACCTAACATCTCGGATGTAGTATTTTCCAACATTCCTGGCAGGTCGGCCCCTACTTCTCGGCGGGCACATTATATACGTCTATATCGTAACATAACCTAACCTAACCCATCTAGACCCTGGCTGGTAATGTTTTACAAAATCCCGGTCGTGTCGGCGCTTACTTCTCGGTGGGGACATTGTATACGTCTATAACGTTGTATATCCTGACCTAAGGGAACCTAACATCGCGGATGTAGTATTTCACAACATTCCTGGCGGATCGGCGCCAATTCTCGGTGGGAACATTATATACGTCTATAACGTAATATAACCTAACCTAACCCATCTAGCCCCTAGCTGGGAATGTTTTACAAAATCCCGGTCGTGTCGGCCCGTACTTTTCCGTGGGGACATTATATACGTCTATAACTTTATATATCCTAACCTAAGGGAACCTAACATCGCGGATGTAGTATTTCACATCATTCCTGGCGGGTCGGCGCCAATTCTCGGTGGCAACATTATATACGTCTATAACGTAATATAACCGAACCTAACCCATCTAGCCCCCGCTGGTAACGTTTTACAAAATCCCGGCCGTATGGTCCCGTACGTCTCGTTGCGGGCATTATATACGTCTATAACTTTATATATCCTAACCTAAGGGAACCTAACATCTTGGATGTAGTATTTTCCAACATTCCTGGCGGGTCGGCCCCTACTTCTCGGTGGGCACATTATATACGTCTATATCGTAATATAACCTAACCTAACCCATCTAGACCCTGGCTGGTAATGTTTTACAAAATCCCGGTCGTGTCGGCGCGTACTTCTCGGTGGGGACATTGTATACGTCTATAACGTTGTATATCCTGACCTAAGGGAACCTAACATCGCGGATGTAGTATTTCACAACATTCCTGGCGGATCGGCGCCAATTCTAGTTGGGAAAATTATATACGTCTATAACGTAATATAACCTAACCTAACCCATCTAGACCCTCGCTGGTAAAGTTTTACAAAATCCCGGTCGTGTCGGCCCGTACTTCTCGGTGGGGACATTATATACGTTTATAACTTTATATATCCTAACCTAAGGGAACCTAACATCTCGGATGTAGTATTTTCCTACATTCCTGGCAGGTCGGCCCCTACTTCTCGGTGGGCACATTATATACGTCTATATCGTAATATAACCTAACCTAACCCATCTAGACCCTCGCTGGTAATGTTTTACAAAATCCCGGTCGTGTCGTCCCGTACGTCTCCGTGCGGACATTATATACGTCTATAACGTTATATATCCTAACCTAAGGCAACCTAACATCGCGGATGTAGTATTTCACAACATTCCTGGCGGGTCGGCGCCAATTCTCGGTGGGAACATTATATACGTCTATAACGCAAAATAACCTAACCTAACCCATCTAGCCCCTAGCTGGGAATGTTTTACAAAATCCCGGTCGTGTCGGCCCGTCCTTTTTCCTGGGGACATTATATACGTCTATAACTTTATATATCCTAACCTAAGGGAACCTAACATCTCGGATGTAGTATTTTCCAACATTCCTGGCGGGTCGGCGCCAATACTCGGTGGGAACATTATATACGTCTATAACGTTATATAACCTAACTTAACCCATCTAGCCCCTAGCTGGGAATGTTTTACAAAATCCCGGTCGTGTCGGCCCGTACTTCTCGGTGGGGACATTATATACGTCTATAACATTATATATCCTAACCTAAGGGAACCTAACATCTCGGATGTAGTATTTTCCAACATTCCTGGCGGGTCGGCCCCTACTTCTCGACGGGCACATTATATACGTCTATATCGTAACATAACCTAACCTAACCCATCTAGACCCTGGCTGTTAATGTTTTACAAAATCCCGGTCGTGTCGGACCGAACTTCACGGTGGGGACATTATATACGTCTATAACGTTATATATCCTAACCTAAGGGAACCTAACATCGCGGATGTAGTATTTCACAACATTTCTGGCGGGTCGGCGCCAATACTCGGTGGGAACTTTATATACGTCTATAACGTTATATAACCTAACCTAACCCATCTAGCCCCTAGCTGGTAATGTTTTACAAACTCCCGTTCGTGTCGGCCCATACTTCTCGGTGGGGACATGGTATACGTCTATAACGTTATATATCCTAACCTAAGGGAACCTAACATCTCGGATGTAGTGTTTTCCAACAATCCTGGCGGGTCGGCCCCTACATCTCGGTGGGCACATTATGTACGTCTATATCGTAATACAACCTAACCTAACCCATCTAGACCCTCGCTGGTAATGTTTTACCAAATCCCGGTCGAATCGGCCCGTACTTCTCGGTGGGGACATTATATACGTCTATAACGTTATATATCCTAACCTAAGGGAACCTAACATCTCGGATGTAGTATTTTCCAACATTCCTGGCGGGTCGGCCCCTACTTCTCGGCGGGCACATTATATACGTCTATATCGTAACATAACCTAACCTAACCCATCTAGACCCTGGCTGCTAATGTTTTACAAAATCCCGATCGTGTCGGCCCGAACTTATCGGTGGGGACATTATATACGTCTATAACGTTATTTATCCTAACCTAAGGGAACCTAACATCGCGGATGTAGTATTTCACAACATTTCTGGCGGGTCGGCGCCAATAATCGGTGGGAACATTATATACGTCTATATCGTAATATAACCTAACCTAACCCATCTAGACCCTGGCTGGTAATGTTTTACAAAATCCCGGTCGTGTCGGCGCGTACTTCTCGGTGGGGACATTGTATACGTCTATAACGTTGTATATCCTGACCTAAGGGAACCTAACATCGCGGATGTAGTATTTCACAACATTCCTGGCGGATCGGCGCCAATTCTAGTTGGGAAAATTATATACGTCTATAACGTTATATAACCTAACCTAACCCATCTAGCCCCTAGCTGGGAATGTTTTACAAAATCCCGGTCGTGTCGACCCGTTCTTCTCGGTGGGGACATTATATACGTCTATAATGTTATATATCCTAACCTAAGGGAACCTAACATCTCGGATGTAGTATTTTCCAACATTCCCGGGGGTTCGGCCCCTACTTCTCGGTGGGCACATTATATACGTCTATATCGTAATATAACCTAACCTAACCCATCTAGACCCTGGCTGGTAATGTTTTACAAAATCCCGGTCGTGTCGGCCCGTACTTCTCGGTGGGGACATTATATACGTCTATAACGTTATATATCCTAACCTAAGGGAACCTAAGATCGCGGATGTTGTATTTCACAACATTCCTGGCGGGTCGGCGCCAATTCTCGGTGGGAACATTATATTGTCTATAACGTAATATAACCGAACCTAACCCATCTAGACCCTGGCTGGTAATGTTTTACAAAATCCCGGTCGTGTCGGCGCGTACTTCTCGGTGGGGACATTGTATACGTCTATAACGTTATATATCCTGACCTAAGGGAACCTAACATCGCGGATGTAGTATTTCACAACATTCCTGGCGGGTCGGCGCCAATTCTCGGTGGGAAAATTATATACGTCTATAACGTAATATAACCTAACCTAACCCTTCTAGACCCTCGCTGGTAATGTTTTACAAAATCCTGGTCGTGTCGGCCCTTACTTCTCGGAACCTAACATCTCGGATATAGTATTTTCCAACATTCCCGGCGGTTGGCCCCTACTTCTCGGCGGGCACATTATATAAGTCTATATCGTAATATAACCTAACCTGACCCATCTAGACCCTGGCTGGTAATGTTTTACAAAATCCCGGTCGTGTCGGCGCGTACTTCTCGGTGGGGACATTGTATACGTCTATAACGTTGTATATCCTGACCTAAGGGAACCTAACATCGCGGATGTAGTATTTCACAACATTCCTGGCGGATCGGCGCCAATTCTCGGTGGGAACATTATATACGTCTATAACGTAATATAACCTAACCTAACCCATCTAGCCCCTAGCTGGGAATGTTTTACAAAATCCCGGTCGTGTCGGCCCGTACTTTTCCGTGGGGACATTATATACGTCTATAACTTTATATATCCTAACCTAAGGGAACCTAACATCGCGGATGTAGTATTTCACATCATTCCTGGCGGGTCGGCGCCAATTCTCGGTGGCAACATTATATACGTCTATAACGTAATATAACCGAACCTAACCCATCTAGCCCCCCGCTGGTAACGTTTTACAAAATCCCGGCCGTATCGTCCCGTACGTCTCGTTGCGGGCATTATATACGTCTATAACTTTATATATCCTAACCTAAGGGAACCTAACATCTTGGATGTAGTATTTTCCAACATTCCTGGCGGGTCGGCCCCTACTTCTCGGTGGGCACATTATATACGTCTATATCGTAATATAACCTAACCTAACCCATCTAGACCCTGGCTGGTAATGTTTTACAAAATCCCGGTCGTGTCGGCGCGTACTTCTCGGTGGGGACATTGTATACGTCTATAACGTTGTATATCCTGACCTAAGGGAACCTAACATCGCGGATGTAGTATTTCACAACATTCCTGGCGGATCGGCGCCAATTCTAGTTGGGAAAATTATATACGTCTATAACGTAATATAACCTAACCTAACCCATCTAGACCCTCGCTGGTAAAGTTTTACAAAATCCCGGTCTTGTCGGCCCGTACTTCTCGGTGGGGACATTATATACGTTTATAACTTTATATATCCTAACCTAAGGGAACCTAACATCTCGGATGTAGTATTTTCCTACATTCCTGGCAGGTCGGCCCCTACTTCTCGGTGGGCACATTATATACGTCTATAACGTTATATATCCTAACCTAAGGGAACCTAACATCGCGGATGTAGTATTTCACAACATTTCTGGCGGGTCGGCGCCAATACTCGGTGGGAACATTATATACGTCTATAACGTTATATAACCTAACCTAACCCATCTAGCCCCTAGCTGGTAATGTTTTACAAACTCCCGTTCGTGTCGGCCTATACTTCTCGGTGGGGACATGGTATACGTCTATAACGTTATATATCCTAACCTAAGGGAACCTAACATCTCGGATGTAGTGTTTTCCAACAATCCTGGCGGGTCGGCCCCTACATCTCGGTGGGCACATTATGTACGTCTATATCGTAATACAACCTAACCTAACCCATCTAGACCCTCGCTGGTAACGTTTTACCAAATCCCGGTCGAATCGGCCCGTACTTCTCGGTGGGGACATTATATACGTCTATAACGTTATATATCCTAACCTAAGGGAACCTAACATCTCGGATGTAGTATTTTCCAACATTCCTGGCGGGTCGGCCCCTACTTCTCGGCGGGCACATTATATACGTCTATATCGTAACATAACCTAACCTAACCCATCTAGACCCTGGCTGCTAATGTTTTACAAAATCCCGATCGTGTCGGCCCGAACTTCTCGGTGGGGACATTATATACGTCTATAACGTTATTTATCCTAACCTAAGGGAACCTAACATCGCGGATGTAGTATTTCACAACATTTCTGGCGGGTCGGCGCCAATAATCGGTGGGAACATTATATACGTCTATATCGTAATATAACCTAACCTAACCCATCTAGACCCTGGCTGGTAATGTTTTACAAAATCCCGGTCGTGTCGGCGCGTACTTCTCGGTGGGGACATTGTATACGTCTATAACGTTGTATATCCTGACCTAAGGGAACCTAACATCGCGGATGTAGTATTTCACAACATTCCTGGCGGATCGGCGCCAATTCTAGTTGGGAAAATTATATACGTCTATAACGTAATATAACCTAACCTAACCCATCTAGACCCTCGCTGGTAAAGTTTTACAAAATCCCGGTCGTGTCGGCCCGTACTTCTCGGTGGGGACATTATATACGTTTATAACTTTATATATCCTAACCTAAGGGAACCTAACATCTCGGATGTAGTATTTTCCTACATTCCTGGCAGGTCGGCCCCTACTTCTCGGTGGGCACATTATATACGTCTATATCGTAATATAACCTAACCTAACCCATCTAGACCCTCGCTGGTAATGTTTTACAAAATCCCGGTCGTGTCGTCCCGTACGTCTCCGTGCGGACATTATATACGTCTATAACGTTATATATCCTAACCTAAGGCAACCTAACATCGCGGATGTAGTATTTCACAACATTCCTGGCGGGTCGGCGCCAATTCTCGGTGGGAAAATTATATACGTTTATAACGTAATATAACCTAACCTAACCCATTTAGCCCCTAGCTGGGAATGTTTTACAAAATTCCAGTCGTGTCGGCCCGTACTTTTCCGTGGGGACATTATATACGTCTATAACTTTATATATCCTAACCTAAGGGAACCTAACATCTCGGATGTAGTATTTTCCAACATTCCTGGCGGGTCGGACCCTACTACTCGGTGGGCGCATTATATACGTCTATATCGTAATATATCCTAACCTAAGGGAACCTAACATCTCGGATGTAGTATTTTCCAACATTCCTGGCGGGTCGGCCCCTACTTCTCGGTGGGCACATTATATACGTCTATATCGTAATATAACCTAACCTAACCCATCTAGACCCTCGCTGGTAATGTTTTACAAAATCCCGGTCGTGTCGGCCCGTACTTCTCGGTGCGGACATTATATACGTCCATAACGTTATATATCCTAACCTAAGGCAACTTAACATCTCAGATGTAGTATTTTCCAACATTCCTGGCGGGTCGGCGCCAATTCTCGGTGGGAAAATTATATACGTTTATAACGTAATATAACCTAACCTAACCCATTTAGCCCCTAGCTGGGAATGTTTTACAAAATCCCGGTCGTGTCGGCCCGTACTTTTCCGTGGGGACATTATATACGTCTATAACTTTATATATCCTAACCTAAGGGAACCTAACATCTCGGATGTAGTATTTTCCAACATTCCTGGCGGGTCGGACCCTACTTCTCGGTGGACACATTATATACGTCTATATCGTAATTTAACCTAACCTAACCCATCTAGCCCCTAGCTGGGAATGTTTTACAAAATCCCTGTCGTGTCGGCCCGTTCTTCTCGGTGGGGACATTATATACGTCTATAACGTTATATATCCTAACCTAAGGGAACCTAACATCGCGGATGTAGTATTTCAAAACATTCCTGGCGGGTCGGCGCCAATTATCGGTGGGAACATTATATTGTCTATAACGTAATATAACCGAACCTACCCCATCTAGCCCCTAGCTGGGAATGTTTTACAAAATCCCGGTCGTGTCGGCCCGTACTTCTCGGTGGGGACATTGTATACGTCTATAACGTTATATATCCTAACCTAAGGGAACCTAGCATCTCGGATGTAGTATTTTCCAACATTCCTGGCGGGTCGGCCCCTACTTCTCGGTGGGCACATTATATACGTCTATATCGTAATATAACCTAACCTAACCCATCTAGACCCTCGCTGGTAATGTTTTACAAAATCCCGGTCGTGTCGACCCGTACTTCTCGGTGGGGACATTATATACGTCTATAACGTTATATATCCTAACCTAAGGGAACCTAACATCGCGGATGTAGCATTTCACAACATTCCTGGCGGGTCGGCGCCAATTCTCGGTGGGAACATTATATTGTCTATAACGTAATATAACCGAACCTACCCCATCTAGCCCCTAGCTGGGACAGTTTTACAAAATCCCGGTCGTGTCGGCCCGTACTTCTCGGTGGGGACATTATATACGTCTATAACGTTATATATCCAAACCTAAGGGAACCTAACATCGCGGATGTAGTATTTCACAACATTTCTGGCGGGTCGGCGCCAATAATCGGTGGGAACATTATATACGTCTATAACGTTATATAACCTAACCTAACCCATCTAGCCGCTAGCTGGTAATGTTTTACAAACTGCCGTTCGTGTCGGCCCATACTTCTCGGTGGGGACATTATATACGTCTATAACGTTATATATCCTAACCTAAGGGAACCTAACATCTCGGATGTAGTATTTTCCAACATTCCTTGCGTGTCGGACTCTACTTCTCGGCGGGCACATTATATACGTATATATCGTAATATAACCTAACCTAACCCATCTAGACCCTCGCTGGTAATGTTTTACAAAATCCCGGTCGTGTCGACCCGTACTTCTCGGTGGGGACATTATATACGTCTATAACGTTATATATCCTAACCTAAGGGAACCTAACATCTCGGATGTAGTATTTTCCAACATTCCTTGCGGGTCGGACTCTACTTCTCGGCGGGCACATTATATACGTATATATCGTAATATAACCTAACCTAACCCATCTAGACCCTCGCTGGTAATGTTTTACAAAATCCCGGTCGGGTCGGCCCGTACTTCTCGGTGCGGACATTATATACGTCCATAACGTTATATATCCTAACCTAAGGCAACTTAACATCTCGGATGTAGTATTTTCCAACATTCCTGGCGGGTCGGCCCCTACTTCTCGGTGGACACATTATATACGTCTATATCGTAATATAACTTAACCTAATCCATGTAGACCCTCGCTGGTAATGTTTTACAAAATCCGGGTCGTGTCGGCCCGTTCTTCTCGGTGGGGACATTTTATACGTCTATAACGTTATATATCCTAACCTAAGGCAACCTAACGTCGCGGATGTAGTATTTCACATAATTCCTGGCGGGTCGGCGCCAATTCTCGGTGGGAACATTATATACGTCTATAACGTAATATAACCTAACCTAACCCATCTAGCCCCTAGCTGGGAATGTTTTACAAAATCCCGGTCGTGTCGGCCCGTACCTTTCCGTGGGGACATTATATACGTCTATAACTTTATATATCCTAACCTAAGGGAACCTAACATCGCGGATGTAGTATTTCACATCATTCCTGGCGGGTCGGCGCCAATTCTCGGTGGGAACATTATATACGTCTATAACGTAATATAACCGAACCTACCCCATCTAACCCCTAGCTGGGAATGTTTTACAAAATCCCGGTCGTGTCGGCCCGTACTTCTCGGTGGGGACATTGTATACGTCTATAACGTTATATATCCTAACCTAAGGGAACCTAACATCTCGGATGTAGTATTCACGAACTATCCTGGCGGGTCGGCCCCTACTTCTCGGTGGGCACATTATGTACGTCTATATCGTAATATAACCTAACCTAACCCATCTAGACCCTGGCTGCTAATGTTTTACAAAATCCCGGTCGTGTCGGGCCGTACTTCTCGGTGCGGACATTATATACGTCTATAACGTTATATATCCTAACCTAAGAGAACCTAACATCTCGGATGTAGTATTTCCCAACATTCCTGGCGGGTCGGCCCCTACTTCTCGGTGGGCACATTATGTACGTCTATATCGTAATGTAACCTAACCTAAGCCATCTAGACCCTCGCTGGTAATGTTTTACAAAATCCCGGTCGTGTCGACCCGTACTTCTCGGTGGGGACATTATATACGTCTATAACGTTATATATCCTAACCTAAGGGAACATAACATCGCGGATGTAGTACTTCACAACATTCCTGGCGGGTCGGCGCCAATTCTCGGTGGGAACATTATATTGTCTATAACGTAATATAACCGAACCTACCCCATCTAGCCCCTAGCTGGGAATGTTTTACAAAATCCCGGTCGTGTCGGCCCGTACTTCTCGGTGGGGACATTGTATACGTTTATAACGTTATATATCCTAACCTAAGGGAACCTAACATCTCGGATGTAGTATTTTCCAACATTCCTGGCGGCTCGGGCCCTACTTCTCGGTGGGCACATTATATACGTCTATATCGTAATATAACCTAACCTAACCCATCTAGACCCTCGCTGGTAATGTTTTACAAAATCCCGGTCGTGTCGACCCGTACTTCTCGGTGGGGACATTATATACGTCTATAACGTTATATATCCTAACCTAAGGGAACATAACATCGCGGATGTAGTATTTCACAACATTCCTGGCGGGTCGGCGCCAATTCTCGGTGGGAACATTATATTGTCTATAACGTAATATAACCGAACCTACCCCATCTAGCCCTTAGCTGGGACAGTTTTACAAAATCCCGGTCGTGGCGGCCCGTACTTCTCGGTGGGGACATTGTATACGTCTATAACGTTATATATCCTAACCTAAGGGAACCTAACATCTCGGATGTAGTATTTTCCAACACTCCTGGCGGGTCGGCCCCTACTTCTCGGTGGGCACATTATATACGTCTATATCGTAATATAACCTAACCTAACCCATCTAGACCCTCGCTGGTAATGTTTTACAAAATCCCGGTCGTGTCGACCCGTACTTCTCGGTGGGGACATTATATACGTCTATAACGTTATATATCCTAACCTAAGGGAACCTAACATCGCGGATGTAGTATTTCACAACATTCCTGGCGGGTCGGCGCCAATACTCGGTGGAAACATTATATACGTCTATAACGTTATATAACCTAACCTAACCCATCTAGCCCCTACCTGGGAATGTTTTACAAAATCCCGGTCGTGTCGGCCCGTACTTTTCCGTGGGGACATTATATACGTCTATAACATTATATATCCTAACCTAAGGGAACTTAACATCTTGGATGTAGTATTTTCCAACATTCCTGGCGGGTCGGTCCCTACTTCTCGGTGGGCACATTATATACGTCTATATCGTAATATAACCTAACCTAACCCATCTAGACCCTCGCTGGTAATGTTTTACAAAATCCCGGTCGTGTCAGCACGTACTTCTCGGTGGGGACATTATATACGTCTATAACGTTATATATCCTAACCTAAGGGAACCTAACATCTCGGATGTAGTATTTTCCAACATTCCTGGCGGGTCGGCCCCTACTTCTCGGCGGGCACATTATCTACGTCTATATCGTAACATAACCTAACCTAACCAATCTAGACCCTGGCTGGTAATGTTTTACAAAATCCCGGTCGTGTCGGCCCGAACTTCTCGGTGGGGACATTATATACGTCTATAACGTTATATATCCAAACCTAAGGGAACCTAACATCGCGGATGTAGTATTTCACAACATTTCTGGCGGGTCGGCGCCAATAATCGGTGGGAACATTATCTACGTCTATAACGTTATATAACCTAACCTAACCCATCTAGCCGCTAGCTGGTAATGTTTTACAAACTGCCGTTCGTGTCGGCCCATACTTCTCGGTGGGGACATTATATACGTCTATAACGTTATATATCCTAACCTAAGGGAACCTAACATCTCGGATGTAGTATTTTCCAACATTCCTGGCGGGTCGGCCCCTACTTCTCGGTGGGCACATTATGTACGTCTATATCGTAATGTAACCTAACCTAAGCCATCTAGACCCTCGCTGGTTATGTTTTACAAAATTCCGGTCGTGTCGGCCCGTACTTCTCGGTGGGGACATTATATACGTCTATAACGTTATATATCCTAACCTAAGGGAACCTAACATCGCGGATGTAGTATTTCACAACATTCCTGGCGGGTCGGCGCCAATTCTCGGTGGGAACATTATATACGTCTATAACGTAATATAACCTAACCTAACCCATCTAGCTCCTAGCTGGGAAAGTTTTACAAAATCCCGGTCGTGTCGGCCCGTACATTTCCGCGGGGACATTATGTACGTCTATAACTTTATATATCCTAACCTAAGGGAACCTAACATCTCGGATGTAGTATTTTCCAACATTCCCGGGGGTTCGCTCCCTACTTCTCGGTGGGCACATTATATACGTCTATATCGTAATATAACCTAACCTAACCCATGTAGACCCTCGCTGGTAATGTTTTACAAAATCCCGGTCGTGTCGTCCCTTACGTCTCGGTGCGGACATTATATACGTCTATAACGTTATATATCCTAACCTAAGGCAAACTAACATCGCGGATGTAGTATTTCACAACATTCCTGGCGGGTCGGCCCCAACTTCTCGGTGGGCACATTATATACGTCTATATCGTAATATAACCTAACCTAACCCATCTAGACCCTGGCTGGTAATGTTTTACAAAATCCCGCTCGTGTCGGCCCGTACTTCTCGGTGGGGACATTTTATACGTCTATAACGTTATATATCCTAACCTAAGGGAACCTAACATCGCGGATGTAGTATTTCACAACATTCCTGGCGGGTCGGCGCCAATTCTCGGTGGGAACGTTATATACGTCTATAACGTAATATAACCTAACCTAACCCATCTAGCTCCTAGCTGGGAATGTTTTACAAAATCCCGGTCGTGTCGGCCCGTACATTTCCGTGAGGACATTATGTACGTCTATAACTTTATATATCCTAACCTAACGGAACCTAACATCTCGGATGTAGTATTTTCCAACATTCCCGGGGGTTCGGCCCCAACTTCTCGGTGGGCACATTATATACGTCTATATCGTAATATAAGCTAACCTAACCCATCTAGACCCTCGCTGGTAATGTTTTACAAAATCCCGCCGTGTCGGCCCGTACTTTTCCGTGGGGACATTATATACGTCTATAACTTTATATATCCTAACCTAAGGGAACCTAACATCTCGGATGTAGTATTTTCCAACATTCCTGGCAGGTCGGCCCCTACTTCTCGGTGGGCACATTATATACGTCTATATCGTAATATAACCTAACCTAACCCATCTAGACCCTGGCTGGTAATGTTTTACAAAATCCCGGTCGTGTCGGCCCGTACTTCTCGGTGGGGACATTATATACGTCTATAACGTTATATATCCTAACCTAAGGGAACCTAACATCGCGGATGTAGTATTTCACAACATTCCTGGGGGGTAGGCGCCAATTCTCGGTGGGAAAATTATATACGTCTATAACGTAATATAACCTAACCTAACCCATCTAGCCCCTCGCTGGTAATGTTTTACAAAATCCCGGTCGTGTCGGCCCGTACTTCTCGGTGGGGACATTATATACGTCTATAACGTTATATATCCTAACCTAAGGGAACCTAACATCGCGGATGTAGTATTTCACAACATTCCTGGGAGGTAGGCGCCAATTCTCGGTGGGAAAATTATATACGTCTATAACGTAATATAACCTAACCTAACCCATCTAGCCCCTCGCTGGTAATGTTTTACAAAATCCCGGTCGTGTCGGACCGTACTTCTCGGTGGGGACATTATATACGTCTATAACGTTATATATCCTAGCCTAAGGGAACCTAACATCGCGGATGTAGTATTTCACAACATTCCTGGCGGGTCGGCGCCAATTCTCGGTGGGAACATTATATACGTCTATAACGTAATATAACCTAACCTAACCCATCTAGCCCCTCGCTGTAATGTTTTACAAAATCCCGGTCGTGTCGTCCCGTACGTCTCCGTGCGGACATTATATACGTCTATAACGTTATATATCCTAACCTAAGGGAACCTAACATCGCGGATGTAGTATTTCACAACATTCCTGGCGGGTCGGCGCCAATTCTCGGTGGGAACATTATATACGTCTATAACGTAATATAACCTAACCTAACCCATCTAGCTCCTAGCTGGGAATGTTTTACAAAATCCCGGTCGTGTCGGCCCGTACATTTCCGTGGGGACATTATGTACGTCTATAACTTTATATATCCTAACCTAAGGGAACCTAACATCTCGGATGTAGTATTTTCCAACATTCCCGGGGGTTCGGTCCCTACTTCTCGGTGGGCACATTATATACGTCTATATCGTAATATAACCTAACCTAACCCATGTAGACCCTCGCTGGTAATGTTTTACAAAATCCCGGTCGTGTCGTCCCTTACGTCTCGGTGCGGACATTATATACGTCTATAACTTTATATATCCTAACCTAAGGGAACCTAACAACTCAGATGTAGTATTTTCCAACATTCCTGGCGAGACGGCCCCTACTTGTCGGCGGGCACATTATATACGTCTATATCGTAATATAACCTAACCTAACCCATCTAGCCCCTCGCTGTAATGTTTTACAAAATCCCGGTCGTGTCGTCCCGTACGTCTCCGTGCGGACATTATATACGTCTATAACGTTATATATCCTAGCCTAAGGGAACCTAACATCGCGGATGTAGTATTTCACAACATTCCTGGCGGGTCGGCGCCAATTCTCGGTGGGAACGTTATATACGTCTATAACGTAATATAACCTAACCTAACCCATCTAGCTCCTAGCTGGGTATGTTTTACAAAATCCCGGTCGTGTCGGCCCGTACATGTCCGTCGGGACATTATGTACGTCTATAACTTTATATATCCTAACCTAACGGAACCTAACATCTCGGATGTAGTATTTTCCAACATTCCCGGGGGGTCGGCCCCTACTTCTCGGTGGGCACATTATATACGTCTATAACGTAATATAACCTCACCTAACCCATGTAGACCCTCGTTAGTAATGTTTTACAAAATCTCGGTCGTGTCGTCCCTTACGTCTCGGTGCGGACATTATATACGTCTATAACGTTATATATCCTAACCTAAGGCAAACTAACATCGCGGATGTAGTATTTCACAACATTCCTGGCGGGTCGGCGCCAAACTTCTCGGTGGGCACATTATATACGTCTATATCGTAATATAACCTAACCTAACCCATCTAGACCCTGGCTGGTAATGTTTTACAAAATCCCGGTCGTGTCGGCCCGTACATTTCCGTGAGGACATTATGTACGTCTATAACTTTATATATCCTAACCTAACGGAACCCAACATCTCGGATGTAGTATTTTCCAACATTCCCGGGGGTTCGGCCCCAACTTCTCGGTGGGCACATTATATACGTCTATATCGTAATATAACCTAACCTAACCAATCTAGACCCTCGCTGGTAATGTTTTACAAAATCCCGCCGTGTCGGCCCGTACTTCTCGGTGGGGACATTATATACGTCTATAACGTTATATATCCTAACCTAAGGGAACCTAACATCGCGGATGTAGTATTTCACAACATTCCTGGCGGGTCGGCGCCAATTCTCGGTGGGAACATTATATACGTCTATAACGTAATATAACCTAACCTAACCCATCTAGCCCCTAACTGGGAATGTTTTACAAAATCCCGGTCGTGTCGGCCCGTACATTTCCGTGGGGACATTATGTACGTCTATAACTTTATATATCCTAGCCTAAGGGAACCTAACATCGCGGATGTAGTATTTCACAACATTCCTGGCGGGTCGGCGCCAATTCTCGGTGGGAACGTTATATACGTCTATAACGTAATATAACCTAACCTAACCCATCTAGCTCCTGGCTGGGAATGTTTTACAAAATCCCGGTCGTGTCGGCCCGTACATTTCCGTGGGGACATTATGTACGTCTATAACTTTATATATCCTAACATAACGGAACCTAACATCTCGGATGTAGTATTTTCCAACATTCCCGGGGGTTCGGCCCCTACTTCTCGGTGGGCACATTATATACGTCTATAACGTAATATAACCTCACCTAATCCATCTAGACCCTCGTTAGTAATGTTTTACAAAATCTCGGTCGTGTCGTCCCTTACGTCTCGGTGCGGACATTATATACGTCTATAACGTTATATATCCTAACCTAAGGCAAACTAACATCGCGGATGTAGTATTTCACAACATTCCTGGCGGGTCGGCCCCAACTTCTCGGTGGGCACATTATATACGTCTATATCGTAATATAACCTAACCTAACCCATCTAGACCCTGGCAGGTAATGTTTTACAAAATCCCGGTCGTGTCGGCCCGTACATTTCCGTGAGGACATTATGTACGTCTATAACTTTATATATCCTAACCTAACGGAACCTAACATCTCGGATGTAGTATTTTCCAACATTCCCGGGGGTTCGGCCCCAACTTCTCGGTGGGCACATTATATACGTCTATATCGTAATATAACCTAACCTAACCCATCTAGACCCTCGCTGGTAATGTTTTACAAAATCCCGCCGTGTCGGCCCGTACTTTTCCGTGGGGACATTATATACGTCTATAACTTTATATATCCTAACCTAAGGGAACCTAACATCTCGGATGTAGTATTTTCCAACATTCCTGGCAGGTCGGCCCCTACTTCTCGGTGGGCACATTATATACGTCTATATCGTAATATAACCTAACCTAACCCATCTAGACCCTGGCTGGTAATGTTTTACAAAATCCCGGTCGTGTCGGCCCGTACTTCTCGGTGGGGACATTATATACGTCTATAACGTTATATATCCTAACCTAAGGGAACCTAACATCGCGGATGTAGTACTTCACAACATTCCTGGGGGGTAGGCGCCAATTCTCGGTGGGAAACTTATATACGTCTATAACGTAATATAACCTAACCTAACCCATCTAGCCCCTCGCTGGTAATGTTTTACAAAATCCCGGACGTGTCGGACCGTACTTCTCGGTGGGGACATTATATACGTCTATAACGTTATATATCCTAGCCTAAGGGAACCTAACATCGCGGATGTAGTATTTCACAACATTCCTGGCGGGTCGGCGCCAATTCTCGGTGGGAACATTATATACGTCTATAACGTAATATAACCTAACCTAACCCATCTAGCCCCTCGCTGTAATGTTTTACAAAATCCCGGTCGTGTCGTCCCGTACGTCTCCGTGCGGACATTATATACGTCTATAACGTTATATATCCTAACCTAAGGGAACCTAACATCGCGGATGTAGTATTTCACAACATTCCTGGCGGGTCGGCGCCAATTCTCGGTGGGAACATTATATACGTCTATAACGTAATATAACCTAACCTAACCCATCTAGCTCCTAGCTGGGAATGTTTTACAAAATCCCGGTCGTGTCGGCCCGTACATTTCCGTGGGCACATTATGTACGTCTATAACTTTATATATCCTAACCTAAGGGAACCTAACATCTCGGATGTAGTATTTTCCAACATTCCCGGGGGTTCGGCCCCTACTTCTCGGTGGGCACATTATATACGTCTATAACGTAATGTAACCTCACCTAACCCATGTAGACCCTCGTTAGTAATGTTTTACAAAATCTCGGTCGTGTCGTCCCTTACGTCTCGGTGCGGACATTATATACGTCTATAACGTTATATATCCTAACCTAAGGCAAACTAACATCGCGGATGTAGTATTTCACAACATTCCTGGCGGGTCGGCCCCTACTTCTCGGTGGGCACATTATATACGTCTATATCGTAATATAACCTAACCTAACCCATCTAGACCCTCGCTGGTAATGTTTTACAAAATCCCGGTCGTGGCGTCCCTTACGTCTCGGTGCGGACATAATATACGTCTATAACTTTATATATCCTAACCTAAGGGAACCTAACATCTCGGATGTAGTATTTTCCAACATTCCCGGGGGTTCGGCCCCAACTTCTCGGTGGGCACATTATATACGTCTATATCGTAATATAACCTAACCTAACCCATCTAGACCCTCGCTGGTAATGTTTTACAAAATCCCGCCGTGTCGGCCCGTACTTTTCCGTTGGGACATTATATACGTCTATAACTTTATATATCCTAACCTAAGGGAACCTAACATCTCGGATGGAGTATTTTCCAACATTCCTGGCAGGTCGGCCCCTACTTCTCGGTGGGCACATTATATACGTCTATATCGTAATATAACCTAACCTAACCCATCTAGACCCTGGCTGGTAATGTTTTACAAAATCCCGGTCGTGTCGGCCCGTACTTCTCGGTGGGGACATTATATACGTCTATAACGTTATATATCCTAACCTAAGGGAACCTAACATCGCGGATGTAGTATTTCACAACATTCCTGGGGGGTAGGCGCCAATTCTCGGTGGGAAAATTATATACGTCTATAACGTAATATAACCTAACCTAACCCATCTAGCCCCTCGCTGGTAATGTTTTACAAAATCCCGGTCGTGTCGGACCGTACTTCTCGGTGGGGACATTATATACGTCTATAACGTTATATATCCTAGCCTAAGGGAACCTAACATCGCGGATGTAGTATTTCACAACATTCCTGGCGGGTCGGCGCCAATTCTCGGTGGGAACATTATATACGTCTATAACGTAATATAACCTAACCTAACCCATCTAGCCCCTAGCTGGGAATGTTTTACAAAATCCCGGTCGTGTCGGCCCGTACTTCTCGGTGGGGACATTATATACGTCTATAACGTTATATATCCTAACCTAAGGGAACCTAACATCTCGGATGTAGTATTTTCCAACATTCCTGGGGGATCGGCCCCTACTTCTCGGCGGGCACATTATCTACGTCTATATCGTAACATAACCTAACCTAACCAATCTAGACCCTGGCTGGTAATGTTTTACAAAATCCCGGTCGTGTCGGCCCGAACTTCTCGGTGGGGACATTATACACGTCTATAACGTTATATATCCTAACCTAAGGGAACCTAACATCGCGGATGTAGTATTTCACAACATTCCTGGCGGGTCGGCGCCAATTCTCGGTGGGAACATTATATACGTCTATAACGTAATATAACCTAACCTAACCCATCTAGCCCCTAACTGGGAATGTTTTACAAAATCCCGGTCGTGTCGGCCCGTACATTTCCGTGGGGACATTATGTACGTCTATAACTTTATATATCCTAACATAACGGAACCTAACATCTCGGATGTAGTATTTTCCAACATTCCCGGGGGTTCGGCCCCTACTTCTCGGTGGGCACATTATATACGTCTATAACGTAATATAACCTCACCTAATCCATCTAGACCCTCGTTAGTAATGTTTTACAAAATCTCGGTCGTGTCGTCCCTTACGTCTCGGTGCGGACATTATATACGTCTATAACGTTATATATCCTAACCTAAGGCAAACTAACATCGCGGATGTAGTATTTCACAACATTCCTGGCGGGTCGGCCCCAACTTCTCGGTGGGCACATTATATACGTCTATATCGTAATATAACCTAACCTAACCCATCTAGACCCTGGCAGGTAATGTTTTACAAAATCCCGGTCGTGTCGGCCCGTACATTTCCGTGAGGACATTATGTACGTCTATAACTTTATATATCCTAACCTAACGGAACCTAACATCTCGGATGTAGTATTTTCCAACATTCCCGGGGGTTCGGCCCCAACTTCTCGGTGGGCACATTATATACGTCTATATCGTAATATAACCTAACCTAACCCATCTAGACCCTCGCTGGTAATGTTTTACAAAATCCCGCCGTGTCGGCCCGTACTTTTCCGTGGGGACATTATATACGTCTATAACTTTATATATCCTAACCTAAGGGAACCTAACATCTCGGATGTAGTATTTTCCAACATTCCTGGCAGGTCGGCCCCTACTTCTCGGTGGGCACATTATATACGTCTATATCGTAATATAACCTAACCTAACCCATCTAGACCCTGGCTGGTAATGTTTTACAAAATCCCGGTCGTGTCGGCCCGTACTTCTCGGTGGGGACATTATATACGTCTATAACGTTATATATCCTAACCTAAGGGAACCTAACATCGCGGATGTAGTACTTCACAACATTCCTGGGGGGTAGGCGCCAATTCTCGGTGGGAAACTTATATACGTCTATAACGTAATATAACCTAACCTAACCCATCTAGCCCCTCGCTGGTAATGTTTTACAAAATCCCGGTCGTGTCGGACCGTACTTCTCGGTGGGGACATTATATACGTCTATAACGTTATATATCCTAGCCTAAGGGAACCTAACATCGCGGATGTAGTATTTCACAACATTCCTGGCGGGTCGGCGCCAATTCTCGGTGGGAACATTATATACGTCTATAACGTAATATAACCTAACCTAACCCATCTAGCCCCTCGCTGTAATGTTTTACAAAATCCCGGTCGTGTCGTCCCGTACGTCTCCGTGCGGACATTATATACGTCTATAACGTTATATATCCTAACCTAAGGGAACCTAACATCGCGGATGTAGTATTTCACAACATTCCTGGCGGGTCGGCGCCAATTCTCGGTGGGAACATTATATACGTCTATAACGTAATATAACCTAACCTAACCCATCTAGCTCCTAGCTGGGAATGTTTTACAAAATCCCGGTCGTGTCGGCCCGTACATTTCCGTGGGCACATTATGTACGTCTATAACTTTATATATCCTAACCTAAGGGAACCTAACATCTCGGATGTAGTATTTTCCAACATTCCCGGGGGTTCGGCCCCTACTTCTCGGTGGGCACATTATATACGTCTATAACGTAATGTAACCTCACCTAACCCATGTAGACCCTCGTTAGTAATGTTTTACAAAATCTCGGTCGTGTCGTCCCTTACGTCTCGGTGCGGACATTATATACGTCTATAACGTTATATATCCTAACCTAAGGCAAACTAACATCGCGGATGTAGTATTTCACAACATTCCTGGCGGGTCGGCCCCTACTTCTCGGTGGGCACATTATATACGTCTATATCGTAATATAACCTAACCTAACCCATCTAGACCCTCGCTGGTAATGTTTTACAAAATCCCGGTCGTGGCGTCCCTTACGTCTCGGTGCGGACATAATATACGTCTATAACTTTATATATCCTAACCTAAGGGAACCTAACATCTCGGATGTAGTATTTTCCAACATTCCCGGGGGTTCGGCCCCAACTTCTCGGTGGGCACATTATATACGTCTATATCGTAATATAGCCTAACCTAACCCATCTAGACCCTCGCTGGTAATGTTTTACAAAATCCCGCCGTGTCGGCCCGTACTTTTCCGTGGGGACATTATATACGTCTATAACTTTATATATCCTAACCTAAGGGAACCTAACATCTCGGATGTAGTATTTTCCAACATTCCTGGCAGGTCGGCCCCTACTTCTCGGTGGGCACATTATATACGTCTATATCGTAATATAACCTAACCTAACCCATCTAGACCCTCGCTGGTAATGTTTTACAAAATCCCGGTCGTGGCGTCCCTTACGTCTCGGTGCGGACATAATATACGTCTATAACTTTATATATCCTAACCTAAGGGAACCTAACATCTCGGATGTAGTATTTTCCAACATTCCCGGGGGTTCGGCCCCAACTTCTCGGTGGGCACATTATATACGTCTATATCGTAATATAACCTAACCTAACCCATCTAGACCCTCGCTGGTAATGTTTTACAAAATCCCGCCGTGTCGGCCCGTACTTTTCCGTTGGGACATTATATACGTCTATAACTTTATATATCCTAACCTAAGGGAACCTAACATCTCGGATGGAGTATTTTCCAACATTCCTGGCAGGTCGGCCCCTACTTCTCGGTGGGCACATTATATACGTCTATATCGTAATATAACCTAACCTAACCCATCTAGACCCTGGCTGGTAATGTTTTACAAAATCCCGGTCGTGTCGGCCCGTACTTCTCGGTGGGGACATTATATACGTCTATAACGTTATATATCCTAACCTAAGGGAACCTAACATCGCGGATGTAGTATTTCACAACATTCCTGGGGGGTAGGCGCCAATTCTCGGTGGGAAAATTATATACGTCTATAACGTAATATAACCTAACCTAACCCATCTAGCCCCTCGCTGGTAATGTTTTACAAAATCCCGGTCGTGTCGGACCGTACTTCTCGGTGGGGACATTATATACGTCTATAACGTTATATATCCTAGCCTAAGGGAACCTAACATCGCGGATGTAGTATTTCACAACATTCCTGGCGGGTCGGCGCCAATTCTCGGTGGGAACATTATATACGTCTATAACGTAATATAACCTAACCTAACCCATCTAGCCCCTAGCTGGGAATGTTTTACAAAATCCCGGTCGTGTCGGCCCGTACTTCTCGGTGGGGACATTATATACGTCTATAACGTTATATATCCTAACCTAAGGGAACCTAACATCTCGGATGTAGTATTTTCCAACATTCCTGGGGGATCGGCCCCTACTTCTCGGCGGGCACATTATCTACGTCTATATCGTAACATAACCTAACCTAACCAATCTAGACCCTGGCTGGTAATGTTTTACAAAATCCCGGTCGTGTCGGCCCGAACTTCTCGGTGGGGACATTATACACGTCTATAACGTTATATATCCTAACCTAAGGGAACCTAACATCGCGGATGTAGTATTTCACAACATTCCTGGCGGGTCGGCGCCAATTCTCGGTGGGAACATTATATACGTCTATAACGTAATATAACCTAACCTAACCCATCTAGCCCCTAACTGGGAATGTTTTACAAAATCCCGGTCGTGTCGGCCCGTACATTTCCGTGGGGACATTATGTACGTCTATAACTTTATATATCCTAACATAACGGAACCTAACATCTCGGATGTAGTATTTTCCAACATTCCCGGGGGTTCGGCCCCTACTTCTCGGTGGGCACATTATATACGTCTATAACGTAATATAACCTCACCTAATCCATCTAGACCCTCGTTAGTAATGTTTTACAAAATCTCGGTCGTGTCGTCCCTTACGTCTCGGTGCGGACATTATATACGTCTATAACGTTATATATCCTAACCTAAGGCAAACTAACATCGCGGATGTAGTATTTCACAACATTCCTGGCGGGTCGGCCCCAACTTCTCGGTGGGCACATTATATACGTCTATATCGTAATATAACCTAACCTAACCCATCTAGACCCTGGCAGGTAATGTTTTACAAAATCCCGGTCGTGTCGGCCCGTACATTTCCGTGAGGACATTATGTACGTCTATAACTTTATATATCCTAACCTAACGGAACCTAACATCTCGGATGTAGTATTTTCCAACATTCCCGGGGGTTCGGCCCCAACTTCTCGGTGGGCACATTATATACGTCTATATCGTAATATAACCTAACCTAACCCATCTAGACCCTCGCTGGTAATGTTTTACAAAATCCCGCCGTGTCGGCCCGTACTTTTCCGTGGGGACATTATATACGTCTATAACTTTATATATCCTAACCTAAGGGAACCTAACATCTCGGATGTAGTATTTTCCAACATTCCTGGCAGGTCGGCCCCTACTTCTCGGTGGGCACATTATATACGTCTATATCGTAATATAACCTAACCTAACCCATCTAGACCCTGGCTGGTAATGTTTTACAAAATCCCGGTCGTGTCGGCCCGTACTTCTCGGTGGGGACATTATATACGTCTATAACGTTATATATCCTAACCTAAGGGAACCTAACATCGCGGATGTAGTACTTCACAACATTCCTGGGGGGTAGGCGCCAATTCTCGGTGGGAAACTTATATACGTCTATAACGTAATATAACCTAACCTAACCCATCTAGCCCCTCGCTGGTAATGTTTTACAAAATCCCGGTCGTGTCGGACCGTACTTCTCGGTGGGGACATTATATACGTCTATAACGTTATATATCCTAGCCTAAGGGAACCTAACATCGCGGATGTAGTATTTCACAACATTCCTGGCGGGTCGGCGCCAATTCTCGGTGGGAACATTATATACGTCTATAACGTAATATAACCTAACCTAACCCATCTAGCCCCTCGCTGTAATGTTTTACAAAATCCCGGTCGTGTCGTCCCGTACGTCTCCGTGCGGACATTATATACGTCTATAACGTTATATATCCTAACCTAAGGGAACCTAACATCGCGGATGTAGTATTTCACAACATTCCTGGCGGGTCGGCGCCAATTCTCGGTGGGAACATTATATACGTCTATAACGTAATATAACCTAACCTAACCCATCTAGCTCCTAGCTGGGAATGTTTTACAAAATCCCGGTCGTGTCGGCCCGTACATTTCCGTGGGCACATTATGTACGTCTATAACTTTATATATCCTAACCTAAGGGAACCTAACATCTCGGATGTAGTATTTTCCAACATTCCCGGGGGTTCGGCCCCTACTTCTCGGTGGGCACATTATATACGTCTATAACGTAATGTAACCTCACCTAACCCATGTAGACCCTCGTTAGTAATGTTTTACAAAATCTCGGTCGTGTCGTCCCTTACGTCTCGGTGCGGACATTATATACGTCTATAACGTTATATATCCTAACCTAAGGCAAACTAACATCGCGGATGTAGTATTTCACAACATTCCTGGCGGGTCGGCCCCTACTTCTCGGTGGGCACATTATATACGTCTATATCGTAATATAACCTAACCTAACCCATCTAGACCCTCGCTGGTAATGTTTTACAAAATCCCGGTCGTGGCGTCCCTTACGTCTCGGTGCGGACATAATATACGTCTATAACTTTATATATCCTAACCTAAGGGAACCTAACATCTCGGATGTAGTATTTTCCAACATTCCCGGGGGTTCGGCCCCAACTTCTCGGTGGGCACATTATATACGTCTATATCGTAATATAGCCTAACCTAACCCATCTAGACCCTCGCTGGTAATGTTTTACAAAATCCCGCCGTGTCGGCCCGTACTTTTCCGTGGGGACATTATATACGTCTATAACTTTATATATCCTAACCTAAGGGAACCTAACATCTCGGATGTAGTATTTTCCAACATTCCTGGCAGGTCGGCCCCTACTTCTCGGTGGGCACATTATATACGTCTATATCTTAATATAACCTAACCTAACCCATCTAGACCCTGGCTGGTAATGTTTTACAAAATCCCGGTCGTGTCGGCCCGTACTTCTCGGTGGGGACATTATATACGTCTATAACGTTATATATCCTAACCTAAGGGAACCTAACATCGCGGATGTAGTATTTCACAACATTCCTGGGGGGTAGGCGCCAATTCTCGGTGGGAAAATTATATACGTCTATAACGTAATATAACCTAACCTAACCCATCTAGCCCCTCGCTGGTAATGTTTTACAAAATCCCGGTCGTGTCGGACCGTACTTCTCGGTGGGGACATTATATACGTCTATAACGTTATATATCCTAGCCTAAGGGAACCTAACATCGCGGATGTAGTATTTCACAACATTCCTGGCGGGTCGGCGCCAATTCTCGGTGGGAACATTATATACGTCTATAACGTAATATAACCTAACCTAACCCATCTAGCCCCTAGCTGGGAATGTTTTACAAAATCCCGGTCGTGTCGGCCCGTACTTCTCGGTGGGGACATTATATACGTCTATAACGTTATATATCCTAACCTAAGGGAACCTAACATCTCGGATGTAGTATTTTCCAACATTCCTGGCGGGTCGGTCCCTACTTCTCGGTGGGCACATTATATACGTCTATATCGTAATATATCCTAACCTAACCCATCTAGACCCTCGCTGGTAATGTTTTACAAAATCCCGGTCGTGTCAGTCCGTAATTCTCGGTGGGGACATTATATACGTCTATAACGTTATATATCCTAACCTAAGGGAACCTAACATCTCGGATGTAGTATTTTCCAACATTCCTGGGGGATCGGCCCCTACTTCTCGGCGGGCACATTATCTACGTCTATATCGTAACATAACCTAACCTAACCAATCTAGACCCTGGCTGGTAATGTTTTACAAAATCCCGGTCGTGTCGGCCCGAACTTCTCGGTGGGGACATTATACACGTCTATAACGTTATATATCCTAACCTAAGGGAACCTAACATCGCGGATGTAGTATTTCACAACATTTCTGGCGGGTCGGCGCCAATAATCGGTGGGAACATTATATACGTCTATAACGTTATATAACCTAACCTAACCCATCTAGCCGCTAGCTGGTAATGTTTTACAAACTGCCGTTCGTGTCGGCCCATACTTCTCGGTGGGGACATTATATACGTCTATAACGTTATATATCCTAACCTAAGGGAACCTAACATCTCGGATGTAGTATTTTCCAACATTCCTTGCGGGTCGGACTCTACTTCTCGGCGGGCACATTATATACGTATATATCGTAATATAACCTAACCTAACCCATCTAGACCCTCGCTGGTAATGTTTTACAAAATCCCGGTCGTGTCGACCCGTACTTCTCGGTGGGGACATTATATACGTCTATAACGTTATATATCCTAACCTAAGGGAACCTAACATCTCGGATGTAGTATTTTCCAACATTCCTTGCGGGTCGGACTCTACTTCTCGGCGGGCACATTATATACGTATATATCGTAATATAACCTAACCTAACCCATCTAGACCCTCGCTGGTAATGTTTTACAAAATCCCGCCGTGTCGGCCCGTACTTTTCCGTGGGGACATTATATACGTCTATAACTTTATATATCCTAACCTAAGGGAACCTAACATCTCGGATGTAGTATTTTCCAACATTCCTGGCAGGTCGGCCCCTACTTCTCGGTGGGCACATTATATACGTCTATATCGTAATATAACCTAACCTAACCCATCTAGACCCTGGCTGGTAATGCTTTACAAAATCCCGGTCGTGTCGGCCCGTACTTCTCGGTGGGGACATTATATACGTCTATAACGTTATATATCCTAACCTAAGGGAACCTAACATCGCGGATGTAGTATTTCACAACATTCCTGGCGGGTCGGCGCCAATTCTCGGTGGGAACATTATATACGTCTATAACGTAATATAACCTAACCTAACCCATCTAGCCCCTAACTGGGAATGTTTTACAAAATCCCGGTCGTGTCGGCCCGTACATTTCCGTGGGGACATTATGTACGTCTATAACTTTATATATCCTAGCCTAAGGGAACCTAACATCGCGGATGTAGTATTTCACAACATTCCTGGCGGGTCGGCGCCAATTCTCGGTGGGAACGTTATATACGTCTATAACGTAATATAACCTAACCTAACCCATCTAGCTCCTAGCTGGTAATGTTTTACAAAATCCCGGTCGTGTCGGCCCGTACATTTCCGTGGGGACATTATGTACGTCTATAACTTTATATATCCTAACATAACGGAACCTAACATCTCGGATGTAGTATTTTCCAACATTCCCGGGGGTTCGGCCCCTACTTCTCGGTGGGCACATTATATACGTCTATAACGTAATATAACCTCACCTAATCCATCTAGACCCTCGTTAGTAATGTTTTACAAAATCTCGGTCGTGTCGTCCCTTACGTCTCGGTGCGGACATTATATACGTCTATAACGTTATATATCCTAACCTAAGGCAAACTAACATCGCGGATGTAGTATTTCACAACATTCCTGGCGGGTCGTCCCCTACTTCTCGGTGGGCACATTATATACGTCTATATCGTAATATAACCTAACCTAACCCATCTAGACCCTCGCTGGTAATGTTTTACAAAATCCCGGTCGTGTCGTCCCTTACGTCTCGGTGCGGACATTATATACGTCTATAACTTTATATATCCTAACCTAAGGGAACCTAACATCTCGGATGTAGTATTTTCCAACATTCCCGGGGGTTCGGCCCCAACTTCTCGGTGGGCACATTACATACGTCTATATCGTAATATAACCTAACCTAACCCATCTAGACCCTCGCTGGTAATGTTTTACAAAATCCCGCCGTGTCGGCCCGTACTTTTCCGTGGGGACATTATATACGTCTATAACTTTATATATCCTAACCTAAGGGAACCTAACATCTCGGATGTAGTATTTTCCAACATTCCTGGCAGGTCGGCCCCTACTTCTCGGTGGGCACATTATATACGTCTATATCGTAATATAACCTAACCTAACCCATCTAGACCCTGGCTGGTAATGTTTTACAAAATCCCGGTCGTGTCGGCCCGTACTTCTCGGTGGGGACACTATATACGTCTATAACGTTATATATCCTAACCTAAGGGAACCTAACATCGCGGATGTAGTATTTCACAACATTCCTGGGGGGTAGGCGCCAATTCTCGGTGGGAAAATTATATACGTCTATAACGTAATATAACCTAACCTAACCCATCTAGCCCCTCGCTGGTAATGTTTTACAAAATCCCGGTCGTGTCGGACCGTACTTCTCGGTGGGGACATTATATACGTCTATAACGTTATATATCCTAGCCCAAGGGAACCTAACATCGCGGATGTAGTATTTCACAACATTCCTGGCGGGTCGGCGCCAATTCTCGGTGGGAACATTATATACGTCTATAACGTAATATAACCTAACCTAACCCATCTAGCCCCTAGCTGGGAATGTTTTACAAAATCCCGGTCGTGTCGGCCCGTACTTCTCGGTGGGGACATTATATACGTCTATAACGTTATATATCCTAACCTAAGGGAACCTAACATCTCGGATGTAGTATTTTCCAACATTCCTGGCGGGTCGGCCCCTACTTCGCGGTGGGCACATTATATACGTCTATATCGTAATATATCCTAACCTAACCCATCTAGACCCTCGCTGGTAATGTTTTACAAAATCCCGGTCGGGTCGGCCCGTACTTCTCGGTGCGGACATTATATACGTCCATAACGTTATATATCCTAACCTAAGGCAACTTAACATCTCGGATGTAGTATTTTCCAACATTCCTGGCGGGTCGGACCCTACTTCTCGGTGGACACATTATATACGTCTATAACGTAATATAACCTAACCTAACCCATCTAGCCCCTAGCTGGGAATGTTTTACAAAATCCCGGTCGTGTCGGCCCGTACTTCTCGGTGGGGACATTATATACGTCTATAACGTTATATATCCTAACCTAAGGGAACCTAACATCGCGGATGTAGTATTTCACAACATTCCTGGCGGGTCGGCGCCAATTCTCGGTGGGAACATTATATTGTCTATAACGTAATATAACCGAACCTACCCCATCTAGCCCCTAGCTGGGAATGTTTTACAAAATCCCGGTCGTGTCGGCCCGTACTTCTCGGTGGGGACATTGTATACGTCTATAACGTTATATATCCTAACCTAAGGGAACCTAACATCTCGGATGTAGTATTTTCCAACATTCCTGGCGGGTCGGTCCCTACTTCTCGGTGGGCACATTATATACGTCTATATCGTAATATAACCTAACCTAACCCATCTAGACCCTCGCTGGTAATGTTTTACAAAATCCCGGTCGTGTCAGTCCGTACTTCTCGGTGGGGACGTTATATACGTCTATAACGTTATATATCCTAACCTAAGGGAACCTAACATCTCGGATGTAGTATTTTCCAACATTCCTGGGGGATCGGCCCCTACTTCTCGGCGGGCACATTATCTACGTCTATATCGTAACATAACCTAACCTAACCAATCTAGACCCTGGCTGGTAATGTTTTACAAAATCCCGGTCGTGTCGGCCCGAACTTCTCGGTGGGGACATTATATACGTCTATAACGTTATATATCCTAACCTAAGGGAACCTAACATCGCGGATGTAGTATTTCACAACATTTCTGGCGGGTCGGCGCCAATAATCGGTGGGAACATTATATACGTCTATAACGTTATATAACCTAACCTAACCCATCTAGCCGCTAGCTGGTAATGTTTTACAAACTGCCGTTCGTGTCGGCCCATACTTCTCGGTGGGGACATTATATACGTCTATAACGTTATATATCCTAACCTAAGGGAACATAACATCTCGGATGTAGTATTTTCCAACATTCCTTGCGGGTCGGACTCTACTTCTCGGCGGGCACATTATATACGTATATATCGTAATATAACCTAACCTAACCCATCTAGACCCTCGCTGGTAATGTTTTACAAAATCCCGGTCGTGTCGACCCGTACTTCTCGGTGGGGACATTATATACGTCTATAACGTTATATATCCTAACCTAAGGGAACCTAACATCTCGGATGTAGTATTTTCCAACATTCCTTGCGGGTCGGACTCTACTTCTCGGCGGGCACATTATATACGTATATATCGTAATATAACCTAACCTAACCCATCTAGACCCTCGCTGGTAATGTTTTACAAAATCCCGGTCGGGTCGGCCCGTACTTCTCGGTGCGGACATTATATACGTCCATAACGTTATATATCCTAACCTAAGGCAACTTAACATCTCGGATGTAGTATTTTCCAACATTCCTGGCGGGTCGGCCCCTACTTCTCGGTGGACACATTATATACGTCTATATCGTAATATAACTTAACCTAATCCATGTAGACCCTCGCTGGTAATGTTTTACAAAATCCGGGTCGTGTCGGCCCGTTCTTCTCGGTGGGGACATTTTATACGTCTATAACGTTATATATCCTAACCTAAGGCAACCTAACATCGCGGATGTAGTATTTCACATAATTCCTGGCGGGTCGGCGCCAATTCTCGGTGGGAACATTATATACGTCTATAACGTAATATAACCTAACCTAACCCATCTAGCCCCTAGCTGGGAATGTTTTACAAAATCCCGGTCGTGTCGGCCCGTACCTTTCCGTGGGGACATTATATACGTCTATAACTTTATATATCCTAACCTAAGGGAACCTAACATCGCGGATGTAGTATTTCACATCATTCCTGGCGGGTCGGCGCCAATTCTCGGTGGGAACATTATATACGTCTATAACGTAATATAACCGAACCTACCCCATCTAACCCCTAGCTGGGAATGTTTTACAAAATCCCGGTCGTGTCGGCCCGTACTTCTCGGTGGGGACATTGTATACGTCTATAACGTTATATATCCTAACCTAAGGGAACCTAACATCTCGGATGTAGTATTCACGAACTATCCTGGCGGGTCGGCCCCTACTTCTCGGTGGGCACATTATGTACGTCTATATCGCAATATAACCTAACCTAACTCATCTAGACCCTCGCTGGTAATGTTTTACAAAATCCCGGTCGTGTCGGGCCGTACTTCTCGGTGCGGACATTATATACGTCTATAACGTTATATATCCTAACCTAAGAGAACCTAACATCTCGGATGTAGTATTTTCCAACATTCCTGGCGGGTCGGCCCCTACTTCTCGGTGGGCACATTATGTACGTCTATATCGTAATGTAACCTAACCTAAGCCATCTAGACCCTCGCTGGTAATGTTTTACAAAATCCCGGTCGTGTCGACCCGTACTTCTCGGTGGGGACATTATATACGTCTATAACGTTATATATCCTAACCTAAGGGAACATAACATCGCGGATGTAGTACTTCACAACATTCCTGGCGGGTCGGCGCCAATTCTCGGTGGGAACATTATATTGTCTATAACGTAATATAACCGAACCTACCCCATCTAGCCCCTAGCTGGGAATGTTTTACAAAATCCCGGTCGTGTCGGCCCGTACTTCTCGGTGGGGACATTGTATACGTCTATAACGTTATATATCCTAACCTAAGGGAACCTAACATCTCGGATGTAGTATTTTCCAACATTCCTGGCGGCTCGGCCCCTACTTCTCGGTGGGCACATTATATACGTCTATATCGTAATATAACCTAACCTAACCCATCTAGACCCTCGCTGGTAATGTTTTACAAAATCCCGGTCGTGTCGACCCGTACTTCTCGGTGGGGACATTATATACGTCTATAACGTTATATATCCTAACCTAAGGGAACATAACATCGCGGATGTAGTATTTCACAACATTCCTGGCGGGTCGGCGCCAATTCTCGGTGGGAACATTATATTGTCTATAACGTAATATAACCGAACCTACCCCATCTAGCCCTTAGCTGGGACAGTTTTACAAAATCCCGGTCGTGTCGGCCCGTACTTCTCGGTGGGGACATTGTATACGTCTATAACGTTATATATCCTAACCTAAGGGAACCTAACATCTCGGATGTAGTATTTTCCAACACTCCTGGCGGGTCGGCCCCTACTTCTCGGTGGGCACATTATATACGTCTATATCGTAATATAACCTAACCTAACCCATCTAGACCCTCGCTGGTAATGTTTTACAAAATCCCGGTCGTGTCGACCCGTACTTCTCGGTGGGGACATTATATACGTCTATAACGTTATATATCCTAACCTAAGGGAACCTAACATCGCGGATGTAGTATTTCCCAACATTCCTGGCGGGTCGGCGCCAATACTCGGTGGAAACATTATATACGTCTATAACGTTATATAACCTAACCTAACCCATCTAGCCCCTACCTGGGAATGTTTTACAAAATCCCGGTCGTGTCGGCCCGTACTTTTCCGTGTGGACATTATATACGTCTATAACATTATATATCCTAACCTAAGGGAACTTAACATCTTGGATGTAGTATTTTCCAACATTCCTGGCGGGTCGGTCCCTACTTCTCGGTGGGCACATTATATACGTCTATATCGTAATATAACCTAACCTAACCCATCTAGACCCTCGCTGGTAATGTTTTACAAAATCCCGGTCGTGTCGGCCCATACTTCTCGGTGGGGACATTATATACGTCTATAACGTTATATATCCTAACCTAAGGGAACCTAACATCTCGGATGTAGTATTTTCCAACATTCCTGGCGGGTCGGCGCCAATTCTCGGTGGGAACATTATATACGTCTATAACGTAATATAACCTAACCTAACCCATCTAGCCCCTAGCTGGGAATGTTTTACAAAATCCCGTCGTGTCGGCCCGTACATTTCCGTGGGGACATTATGTACGTCTATAACATTATATATCCTAACCCAAGGGAACCTAACATCTCGGATGTAGTATTTTCCAACATTCCTGGCGGGTCGGCGCCAATTCTCGGTGGGAACATTATATACGTCTATAACGTAATATAACCTAACCTAACCAATCTAGCCCTTCGCTGGTAATGTTTTACAAAATCCCGGTCGTGTCGGCACGTACTTTTCCGTGGGGACATTATATACGTCTATTACTTTATATATCCTAACCTAAGGGAACCTAACATCTCGGATGTAGTATTTTCCAACATTGCTGGCGGGTCGGCCCCTACTTCTCGGCGGGCACATTATATACGTCTATATCGTAATATAACCTAACCTAACCCCTGTAGACGCTCGCTGGTAATGTTTTACAAAATCCCGGTGGTGTCGGCCCGTACTTCTCGGTGGGGACATTGTATACCTCTATAACGTTATATATCCTAACCTAAGGGAACCTAACATCGCGGATGTAGTATTTCACAACATTCCTGGCGGGTCGACGCAAATTCTCGGTGGGAACATTATATACGTCTATAACGTAATATAACCTAACCTAACCCATCTAGCTCCTAGCTGGGAATGTTTTACAAAATCCCGGTCGTGTCGGCCCGTACATTTCCGTAGGGACATTATGTACATCTATAACTTTATATATCCTAACCTAAGGGAACTTAACATCTCGGATGTAGTATTTTCCAACATTCCCGGGGGTTCGGCCCCTACTTCTCGGTGGGCACATTATATACGTCTATATCGTAATATAACCTCACCTAACCCATCTAGACCCTCGCTAGTAATGTTTTACAAAATCCCGGTCGTGTCGTCCCTTACGTCTCGGTGCGGACATTATATACGTCTATAACGTTATATATCCTAACCTAAGGCAAACTAACATCGCGGATGTAGTATTTCACAACATTCCTGGCGGGTCGGCACCAACTTCTCGGTGGGCACATTATATATGTCTATATCGTAATATAACCTAGCCTAACCCATCTAGACCCTGGCTGGTAATGTTTTACAGAATCCCGGTCGTGTCGGCCCGTACTTCTCGGTGGGGACATTGTATACATCTATAACGTTATATATCCTAACCTAAGGGAACCTAACATCTCGGATGTAGTATTTTCCAACATTCCCGGGGGTTCGGCCCCTACTTCTCGGTGGGCACATTATATATGTCTATATCGTAATATAACCTAACCTAACCCATCTAGGACCTCGATGTAATGTTTTACAAAATCCCGGTCGTGTCGTCCCGTACGTCTCCGTGCGGACATTATATACGTCTATAACGTCATATATCCTAACCTAAGGCAACCTAACATCTCGGATGTAGTATTTTCCAACATTCCTGGCGGGTCGGCCCCTACTTCTCGGTGGGCACATTATGTACGTCTATATCGTAATGTAACCTAACCTAAGCCATCTAGACCCTCGCTGGTAATGTTTTACAAAATCCCGGTCGTGTCGACCCGTACTTCTCGGTGGGGACATTATATACGTCTATAACGTTATATATCCTAACCTAAGGGAACATAACATCGCGGATGTAGTACTTCACAACATTCCTGGCGGGTCGGCGCCAATTCTCTGTGGGAACATTATATTGTCTATAACGTAATATAACCGAACCTACCCCATCTAGCCCCTAGCTGGGAATGTTTTACAAAATCCCGGTCGTGTCGGCCCGTACTTCTCGGTGGGGACATTGTATACGTCTATAACGTTATATATCCTAACCTAAGGGAACCTAACATCTCGGATGTAGTATTTTCCAACATTCCTGGCGGCTCGGCCCCTACTTCTCGGTGGGCACATTATATACGTCTATATCGTAATATAACCTAACCTAACCCATCTAGACCCTCGCTGGTAATGTTTTACAAAATCCCGGTCGTGTCGACCCGTACTTCTCGGTGGGGACATTATATACGTCTATAACGTTATATATCCTAACCTAAGGGAACATAACATCGCGGATGTAGTATTTCACAACATTCCTGGCGGGTCGGCGCCAATACTCGGTGGAAACATTATATACGTCTATAACGTTATATAACCTAACCTAACCCATCTAGCCCCTACCTGGGAATGTTTTACAAAATCCCGGTCGTCTCGGCCCGTACTTTTCCGTGTGGACATTATATACGTCTATAACATTATATATCCTAACCTAAGGGAACTTAACATCTTGGATGTAGTATTTTCCAACATTCCTGGCGGGTCGGTCCCTACTTCTCGGTGGGCACATTATATACGTCTATATCGTAATATAACCTAACCTAACCCATCTAGACCCTCGCTGGTAATGTTTTACAAAATCCCGGTCGTGTCAGCACGTACTTCTCGGTGGGGACATTATATACGTCTATAACGTTATATATCCTAACCTAAGGGAACCTAACATCTCGGATGTAGTATTTTCCAACATTCCTGGCGGGTCGGCCCCTACTTCTCGGTGGGCACATTATGTACGTCTATATCGTAATATAACCTAACCTAACCCATCTAGACCCTCGCTGGTAATGTTTTACAAAATCCCGGTCGTGTCGGCCCGTACTTCTCGGTGGGGACATTTTATACGTCTATAACGTTATATATCCTAACCTAAGGGAACCTAACATCGCGGATGTAGTATTTTCCAACATTCCTGGCGGGTCGGCCCCAACTTCTCGGTGGGCACATTATATATATCTATATCGTAATATAACCTAACCTAACCCATCTAGACCCTCGCTGGTAATGTTTTACAGAATCCCGGTCGTGTCGTCCCGTACGTCTCGGTGCGGACATTATATATGTCTATAACGTTATGTATCCTAACCTAAGGCAACTTAACATCTGGGATGTAGTATTTTCCAACATTCCAGGCGGGTCGGCCCCAACTTCTCGGTGGGCACATTATATACGTCTATATCGTAATATAACCTAACCTAATCCATCTAGACCCTGGCTGGTAATGTTTTACAAAATCCCGGTCGTGTCGGCCCGTACGTCTCGTAGCGGGCATTATATACGTCTAAAACATTATATATCCTAACCTAGGGGAACCTAACATCTCGGATGTAGTATTTTCCAACATTCCTGGCGGGACGGCCCCCACTTCTCGGCGGGCAAATTATATTCGTCTATATCGTAACATAACCTAACCTAACCCATCTAGACCCTGGCTGGTAATGTTTTACAAAATCCCGGTCGTGTCGGCACGTACTTTTCCGTGGGGTCATTATATACGTCTATTACTTTATATATCCTAACCTAAGGGAACCTAACATCTCGGATGTAGTATTTTCCAACATTGCTGGCGGGTCGGCCCCTACTTCTCGGCGGGCACATTATATACGTCTATATCGTAATATAACCTAACCTAACCCCTGTAGACGCTCGCTGGTAATGTTTTACAAAATCCCGGTGGTGTCGGCCCGTACTTCTCGGTGGGGACATTGTATACCTCTATAACGTTATATATCCTAACCTAAGGGAACCTAACATCGCGGATGTAGTATTTCACAACATTCCTGGCGGGTCGACGCAAATTCTCGGTGGGAACATTATATACGTCTATAACGTAATATAACCTAACCTAACCCATCTAGCTCCTAGCTGGGAATGTTTTACAAAATCCCGGTCGTGTCGGCCCGTACATTTCCGTAGGGACATTATGTACATCTATAACTTTATATATCCTAACCTAAGGGAACTTAACATCTCGGATGTAGTATTTTCCAACATTCCCGGGGGTTCGGCCCCTACTTCTCGGTGGGCACATTATATACGTCTATATCGTAATATAACCTCACCTAACCCATCTAGACCCTCGCTAGTAATGTTTTACAAAATCCCGGTCGTGTCGTCCCTTACGTCTCGGTGCGGACATTATATACGTCTATAACGTTATATATCCTAACCTAAGGCAAACTAACATCGCGGATGTAGTATTTCACAACATTCCTGGCGGGTCGGCACCAACTTCTCGGTGGGCACATTATATATGTCTATATCGTAATATAACCTAGCCTAACCCATCTAGACCCTGGCTGGTAATGTTTTACAGAATCCCGGTCGTGTCGGCCCGTACTTCTCGGTGGGGACATTGTATACATCTATAACGTTATATATCCTAACCTAAGGGAACCTAACATCTCGGATGTAGTATTTTCCAACATTCCCGGGGGTTCGGCCCCTACTTCTCGGTGGGCACATTATATATGTCTATATCGTAATATAACCTAACCTAACCCATCTAGGACCTCGATGTAATGTTTTACAAAATCCCGGTCGTGTCGTCCCGTACGTCTCCGTGCGGACATTATATACGTCTATAACGTCATATATCCTAACCTAAGGCAACCTAACATCTCGGATGTAGTATTTTCCAACATTCCTGGCGGGTCGGCCCCTACTTCTCGGTGGGCACATTATGTACGTCTATATCGTAATGTAACCTAACCTAAGCCATCTAGACCCTCGCTGGTAATGTTTTACAAAATCCCGGTCGTGTCGACCCGTACTTCTCGGTGGGGACATTATATACGTCTATAACGTTATATATCCTAACCTAAGGGAACATAACATCGCGGATGTAGTACTTCACAACATTCCTGGCGGGTCGGCGCCAATTCTCTGTGGGAACATTATATTGTCTATAACGTAATATAACCGAACCTACCCCATCTAGCCCCTAGCTGGGAATGTTTTACAAAATCCCGGTCGTGTCGGCCCGTACTTCTCGGTGGGGACATTGTATACGTCTATAACGTTATATATCCTAACCTAAGGGAACCTAACATCTCGGATGTAGTATTTTCCAACATTCCTGGCGGCTCGGCCCCTACTTCTCGGTGGGCACATTATATACGTCTATATCGTAATATAACCTAACCTAACCCATCTAGACCCTCGCTGGTAATGTTTTACAAAATCCCGGTCGTGTCGACCCGTACTTCTCGGTGGGGACATTATATACGTCTATAACGTTATATATCCTAACCTAAGGGAACATAACATCGCGGATGTAGTATTTCACAACATTCCTGGCGGGTCGGCGCCAATACTCGGTGGAAACATTATATACGTCTATAACGTTATATAACCTAACCTAACCCATCTAGCCCCTACCTGGGAATGTTTTACAAAATCCCGGTCGTCTCGGCCCGTACTTTTCCGTGTGGACATTATATACGTCTATAACATTATATATCCTAACCTAAGGGAACTTAACATCTTGGATGTAGTATTTTCCAACATTCCTGGCGGGTCGGTCCCTACTTCTCGGTGGGCACATTATATACGTCTATATCGTAATATAACCTAACCTAACCCATCTAGACCCTCGCTGGTAATGTTTTACAAAATCCCGGTCGTGTCAGCACGTACTTCTCGGTGGGGACATTATATACGTCTATAACGTTATATATCCTAACCTAAGGGAACCTAACATCTCGGATGTAGTATTTTCCAACATTCCTGGCGGGTCGGCCCCTACTTCTCGGTGGGCACATTATGTACGTCTATATCGTAATATAACCTAACCTAACCCATCTAGACCCTCGCTGGTAATGTTTTACAAAATCCCGGTCGTGTCGGCCCGTACTTCTCGGTGGGGACATTTTATACGTCTATAACGTTATATATCCTAACCTAAGGGAACCTAACATCGCGGATGTAGTATTTTCCAACATTCCTGGCGGGTCGGCCCCAACTTCTCGGTGGGCACATTATATATATCTATATCGTAATATAACCTAACCTAACCCATCTAGACCCTCGCTGGTAATGTTTTACAGAATCCCGGTCGTGTCGTCCCGTACGTCTCGGTGCGGACATTATATATGTCTATAACGTTATGTATCCTAACCTAAGGCAACTTAACATCTGGGATGTAGTATTTTCCAACATTCCAGGCGGGTCGGCCCCAACTTCTCGGTGGGCACATTATATACGTCTATATCGTAATATAACCTAACCTAATCCATCTAGACCCTGGCTGGTAATGTTTTACAAAATCCCGGTCGTGTCGGCCCGTACGTCTCGTAGCGGGCATTATATACGTCTAAAACATTATATATCCTAACCTAGGGGAACCTAACATCTCGGATGTAGTATTTTCCAACATTCCTGGCGGGACGGCCCCCACTTCTCGGCGGGCAAATTATATTCGTCTATATCGTAACATAACCTAACCTAACCCATCTAGACCCTGGCTGGTAATGTTTTACAAAATCCCGGTCGTGTCGGCACGTACTTTTCCGTGGGGTCATTATATACGTCTATTACTTTATATATCCTAACCTAAGGGAACCTAACATCTCGGATGTAGTATTTTCCAACATTGCTGGCGGGTCGGCCCCTACTTCTCGGCGGGCACATTATATACGTCTATATCGTAATATAACCTAACCTAACCCCTGTAGACGCTCGCTGGTAATGTTTTACAAAATCCCGGTGGTGTCGGCCCGTACTTCTCGGTGGGGACATTGTATACGTCTATAACGTTATATATCCTAACCTAAGGGAACCTAACATCGCGGATGTAGTATTTCACAACATTCCTGGCGGGTCGACGCAAATTCTCGGTGGGAACATTATATACGTCTATAACGTAATATAACCTAACCTAACCCATCTAGCTCCTAGCTGGGAATGTTTTACAAAATCCCGGTCGTGTCGGCCCGTACATTTCCGTAGGGACATTATGTACATCTATAACTTTATATATCCTAACCTAAGGGAACTTAACATCTCGGATGTAGTATTTTCCAACATTCCCGGGGGTTCGGCCCCTACTTCTCGGTGGGCACATTATATACGTCTATATCGTAATATAACCTCACCTAACCCATCTAGACCCTCGCTAGTAATGTTTTACAAAATCCCGGTCGTGTCGTCCCTTACGTCTCGGTGCGGACATTATATACGTCTATAACGTTATATATCCTAACCTAAGGCAAACTAACATCGCGGATGTAGTATTTCACAACATTCCTGGCGGGTCGGCACCAACTTCTCGGTGGGCACATTATATATGTCTATATCGTAATATAACCTAACCTAACCCATCTAGCCCCTCGATGTAATGTTTTACAAAATCCCGGTCGTGTCGTCCCGTACGTCTCCGTGCGGACATTATATACGTCTATAACGTCATATATCCTAACCTAAGGCAACCTAACATCGCGGATGTAGTATTTCACAACATTCCTGGCGGGTCGGCGCCAATTCTCGGTGGGAACATTATATACGTCTATAACGTAATATAACCTAACCTAACCCATCTAGCCCATAGCTGGGAATGTTTTACAAAATCCCGGTCGTGTCGGCCCGTACTTTTCCGTGGGGACATTATATACGTCTATAACTTTATATATCCTAATCTAAGGGAGCCTAACATCTCGGATGTAGTATTTTACAACATTCCTGGCGGGTCGGCGCCAATTCTCGGTGGGAACATTATATACGTCTATAACGTAATATAACCTAACCTAACCCATCTAGCCCCTAGCTGGGAATGTTTTACAAAATCCCGTCGTGTCGGCCCGTACATTTCCGTGGGGACATTATGTACGTCTATAACATTATATATCCTAACCCAAGGGAACCTAACATCTCGGATGTAGTATTTTCCAACATTCCCGGGGGTTCGGCCCCTACTTCTCGGTGGGCACATTATATACGTCTATATCGTAATGTAACCTAACCTAACCCATCTAGACCCTCGCTGGTAATGTTTTACATAATCCCGGTCGTGTCGGCCCGTACTTCTCGGTGGGGAAATTATATACGTCTATAACGTTATATATCCTAACCTAAGGGAACCTAACATCTCGGATGTAGTATTTTCCAACATTCCTGGCGGGTCGGCCCCAACTTCTCGGTGGGAACGTTATATACGTCTATAACGTAATATAACCTAACCTAACCCATCTAGCTCCTAGCTGGGTATGTTTTACAAAATCCCGGTCGTGTCCGCCCGTACATGTCCGTCGGGACATTATGTACGTCTATAACTTTATATATCCTAACCTAACGGAACCTAACATCTCGGATGTAGTATTTTCCAACATTCCCGGGGGGTCGGCCCCTACTTCTCGGTGGGCACATTATATACGTCTATAACGTAATATAACCTCACCTAACCCATGTAGACCCTCGTTAGTAATGTTTTACAAAATCTCGGTCGTGTCGTCCCTTACGTCTCGGTGCGGACATTATATACGTCTATAACGTTATATATCCTAACCTAAGGCAAACTAACATCGCGGATGTAGTATTTCACAACATTCCTGGCGGGTCGGCCCCAAACTTCTCGGTGGGCACATTATATACGTCTATATCGTAATATAACCTAACCTAACCCATCTAGACCCTGGCTGGTAATGTTTTACAAAATCCCGGTCGTGTCGGCCCGTACATTTCCGTGAGGACATTATGTACGTCTATAACTTTATATATCCTAACCTAACGGAACCTAACATCTCGGATGTAGTATTTTCCAACATTCCCGGGGGTTCGGCCCCAACTTCTCGGTGGGCACATTATATACGTCTATATCGTAATATAACCTAACCTAACCCATCTAGACCCTCGCTGGTAATGTTTTACAAAATCCCGCCGTGTCGGCCCGTACTTTTCCGTGGGGACATTATATACGTCTATAACTTTATATATCCTAACCTAAGGGAACCTAACATCTCGGATGTAGTATTTTCCAACATTCCTGGCAGGTCGGCCCCTACTTCTCGGTGGGCACATTATATACGTCTATATCGTAATATAACCTAACCTAACCCATCTAGACCCTGGCTGGTAATGCTTTACAAAATCCCGGTCGTGTCGGCCCGTACTTCTCGGTGGGGACATTATATACGTCTATAACGTTATATATCCTAACCTAAGGGAACCTAACATCGCGGATGTAGTATTTCACAACATTCCTGGCGGGTCGGCGCCAATTCTCGGTGGGAACATTATATACGTCTATAACGTAATATAACCTAACCTAACCCATCTAGCCCCTAACTGGGAATGTTTTACAAAATCCCGGTCGTGTCGGCCCGTACATTTCCGTGGGGACATTATGTACGTCTATAACTTTATATATCCTAGCCTAAGGGAACCTAACATCGCGGATGTAGTATTTCACAACATTCCTGGCGGGTCGGCGCCAATTCTCGGTGGGAACGTTATATACGTCTATAACGTAATATAACCTAACCTAACCCATCTAGCTCCTAGCTGGGAATGTTTTACAAAATCCCGGTCGTGTCGGCCCGTACATTTCCGTGGGGACATTATGTACGTCTATAACTTTATATATCCTAACATAACGGAACCTAACATCTCGGATGTAGTATTTTCCAACATTCCCGGGGGTTCGGCCCCTACTTCTCGGTGGGCACATTATATACGTCTATAACGTAATATAACCTCACCTAATCCATCTAGACCCTCGTTAGTAATGTTTTACAAAATCTCGGTCGTGTCGTCCCTTACGTCTCGGTGCGGACATTATATACGTCTATAACGTTATATATCCTAACCTAAGGCAAACTAACATCGCGGATGTAGTATTTCACAACATTCCTGGCGGGTCGGCCCCAACTTCTCGGTGGGCACATTATATACGTCTATATCGTAATATAACCTAACCTAACCCATCTAGACCCTCGCTGGTAATGTTTTACAAAATCCCGCCGTGTCGGCCCGTACTTTTCCGTGGGGACATTATATACGTCTATAACTTTATATATCCTAACCTAAGGGAACCTAACATCTCGGATGTAGTATTTTCCAACATTCCTGGCAGGTCGGCCCCTACTTCTCGGTGGGCACATTATATACGTCTATATCGTAATATAACCTAACCTAACCCATCTAGACCCTGGCTGGTAATGCTTTACAAAATCCCGGTCGTGTCGGCCCGTACTTCTCGGTGGGGACATTATATACGTCTATAACGTTATATATCCTAACCTAAGGGAACCTAACATCGCGGATGTAGTATTTCACAACATTCCTGGCGGGTCGGCGCCAATTCTCGGTGGGAACATTATATACGTCTATAACGTAATATAACCTAACCTAACCCATCTAGCCCCTAACTGGGAATGTTTTACAAAATCCCGGTCGTGTCGGCCCGTACATTTCCGTGGGGACATTATGTACGTCTATAACTTTATATATCCTAGCCTAAGGGAACCTAACATCGCGGATGTAGTATTTCACAACATTCCTGGCGGGTCGGCGCCAATTCTCGGTGGGAACGTTATATACGTCTATAACGTAATATAACCTAACCTAACCCATCTAGCTCCTAGCTGGGAATGTTTTACAAAATCCCGGTCGTGTCGGCCCGTACATTTCCGTGGGGACATTATGTACGTCTATAACTTTATATATCCTAACATAACGGAACCTAACATCTCGGATGTAGTATTTTCCAACATTCCCGGGGGTTCGGCCCCTACTTCTCGGTGGGCACATTATATACGTCTATAACGTAATATAACCTCACCTAATCCATCTAGACCCTCGTTAGTAATGTTTTACAAAATCTCGGTCGTGTCGTCCCTTACGTCTCGGTGCGGACATTATATACGTCTATAACGTTATATATCCTAACCTAAGGCAAACTAACATCGCGGATGTAGTATTTCACAACATTCCTGGCGGGTCGGCCCCAACTTCTCGGTGGGCACATTATATACGTCTATATCGTAATATAACCTAACCTAACCCATCTAGACCCTGGCTGGTAATGTTTTACAAAATCCCGGTCGTGTCGGCCCGTACATTTCCGTGAGGACATTATGTACGTCTATAACTTTATGTATCCTAACCTAACGGAACCTTACATCTCGGATGTAGTATTTTCCAACATTCCCGGGGGTTCGGCCCCAACTTCTCGGTGGGCACATTATATACGTCTATATCGTAATATAACCTAACCTAACCCATCTAGACCCTCGCTGGTAATGTTTTACAAAATCCCGCCGTGTCGGCCCGTACTTTTCCGTGGGGACATTATATACGTCTATAACTTTATATATCCTAAACTAAGGGAACCTAACATCTCGGATGTAGTATTTTCCAACATTCCTGGCAGGTCGGCCCCTACTTCTCGGTGGGCACATTATATACGTCTATAGCGTAATATAACCTAACCTAACCCATCTAGACCCTGGCTGGTAATGTTTTACAAAATCCCGGTCGTGTCGGCCCGTACTTCTCGGTGGGGACATTATATACGTCTATAACGTTATATATCCTAACCTAAGGGAACCTAACATCGCGGATGTAGTATTTCACAACATTCCTGGGGGGTAGGCGCCAATTCTCGGTGGGAAAATTATATACGTCTATAACGTAATATAACCTAACCTAACCCATCTAGCCCCTCGCTGGTAATGTTTTACAAAATCCCGGTCGTGTCGGACCGTACTTCTCGGTGGGGACATTATATACGTCTATAACGTTATATATCCTAGCCTAAGGGAACCTAACATCGCGGATGTAGTATTTCACAACATTCCTGGCGGGTCGGCGCCAATTCTCGGTGGGAACATTATATACGTCTATAACGTAATATAACCTAACCTAACCCATCTAGCCCCTCGCTGTAATGTTTTACAAAATCCCGGTCGTGTCGTCCCGTACGTCTCCGTGCGGACATTATATACGTCTATAACGTTATATATCCTAACCTAAGGGAACCTAACATCGCGGATGTAGTATTTCACAACATTCCTGGCGGGTCGGCGCCAATTCTCGGTGGGAACATTATATACGTCTATAACGTAATATAACCTAACCTAACCCATCTAGCTCCTAGCTGGGAATGTTTTACAAAATCCCGGTCGTGTCGGCCCGTACATTTCCGTGGGCACATTATGTACGTCTATAACTTTATATATCCTAACCTAAGGGAACCTAACATCTCGGATGTAGTATTTTCCAACATTCCCGGGGGTTCGGTCCCTACTTCTCGGTGGGCACATTATATACGTCTATATCGTAATATAACCTAACCTAACCCATGTAGACCCTCGCTGGTAATGTTTTACAAAATCCCGGTCGTGTCGTCCCTTACGTCTCGGTGCGGACATTATATACGTCTATAACTTTATATATCCTAACCTAAGGGAACCTAACATCTCAGATGTAGTATTTTCCAACATTCCTGGCGAGACGGCCCCTACTTCTCGGCGGGCACATTATATACGTCTATATCGTAATATAACCTAACCTAACCCATCTAGGCCCTCGCTGTAATGTTTTACAAAATCCCGGTCGTGTCGTCCCGTACGTCTCCGTGCGGACATTATATACGTCTATAACGTTATATATCCTAGCCTAAGGGAACCTAACATCGCGGATGTAGTATTTCACAACATTCCTGGCGGGTCGGCGCCAATTCTCGGTGGGAACGTTATATACATCTATAACGTAATATAACCTAACCTAACCCATCTAGCTCCTAGCTGGGAATGTTTTACAAAATCCCGGTCGTGTCGGGCCGTACATTTCCGTGGGGACATTATGTACGTCTATAGCTTTATATATCCTAACCTAACGGAACCTAACATCTCGGATGTAGTATTTTCCAACATTCCCGGGGGTTCGGCCCCAACTTCTCGGTGGGCACATTATATACGTCTATATCGTAATATAACCTAACCTAACCCATCTAGCCCCTCGCTGGTAATGTTTTACAAAATCCCGGTCGTGTCGGACCGTACTTCTCGGTGGGGACATTATATACGTCTATAACGTTATATATCCTAGCCTAAGGGAACCTAACATCGCGGATGTAGTATTTCACAACATTCCTGGCGGGTCGGCGCCAATTCTCGGTGGGAACGTTATATACGTCTATATCGTAATATAACCTAACCTAACCCATCTAGCCCCTCGCTGTAATGTTTTACAAAATCCCGGTCGTGTCGTCCCGTACGTCCCCGTGCGGACATTATATACGTCTATAACGTTATATATCCTAGCCTAAGGGAACCTAACATCGCGGATGTAGTATTTCACAACATTCCTGGCGGGTCGGCGCCAATTCTCGGTGGGAACGTTATATACGTCTATAACGTAATATAACCTAACCTAACCCATCTAGCTCTTAGCTGGGAATGTTTTACAAAATTCCGGTCGTGTCGGCCCGTACATTTCCGTGGGGACATTATGTACGTCTATAACTTTATATATCCTAACCTAACGGAACCTAACATCTCGGATGTAGTATTTCCCAACATTCCCGGGGGTTCGGCCCCTACTTCTCGGTGGGCACATTATATACATCTATAACGTAATATAACCTCACCTAACCCATCTAGACCCTCGTTAGTAATGTTTTACAAAATCTCGGTCGTGTCGTCCCTTACGTCTCGGTGCGGACATTATATACGTCTATAACGTTATATATTCTAACCTAAGGCAAACTAACATCGCGGATGTAGTATTTCACAACATTCCTGGCGGGTCGGCCCCAACTTCTCGGTGGGCACATTATATACGTCTATATCGTAATATAACCTAACCTAACCCATCTAGACACTGGCTGGTAATGTTTTACAAAATCCCGGTCGTGTCGGCCCGTACTTCTCGGTGGGGACATTATGTACGTCTATAACTTTATATATCCTAGCCTAAGGGAACCTAACATCGCGGATGTAGTATTTCACAACATTCCTGGCGGGTCGGCGCCAATTCTCGGTACGAACGTTATATACGTCTATAACGTAATATAACCTAACCTAACCCATCTAGCTCGTAGCTGGGAATGTTTTACAAAATCCCGGTCGTGTCGGCCCGTACATTTCCGTGGGGACATTATGTACGTCTATAACTTTATATATCCTAACCTAACGGAACCTTACATCTCGGATGTAGTATTTTCCAACATTCCCGGGGGTTCGGCCCCTACTTCTCGGTGGGCACATTATATACGTCTATAACGTAATATAACCTCACCTAACCCATCTAAACCCTCGTTAGTAATGTTTTACAAAATCTCGGTCGTGTCGTCCCTTACGTCTCGGTGCGGACATTATATACGTCTATAACGTTATATATCCTAACCTAAGGCAAACTAACATCGCGGATGTAGTATTTCACAACATTCCTGGCGGGTCGGCCCCAACTTCTCGGTGGGCACATTATATACGTCTATATCGTAATATAACCTAACCTAACCCATCTAGACCCTGGCTGGTAATGTTTTACAAAATCCCGCTCGTGTCGGCCCGTACTTCTCGGTGGGGACATTATGTACGTCTATAACTTTATATGTAATAGCCTAAGGGAACCTAACATCGCGGATGTAGTATTTCACAACATTCCTGGCGGGTCGGCGCCAATTCTCGGTGGGAACGTTATATACGTATATAACGTAATATAACCTAACCTAACCCATCTATCTCCTAGCTGGGAATGTTTTACAAAATCCCGGTCGTGTCGGGCCGTACATTTCCGTGGGGACATTATGTACGTCTATAGCTTTATATATCCTAACCTAACGGAACCTAACATCTCGGATGTAGTATTTTCCAACATTCCCGGGGGTTCGGCCCCAACTTCTCGGTGGGCACATTATATACGTCTATATCGTAATATAACCTAACCTAACCCATCTAGCCCCTCGCTGGTAATGTTTTACAAAATCCCGGTCGTGTCGGACCGTACTTCTCGGTGGGGACATTATATACGTCTATAACGTTATATATCCTAGCCTAAGGGAACCTAACATCGCGGATGTAGTATTTCACAACATTCCTGGCGGGTCGGCGCCAATTCTCGGCGGGCACATTATATACGTCTATATCGTAATATAACCTAACCTAACCCATCTAGCCCCTCGCTGTAATGTTTTACAAAATCCCGGTCGTGTCGTCCCGTACGTCCCCGTGCGGACATTATATACGGCTATAACGTTATATATCCTAGCCTAAGGGAACCTAACATCGCGGATGTAGTATTTCACAACATTCCTGGCGGGTCGGCGCCAATTCTCGGTGGGAACGTTATATACGTCTATAACGTAATATAACCTAACCTAACCCATCTAGCTCTTAGCTGGGAATGTTTTACAAAATTCCGGTCGTGTCGGCCCGTACATTTCCGTGGGGACATTATGTACGTCTATAACTTTATATATCCTAACCTAACGGAACCTAACATCTCGGATGTAGTATTTTCCAACATTCCCGGGGGTTCGGCCCCTACTTCTCGGTGGGCACATTATATACATCTATAACGTAATATAACCTCACCTAACCCATCTAGACCCTCGTTAGTAATGTTTTACAAAATCTCGGTCGTGTCGTCCCTTACGTCTCGGTGCGGACATTATATACGTCTATAACGTTATATATTCTAACCTAAGGCAAACTAACATCGCGGATGTAGTATTTCACAACATTCCTGGCGGGTCGGCCCCAACTTCTCGGTGGGCACATTATATACGTCTATAACGTAATATAACCTAACCTAACCCATCTAGCTCCTAGCTGGGAATGTTTTACAAAATCCCGGTCGTGTCGGCCCGTACATTTCCGTGGGGACATTATGTACGTCTATAGCTTTATATATCCTAACCTAAGGGAACCTAACATCTCGGATGTAGTATTTTCCAACATTCCCGGGGGTTCGGTCCCTACTTCTCGGTGGGCACATTATATACGTCTATATCGTAATATTAAGTAACCTAACCCATGTAGACCCTCGCTGGTAATGTTTTACAAAATCCCGGTCGTGTCGTCCCTTACGTCTCGGTGCGGACATTATATACGTCTATAACTTTATATATCCTAACCTAAGGGAACCTAACATCTCAGATGTAGTATTTTCCAACATTCCTGGCGGGACGGCCCCTACTTCTCGGCGGGCACATTATATACGTCTATATCGTAATATAACCTAACCTAACCCATCTAGACCCTGGCTGGTAATGTTTTACAAAATCCCGGTCGTGTCGGCCCGTACATTTCCGTGGGGACATTATGTACGTCTATAACATTATACATCCTAACCCAAGGGAACCTAACATCTCGGATGTAGTATTTTCCAACATTCCTGGCGGGACGGCCCCTACTTCTCGGCGGGCACATTATATACGTCTATATCGTAATATAACCTAACATAACCCATCTAGAACCTGGCTGGTAATGTTTTACAAAATCACGGTCGTGTCGGCCCGTACTTTTCCGTGGGGACATTATATACGTCTATTACTTTATATATCCTAACCTAAGGGAACCTAACATCTCGGATGTAGTATTTTCCAACATTCCTGGCGGGTCGGCCCCTACTTCCCGGCGGGCACATTATATACGTCTATATCGTAATATAACCTAACCTAACCCATGTAGACCCTCGCTGGTAATGTTTTACAAAATCCCGGTGGTGTCGGCCCGTACATTTCCGTGGGGACATTATGTACGTCTATAACTTTATATATCCTAACCTAACGGAACCTAACATCTCGGATGTAGTATTTTCCAACATTCCCGGGGGTTCGGCCCCTACTTCTCGGTGGGCACATTATATACGTCTATAACGTAATATAACCTCACCTAACCCATCTAAACCCTCGTTAGTAATGTTTTACAAAATCTCGGTCGTGTCGTCCCTTACGTCTCGGTGCGGACATTATATACGTCTATAACTTTATATATCCTAACCTAAGGCAAACTAACATCGCGGATGTAGTATTTCACAACATTCCTGGCGGGTCGGCCCCAACTTCTCGGTGGGCACATTATATACGTCTATATCGTAATATAACCTAACCTAACCCATCTAGACCCTGGCTGGTAATGTTTTACAAAATCCCGCTCGTGTCGGCCCGTACTTCTCGGTGGGGACATTATGTACGTCTATAACTTTATATGTCCTAGCCTAAGGGAACCTAACATCGCGGATGTAGTATTTCACAACATTCCTGGCGGGTCGGCGCCAATTCTCGGTGGGAACGTTATATACGTCTATAACGTAATATAACCTAACCTAACCCATCTAGCTCCTAGCTGGGAATGTTTTACAAAATCCCGGTCGTGTCGGCCCGTACATTTCCGTGGGGACATTATGTACGTCTATAACTTTATATATCCTAACCTAACTGAACCTAACATCTCGGATGTAGTATTTTCCAACATTCCCGGGGGTTCGGCCCCAACTTCTCGGTGGGCACATTATATACGTCTATATCGTAATATAACCTAACCTAACCCATCTAGACCCTCGCTGGTAATGTTTTACAAAATCCCGGTCGTGTCGGACCGTACTTCTCGGTGGGGAAATTATATACGTCTATAACGTTATATATCCTAACCTAAGGGTACCTAACATCTCGGATGTAGTATTTTCCATCATTCCTGGCGGGTCGGCCCCTACTTCCCCGCGGGCACATTATATACGTCTATATCGTAATATAACCTAACCTAACCCATCTAGACCCTGGCTGGTAATGCTTTACAAAATCCCGGTCGTGTCGGCCCGTACTTCTCGGTGGGGACATTATATACGTCTATAACGTTATATATCCTAACCTAAGGGAACCTAACATCGCGGATGTAGTATTTCACAACATTCCTGGCGGGTCGGCGCCAATTCTCGGTGGGAACATTATATACGTCTATAACGTAATATAACATAACCTAACCCATCTAGCCCCTCGCTGTAATGTTTTACAAAATCCCGGTCGTGTCGTCCCGTACGTCTCCGTGCGGACATTATATACGTCTATAACGTTATATATCCTAACCTAAGGGAACCTAACATCGCGGATGTAGTATTTCACAACATTCCTGGCGGGTCGGCGCCAATTCTCGGTGGGAACATTATATACGTCTATAACGTAATATAACCTAACCTAACCCATCTAGCTCCTAGCTGGGAATGTTTTACAAAATCCCGGTCGTGTCGGCCCGTACATTTCCGTGGGCACATTATGTACGTCTATAACTTTATATATCCTAACCTAAGGGAACCTAACATCTCGGATGTAGTATTTTCCAACATTCCCGGGGGTACGGTCCCTACTTCTCGGTGGGCACATTATATACGTCTATATCGTAATATAACCTAACCTAACCCATGTAGACCCTCGCTGGTAATGTTTTACAAAATCCCGGTCGTGTCGTCCCTTACGTCTCGGTGCGGACATTATATACGTCTATAACTTTATATATCCTAACCTAAGGGAACCTAACATCTCAGATGTAGTATTTTCCAACATTCCTGGCGAGACGGCCCCTACTTCTCGGCGGGCACATTATATACGTCTGTATCGTAATATAACCTAACCTAACCCATCTAGCCCCTCGCTGTAATGTTTTACAAAATCCCGGTCGTGTCATGCCGTACGTCTCCGTGCGGACATTATATACGTCTATAACGTTATATATCCTAGCCTAAGGGAACCTAACATCGCGGATGTAGTATTTCACAACATTCCTGGCGGGTCGGCGCCAATTCTCGGTGGGAACGTTATATACGTCTATAACGTAATATAACCTAACCTAACCCATCTAGCTCCTAGCTGGGTATGTTTTACAAAATCCCGGTCGTGTCGGCCCGTACATGTCCGTCGGGACATTATGTACTTCTATAACTTTATATATCCTAACCTAACGGAACCTAACATCTCGGATGTAGTATTTTCCAACATTCCCGGGGGTTCGGCCCCTACTTCTCGGTGGGCACATTATATACGTCTATAACGTAATATAGCCTCACCTAACCCATGTAGACCCTCGTTAGTAATGTTTTACAAAATCTCGGTCGTGTCGTCCCTTACGTCTCGGTGCGGACATTATATACGTCTATAACGTTATATATCCTAACCTAAGGCAAACTAACATCGCGGATGTAGTATTTCACAACATTCCTGGCGGGTCGGCCCCAACTTCTCGGTGGGCACATTATATACGTCTATATCGTAATATAACCTAACCTAACCCATCTAGACCCTGGCTGGTAATGTTTTACAAAATCCCGGTCGTGTCGGCCCGTACTTCTCGGTGGGGACATTATATACGTCTATAACTCTATATATCCTAGCCTGAGGGAACCTAACATCGCGGATGTAGTATTTCACAACATTCCTGGCGGGTCGGCGCCAATTCTCGGTGGGAACGTTATATACGTCTATAACGTAATATAACCTAACCTAACCCATCTAGCTCCTAGCTGGGAATGTTTTACAAAATCCCGGTCGTGTCGGCCCGTACATTTCCGTGGGGACATTATGTACGTCTATAACTTTATATATCCTAACCTAACGGAACCTAACATCTCGGATGTAGTATTTTCCAACATTCCCGGGGGTTCGGCCCCTACTTCTCGGTGGGCACATTATATACATCTATAACGTAATATAACCTCACCTAACCCATCTAGACCCTCGTTAGTAATGTTTTACAAAATCTCGGTCGTGTCGTCCCTTACGTCTCGGTGCGGACATTATATACGTCTATAACGTTATATATCCTAACCTAAGGCAAACTAACATCGCGGATGTAGTATTTCACAACATTCCTGGCGGGTCGGCCCCAACTTCTCGGTGGGCACATTATATACGTCTATATCGTAATATAACCTAACCTAACCCATCTAGACCCTGGCTGGTAATGTTTTACAAAATCCCGCTCGTGTCGGCCCGTACTTCTCGGTGGGGACATTATGTACGTCTATAACTTTATATATCCTAGCCTAAGGGAACCTAAGATCGCGGATGTAGTATTTCACAACATTCCTGGCGGGTCGGCGCCAATTCTCGGTGGGAACGTTATATACGTCTATAACGTAATATAACCTAACCTAACCCATCTAGCTCCTAGCTGGGAATGTTTTACAAAATCCCGGTCGTGTCGGCCCGTACATTTCCGTGGGGACATTATGTACGTCTATAACTTTATATATCCTAACCTAACGGAACCTAACATCTCGGATGTAGTATTTTCCAACATTCCCGGGGGTTCGGCCCCTACTTCTCGGTGGGCACATTATATACGTCTATAACGTAATATAACCTCACCTAACCCATCTAAACCCTCGTTAGTAATGTTTTACAAAATCTCGGTCGTGTCGTCCCTTACGTCTCGGTGCGGACATTATATACGTCTATAACGTTATATATCCTAACCTAAGGCAAACTAACATCGCGGATGTAGTATTTCACAACATTCCTGGCGGGTCGGCCCCAACTTCTCGGTGGGCACATTATATACGTCTATATCGTAATATAACCGAACCTACCCCATCTAGCCCCTAGCTGGGAATGTTTTACAAAATCCCGGTCGTTTCGGCCCGTACTTCTCGGTGGGGTCATTGTATACGTCTATAACTTTATATATCCTAACCTAAGGGAACCTAACATCTCGGATGTAGTATTTTCCAACATTTCCGGCGGTTCGGCCCCTACTTCTCGGTGGGCACATTATATACGTCTATATCGTAATATAACCTCACCTAACCCATCTACTCCCTCGCTAGTAATGTTTTACAAAATCCCGGTCGTGTCGTCCCTTACGTCTCGGTGCGGACATTATATACGTCTATAACGTTATATATCCTAAACTAAGGCAAACTAACATCGCGGATGTAGTATTTCACAACATTCCTGGTGGGTCGGCCCGAACTTCTCGGTGGGCACATCATATACGTCTATATCGTAATATAACCTAACCTAACCCATCTAGACCCTCGCTGGTAATGTTTTACAAAATCCCGGTCGTGTCGGACCGTACTTCTCGGTGGGGAAATTATATACGTCTATAACGTTATATATCCTAACCTAAGGGTACCTAACATCTCGGATGTAGTATTTTCCATCATTCCTGGCGGGTCGGCCCCTACTTCCCGGCGGGCACATTATATACGTCTATATCGTAATATAACCTAACCTAACCCATCTAGACCCTGGCTGGTAATGCTTTACAAAATCCCGGTCGTGTCGGCCCGTACTTCTCGCTGGGGACATTATATACGTCTATAACGTTATATACCCTAACCTAAGGGAACCTAACATCTCGGATGTAGTATTTTCCAACATTCCTGGCAGGTCGGCCCCTACTTCTCGGTGGGCACATTATATACGTCTATATCGTAATATAACCTAGCCTAACCCATCTAGACCCTGGCTGGTAATGTTTTACAAAATCCCGGTCGTGTCGGCCCGTACTTCTCGGTGGGGACATTATATACGTCTATAACGTTATATATCCTAGCCTAAGGGAACCTAACATCGCGGATGTAGTATTTCACAACATTCCTGGCGAGTCGGCGCCAATTGTCGGTGGGAACGTTATATACGTCTATAACGTAATATAACCTAACCTAACCCATCTAGCTCTTAGCTGGGAATGTTTTACAAAATTCCGGTCGTGTCGGCCCGTACATTTCCGTGGGGACATTATGTACGTCTATAACGTTATATATCCTAACCTAAGGGAACCTAACATCGCGGATGTAGTATTTCACAACATTCCTGGGGGGTAGGCGCCAATTCTCGGTGGGAAAATTATATACGTCTATAACGTAATATAACCTAACCTAACCCATCTAGCCCCTCGCTGGTAATGTTTTACAAAATCCCGGTCGTGTCGGACCGTACTTCTCGGTGGGGACATTATATACGTCTATAACGTTATATATCCTAGCCTAAGGGAACCTAACATTGCGGATGTAGTATTTCACAACATTCCTGGCGGGTCGGCGCCAATTCTCGGCGGGCACATTATATACGTCTATATCGTAATATAACCTAACCTAACCCATCTAGCCCCTCGCTGTAATGTTTTACAAAATCCCGGTCGTGTCGTCCCGTACGTCCCCGTGCGGACATTATATACGTCTATAACGTTATATATCCTAGCCTAAGGGAACCTAACATCGCGGATGTAGTATTTCACAACATTCCTGGCGGGTCGGCGCCAATTCTCGGTGGGAACGTTATATACGTCTATAACGTAATATAACCTAACCTAACCCATCTAGCTCTTAGCTGGGAATGTTTTACAAAATTCCGGTCGTGTCGGCCCGTACATTTCCGTGGGGACATTATGTACGTCTATAACTTTATATATCCTAACCTAACGGAACCTAACATCTCGGATGTAGTATTTTCCAACATTCCCGGGGGTTCGGCCCCTACTTCTCGGTGGGCACATTATATACATCTATAACGTAATATAACCTCACCTAACCCATCTAGACCCTCGTTAGTAATGTCTTACAAAATCTCGGTCGTGTCGTCCCTTACGTCTCGGTGCGGACATTATATACGTCTATAACGTTATATATTCTAACCTAAGGCAAACTAACATCGCGGATGTAGTATTTCACAACATTCCTGGCGGGTCGGCCCCAACTTCTCGGTGGGCACATTATATACGTCTATATCGTAGTATAACCTAACCTAACCCATCTAGACCCTGGCTGGTAATGTTTTACACAATCCCGGTCGTGTCGGCCCGTACTTCTCGGTGGGGACATTATATACGTCTATAACGTTATATATCCTAACCTAACGGAACCTAACATCTCGGATGTAGTATTTTCCAACATTCCCGGGGGTTCGGCCCCAACTTCTCGGTGGGCACATTATATACGTCTATATCGTAATATAACCTAACCTAACCCATCTAGACCCTCGCTGGTAATGTTTTACACAATCCCGGTCGTGTCGGCCCGTACTTCTCGGTGGGGACATTATATACGTCTATAACGTTATATATCCTAACCTAAGGGAACCTAACATCGCGGATGTAGTATTCCACAACATTCCTGGGGGGTAGGCGCCAATTCTCGGTGGGAAAATTATATACGTCTATAACGTAATATAACCTAACCTAACCCATCTAGCCCCTCGCTGGTAATGTTTCACAAAATCCCGGTCGTGTCGGACCGTACTTCTCGGTGGGGACATTATATACGTCTATAACGTTATATATCCTAGCCTAAGGGAACCTAACATCGCGGATGTAGTATTTCACAACATTCCTGGCGGGTCGGCGCCAATTCTCGGTGGGAACATTATATACGTCTATAACGTAATATAACCTAACCTAACCCATCTAGCCCTTCGCTGTAATGTTTTACAAAATCCCGGTCGTGTCGTCCCGTACGTCTCCGTGCGGACATTATATACGTCTATAACGTTATATATCCTAACCTAAGGGAACCTAACATCGCGGATGTAGTATTTCACAACATTCCTGGCGGGTCGGCGCCAATTCTCGGTGGGAACATTATATACGTCTATAAGGTAATATAACCTAACCTAACCCATCTAGCCCCTAGCTGGGAATGTTTTACAAAATCCCGTCGTGTCGACCCGTACATTTCCGTGGGGACATTATGTACGTCTATAGCTTTATATATCCTAAGCTAAGGGAACCTAACATCTCAGATGTAGTATTTTCCAACATTCCTGGCGGGACGGCCCCTGCTTCTCGGCGGGGACATTATATACGTCTATATCGTAATATAACCTAACCTAACCCATCTAGCCCCTCGCTGTAATGTTTTACAAAATCCCGGTCGTGTCGTCCCGTACGTCTCCGTGCGGACATTATATACGTCTATAACGTTATATATCTTAACCTAAGGCAACCTAACATCGCGGATGTAGTATTTCACAACATTCCTGGCGGGTCGGCGCCAATTCTCGGTGGGAACATTATATACGTCTATAACGTAATATAACCTAACCTAACCCATCTAGCCCCTAGCTGGGAATATTTTACAAAATCCCGTCGTGTCGACCCGTACATTTCCGTGGGGACATTATGTACGTCTATAACATTATATATCCTAACCCAAGGGAACCTAACATCTCGGATGTAGTATTTTCCAACATTCCTGGCGGGTCGGCCCCTACTTCTCGGCGGGCACATTATATACGTCTATATCGTAATATAACCTAACCTAACCCATGTAGACCCTCGCTGGTAATGTTTTACAAAATCCCGATGGTGTCGGCCCGTACTTCTCGTTGGGGACATTGTGTACGTCTATGACGTTATATATCCTAACCTAAGGGAACCTAACATCTCGGATGTAGTATTTTCCAACATTCCCGGGGGTTCGGTCCCTACTTCTCGGTGGGCACATTATATACGTCTATATCGTAATATAACCTAACCTAACCCATGTAGACCCTCGCTGGTAATGTTTTACAAAATCCCGGTCGTGTCGTCCCTTGCGTCTCGGTGCGGACATTATATACGTCTATAACGTTATATATCCTAACCTAAGGCAAACTAACATCGCGGATGTAGTATTTCAGAACATTCCTGGCTGGTCGGCCCGAACTTCTCGGTGGGCACATTATATACGTCTATATCGTAATATGACCTAACCTAACCCATCTAGACCCTCGCTGGTAATGTTTTACAAAATCCCGGTCGTGTCGGACCGTACTTCCAGGTGGGGAAATTATATACGTCTATAATGTTATATATCCTAACCTAAGGGCACCTAACATCTCGGATGTAGTATTTTCCATCATTCCTGGCGGGTCGGCCCCTACTTCTCGGCGGGCACATTATATACGTCTATAACGTAATATAACCTAACCTAACCCATCTAGCTCCTAGCTGAGAATGTTTTACAAAATCCCGTCGTGTCGACCGGTACATTTCCGTGGGGACATTATGTACGTCTATAACATTATACATCCTAACCCAAGGGAACCTAACATCTCGGATGTAGTATTTTCCAACATTCCTGGCGGGACGGCCCCTACTTCTCGGCGGGCACATTATATACGTCTATATCGTAATATAACCTAACATAACCCATCTAGAACCTGGCTGGTAATGTTTTACAAAATCACGGTCGTGTCGGCCCGTACTTTTCCGTGGGGACATTATATACGTCTATTACTTTATATATCCTAACCTAAGGGAACCTAACATCTCGGATGTAGTATTTTCCAACATTCCTGGCGGGTCGTCCCCTACTTCCCGGCGGGCACATTATATACGTCTATATCGTAATATAACCTAACCTAACCCATGTAGACCCTCGCTGGTAATGTTTTACAAAATCCCGGTGGTGTCGGCCCGTACTTCTCGGTGGGGACATTGTGTACGTCTATAACGTTATATATCCTAACCTAAGGGAACCTAACATCGCGGATGTAGTATTTCACAACATTCCTGGCGGGTCGGCCCCACTTCTCGGTGGGAACATTATATGCGTCTATAACGTAATATAACCGAACCTACCCCATCTAGCCCCTAGCTGGGAATGTTTTACAAAATCCCGGTCGTTTCGGCCCGTACTTCTCGGTGGGGTCATTGTATACGTCTATAACGTTATATATCCTAACCTAAGGGAACCTAACATCTCGGATGTAGTATTTTCCAACATTCCTGGCGGGTCCGCCCCTACTTCTCGGTGGGCACATTATATACGTCTATATCGTAATATAACCTAACCTAACCCATGTAGACCCTCGCTGGTAATGTTTTACAAAATCCGGGTCGTGTCGGCCCGTTCTTCTCGGTGGGGACATTGTATACGTCTATAACGTTATATATCCTAACCTAAGGGAACCTAACATCGCGGATGTAGTATTTCACAACATTCCTGGCGGGTCGGGGCCAATTCTCGGTGGGAACATTATATACGTCTATAACGTAATATAACCTAACCTAACCCATCTAGCTCCTAGCTGGGAATGTTTTACAAAATCCCGGTCGTGTCGGCCCGTACATTTCCGTGGGGACATTATGTACGTCTATAGCTTTATATATCCTAACCTAAGGGAACCTAACATCTCGGATGTAGTATTTTCCAACATTCCCGGGGGTTCGGTCCCTACTTCTCGGTGGGCACATTATATACGTCTATATCGTAATATTAAGTAACCTAACCCATGTAGACCCTCGCTGGGAATATTTTACAAAATCCCGTCGTGTCGTCCCTTACGTCTCGGTGCGGACATTATATACGTCTATAACTTTATATATCCTAACCTAAGGGAACCTAACATCTCAGATGTAGTATTTTCCAACATTCCTGGCGGGACGGCCCCTACTTCTCGGCGGGCACATTATATACGTCTATATCGTAATATAACCTAACCTAACCCATCTAGACCCTGGCTGGTAATGTTTTACAAAATCCCGGTCGTGTCGGCCCGTACATTTCCGTGGGGACATTATGTACGTCTATAACTTTATATATCCTAACCTAAGGGAACCTAACATCTCGGATGTAGTATTTTCCAACATTCCCGGGGGTTCGGCCCCTACTTCTCGGTGGGTACATTATATACGTCTATATCGTAATATAACCTAACCTAACCCATGTAGACCCTCGCTGGTAATGTTTTAGAAAATACCGGTGGTGTCTGCCCGTACTTCTCGGTGGGGACATTGTATACGTCTATAACGTTATATATCCTAACATAAGGGAACCTGACATCGCGGATGTAGTATTTCAAAACATTCCTGGCGGGTCGGCGCCAATTCTCGGTGGGAACATTATATACGTCTATAACGTAATATAACTTAACCTAACCCATCTAGCTCCTAGCTGGGAATGTTTTACAAAATCCTGGTCGTTTCGGCCCGTACATTTCCGTGGGGACATTATGTACGTCTATAAATTTATATATCCTAACCTAAGGGAACCTAACATCTCGCATGTAGTATTTTCCAACATTCCCGGCGGTTCGGCCCCTACTTCTCGGTGGGCACATTATATACGTCTATATTGTAATATAACCTCACCTAACCCATCTAGACCCTCGCTAGTAATGTTTTACAAAATCCCGGTCGTGTCGTCCCTTACGTCTCGGTGCGGACATTATATACGTCTATAACGTTATATATCCTAAACTAAGGCAAACTAACATCGCGGATGTAGTATTTCACATCATTCCTGGCGGGTCGGCGCCAATTCTCGGTGAGAACATTATATACGTCTATAACGTAATATAACCTAACCTAACCCATCTAGCCCCTAGCTGGGAATGTTTTACTAAATCCCGGTCGTGTCGGCCCGTACTTCTCGGTGGGGACATTATATACGTCTATAACGTTATATATCCTAACCTAAGGGAACCTAACATCGCGGATGTAGTATTTCACAACATTCCTGGCGGGTCGGCCCCACTTCTCGGTGGGAACATTATATACGTCTATAACGTAATATAACCGAACCTACCCCATCTAGCCCCTAGCTGGGAATGTTTTACAAAATCCCGGTCATTTCGGCCCGTACTTCTCGGTGGGGACATTGTATACGTCTATAACGTTATATATCCTAACCTAAGGGAACCTAACATCTCGGATGTAGTATTTTCCAACATTCCTGGCGGGTCCGCCCCTACTTCTCGGTGGGCACATTATATACGTCTATATCGTAATATAACCTAACCTAACCCATGTAGACCCTCGCTGGTAATGTTTTACAAAATCCGGGTCGTGTCGGCCCGTTCTTCTCGGTGGGGACATTGTATACGTCTATAACGTTATATATCCTAACCTAAGGCAACCTAACATCGCGGATGTAGTATTTCACATCATTCCTGGCGGGTCGGCGCCAATTCTCGGTGGGAACATTATATACGTCTATAACGTAATATAACCTAACCTAACCCATCTAGCCCCTAGCTGGGAATGTTTTACAAAATCCCGGTCGTGTCGGCCCGTACTTCTCGATGGGGACATTATATACGTCTATAACGTTATATATCCTAAGTTAAGGGAACCTAACATCGCGGATGTAGTATTTCACAACATTCCTGGCGGGTCGGCGCCAATTCTCGGTGGGAACATTATATACGTCTATAATGTAATATAACCTAACCTAACCCATCTAGCTCCTAGCTGGGAATGTTTTACAAAATCCCGGTCGTGTCGGCCCGTACATTTCCGTGGGGACATTATGTGAGTCTATAACCTTATATATCCTAACCTAAGGGAACCTAACATCTCGGATGTAGTATTTTCCAACATTCCCGGGGGTTCGGCCCCTACTTCTCGGTGGGTACATTATATACGTCTATATCGTAATATAACCTAACCTAACCCATGTAGACCCTCGCTGGTAATGTTTTACAAAATCCCGATGGTGTCTGCCCGTACTTCTCGGTGGGGACATTGTATACGTCTATAACGTTATATATCCTAACATAAGGGAACCTAACATCGCGGATGTAGTATTTCAAAACATTCCTGGCGGGTCGGCGCCAATTCTCGGTGGGAACATTATATACGTCTATAACGTAATATAACTTAACCTAACCCATCTAGCTCCTAGCTGGGAATGTTTTACAAAATCCCGGTCGTGTCGGCCCGTACATTTGCGTGGGCACATTATGTACGTCTATAACTTTATATATCCTAACCTAAGGGAACCTAACATCTCGGATGTAGTATTTTCCAACATTTCCGGCGGTTCGGCCCCTACTTCTCGGTGGGCACATTATATACGTCTATATCGTAATATAACCTCACCTAACCCATGTAGACCCTCGCTGGTAATGTTTTAAAAAATCCCGGTCGTGTCGTCCCTTACGTCTCGGTGCGGACATTATATACGTCTATAACGTTATATATCCTAACCTAAGGGAACCTAACATCGCGGATGTAGTATTTCACAACATTCCTGGCGGGTCGGCCCCACTTCTCGGTGGGAACATTATATACGTCTATAACGTAATATAACCGAACCTACCCCATCTAGCCCCTAGCTGGGAATGTTTTACAAAATCCCGGTCGTTTCGGCCCGTACTTCTCGGTGGGGTCATTGTATACGTCTATAACGTTATATATCCTAACCTAAGGGAACCTAACATCTCGGATGTAGTATTTTCCAACATTCCTGGCGGGTCCGCCCCTACTTCTCGGTGGGCACATTATATACGTCTATATCGTAATATAACCTAACCTAACCCATGTAGACCCTCGCTGGTAATGTTTTACAAAATCCGGGTCGTGTCGGCCCGTTCTTCTCGGTGGGGACATTGTATACGTCTATAACGTTATATATCCTAACCTAAGGGAACCTAACATTGCGGATGTAGTATTTCACAACATTCCTGGCGGGTCGGGGCCAATTCTCGGTGGGAACATTATATACGTCTATAACGTAATATAACCTAACCTAACCCATCTAGCTCCTAGCTGGGAATGTTTTACAAAATCCCGGTCGTGTCGGCCCGTACATTTCCGTGGGGACATTTATGTACGTCTATAGCTTTATATATCCTAACCTAAGGGAACCTAACATCTCGGATGTAGTATTTTCCAACATTCCCGGGGGTTCGGTCCCTACTTCTCGGTGGGCACATTATATACGTCTATATCGTAATATTAAGTAACCTAACCCATGTAGACCCTCGCTGGTAATGTTTTACAAAATCCCGGTCGTGTCGTCCCTTACGTCTCGGTGCGTACATTATATACGTCTATAACTTTATATATCCTAACCTAAGGGAACCTAACATCTCAGATGTAGTATTTTCCAACATTACTGGCGGGACGGCCCCTAGTTCTCGGCGGGCACATTATATACGTCTACATCGTAATATAACCTAACCTAACCCATCTAGACCCTGGCTGGTAATGTTTTACAAAATCCCGGTCGTGTCGGCCCGTACATTTCCGTGGGGACATTATGTACGTCTATAAATTTATATATCCTAACCTAAGGGAACCTAACATCTCGCATGTAGTATTTTCCAACATTCCCGGCGGTTCGGCCCCTACTTCTCGGTGGGCACATTATATACGTCTATATTGTAATATAACCTCACTTAACCCATCTAGACCCTCGCTAGTAATGTTTTACAAAATCCCGGTCGTGTCGTCCCTTACGTCTCGGTGCGGACATTATATACGTCTATAACGTTATATATCCTAAACTAAGGCAAACTAACATCGCGGATGTAGTATTTCACATCATTCCTGGCGGGTCGGCGCCAATTCTCGGTGAGAACATTATATACGTCTATAACGTAATATAACCTAACCTAACCCATCTAGCCCCTAGCTGGGAATGTTTTACAAAATCCCGGTCGTGTCGGCCCGTACTTCTCGGTGGGGACATTATATACGTCTATAACGTTATATATCCTAACCTAAGGGAACCTAACATCGCGGATGTAGTATTTCACAACATTCCTGGCGGGTCGGCGCCAATTCTCGGTGGGAACATTATATACGTCTATAACGTAATATAACTTAACCTAACCCATCTAGCTCCTAGCTGGGAATGTTTTACAAAATCCTGGTCGTTTCGGCCCGTACATTTCCGTGGGGACATTATGTACGTCTATAACGTTATATATCCTAACCTAAGGGAACCTAACATCGCGGATGTAGTATTTCACAACATTCCTGGCGGGTCGGCCCCACTTCTCGGTGGGAACATTATATACGTCTATAACGTAATATAACCGAACCTACCCCATCTAGCCCCTAGCTGGGAATGTTTTACAAAATCCCGGTCATTTCGGCCCGTACTTCTCGGTGGGGACATTGTATACGTCTATAACGTTATATATCCTAACCTAAGGGAACCTAACATCTCGGATGTAGTATTTTCCAACATTCCTGGCGGGTCCGCCCCTACTTCTCGGTGGGCACATTATATACGTCTATATCGTAATATAACCTAACCTAACCCATGTAGACCCTCGCTGGTAATGTTTTACAAAATCCGGGTCGTGTCGGCCCGTTCTTCTCGGTGGGGACATTGTATACGTCTATAACGTTATATATCCTAACCTAAGGCAACCTAACATCGCGGATGTAGTATTTCACATCATTCCTGGCGGGTCGGCGCCAATTCTCGGTGGGAACATTATATACGTCTATAACGTAATATAACCTAACCTAACCCATCTAGCCCCTAGCTGGGAATGTTTTACAAAATCCCGGTCGTGTCGGCCCGTACTTCTCGGTTCGGGACATTGTATACGTCTATAACGTTATATATCCTAACATAAGGGAACCTAACATCGCGGATGTAGTATTTCAAAACATTCCTGGCGGGTCGGCGCCAATTCTCGGTGGGAACATTATATACGTCTATAACGTAATATAACTTAACCTAACCCATCTAGCTCCTAGCTGGGAATGTTTTACAAAATCCCGGTCGTGTCGGCCCGTACATTTCCGTGGGGACATTATGTACGTCTATAACTTTATATATCCTAACCTAAGGGAACCTAACATCTCGGATGTAGTATTTTCCACCATTTCCGGCGGTTCGGCCCCTACTTCTCGGTGGGCACATTATATACGTCTATATCGTAATATAACCTCACCTAACCCATGTAGACCCTCGCTGGTAATGTTTTAAAAAATCCCGGTCGTGTCGGCCCGTACATTTCCGTGGGGACATTATGTACGTCTATAAATTTATATATCCTAACCTAAGGGAACCTAACATCGCGGATGTAGTATTTCACAACATTCCTGGCGGGTCGGCCCCACTTCTCGGTGGGAACATTATATACGTCTATAACGTAATATAACCGAACCTACCCCATCTAGCCCCTAGCTGGGAATGTTTTACAAAATCCCGGTCGTTTCGGCCCGTACTTCTCGGTGGGGTCATTGTATACGTCTATAACGTTATATATCCTAACCTAAGGGAACCTAACATCTCGGATGTAGTATTTTCCAACATTCCTGGCGGGTCCGCCCCTACTTCTCGGTGGGCACATTATATACGTCTATATCGTAATATAACCTAACCTAACCCATGTAGACCCTCGCTGGTAATGTTTTACAGAATCCGGGTCGTGTCGGCCCGTTCTTCTCGGTGGGGACATTGTATATGTCTATAACGTTATATATCCTAACCTAAGGGAACCTAACATCGCGGATGTAGTATTTCACAACATTCCTGGCGGGTCGGGGCCAATTCTCGGTGGGAACATTATATACGTCTATAACGTAATATAACCTAACCTAACCCATCTAGCTCCTAGCTGGGAATGTTTTACAAAATCCCGGTCGTGTCGGCCCGTACATTTCCGTGGGGACATTATGTACGTCTATAGCTTTATATATCCTATCCTAAGGGAACCTAACATCTCGGATGTAGTATTTCACAACATTCCTGGCGGGTCGGCCCCACTTCTCGGTGGGAACATTATATACGTCTATAACGTAATATAACCGAACCTACCCCATCTAGCCCCTAGCTGGGAATGTTTTACAAAATCCCGGTCATTTCGGCCCGTACTTCTCGGTGGGGACATTGTATACGTCTATAACGTTATATATCCTAACCTAAGGGAACCTAACATCTCGGATGTAGTATTTTCCAACATTCCTGGCGGGTCCGCCCCTACTTCTCGGTGGGCACATTATATACGTCTATATCGTAATATAACCTAACCTAACCCATGTAGACCCTCGCTGGTAATGTTTTACAAAATCCGGGTCGTGTCGGCCCGTTCTTCTCGGTGGGGACATTGTATACGTCTATAACGTTATATATCCTAACCTAAGGCAACCTAACATCGCGGATGTAGTATTTCACATCATTCCTGGCGGGTCGGCGCCAATTCTCGGTGGGAACATTATATACGTCTATAACGTAATATAACCTAACCTAACCCATCTAGCCCCTAGCTGGGAATGTTTTACAAAATCCCGGTCGTGTCGGCCCGTACTTCTCGGTTCGGGACATTATATACGTCTATAACGTTATATATCCTAACCTAAGGGAACCTAACATCGCGGATGTAGTATTTCACAACATTCCTGGCGGGTCGGCGCCAATTCTCGGTGGGAACATTATATACGTCTATAATGTAATATAACCTAACCTAACCCATCTAGCTCCTAGCTGGGAATGTTTTACAAAATCCCGGTCGTGTCGGCCCGTACATTTCCGTGGGGACATTATGTAAGTCTATAACCTTATATATCCTAACCTAAGGGAACCTAACATCTCGGATGTAGTATTTTCCAACATTCCCGGGGGTTCGGCCCCTACTTCTCGGTGGGTACATTATATACGTCTATATCGTAATATAACCTAACCTAACCCATGTAGACCCTCGCTGGTAATGTTTTACAAAATCCCGATGGTGTCTGCCCGTACTTCTCGGTGGGGACATTGTATACGTCTATAACGTTATATATCCTAACATAAGGGAACCTAACATCGCGGATGTAGTATTTCAAAACATTCCTGGCGGGTCGGCGCCAATTCTCGGTGGGAACATTATATACGTCTATAACGTAATATAACTTAACCTAACCCATCTAGCTCCTAGCTGGGAATGTTTTACAAAATCCCGGTCGTGTCGGCCCGTACATTTCCGTGGGGACATTATGTACGTCTATAACTTTATATATCCTAACCTAAGGGAACCTAACATCTCGGATGTAGTATTTTCCACCATTTCCGGCGGTTCGGCCCCTACTTCTCGGTGGGCACATTATATACGTCTATATCGTAATATAACCTCACCTAACCCATGTAGACCCTCGCTGGTAATGTTTTAAAAAATCCCGGTCGTGTCGGCCCGTACATTTCCGTGGGGACATTATGTACGTCTATAAATTTATATATCCTAACCTAAGGGAACCTAACATCGCGGATGTAGTATTTCACAACATTCCTGGCGGGTCGGCCCCACTTCTCGGTGGGAACATTATATACGTCTATAACGTAATATAACCGAACCTACCCCATCTAGCCCCTAGCTGGGAATGTTTTACAAAATCCCGGTCGTTTCGGCCCGTACTTCTCGGTGGGGTCATTGTATACGTCTATAACGTTATATATCCTAACCTAAGGGAACCTAACATCTCGGATGTAGTATTTTCCAACATTCCTGGCGGGTCCGCCCCTACTTCTCGGTGGGCACATTATATACGTCTATATCGTAATATAACCTAACCTAACCCATGTAGACCCTCGCTGGTAATGTTTTACAGAATCCGGGTCGTGTCGGCCCGTTCTTCTCGGTGGGGACATTGTATATGTCTATAACGTTATATATCCTAACCTAAGGGAACCTAACATCGCGGATGTAGTATTTCACAACATTCCTGGCGGGTCGGGGCCAATTCTCGGTGGGAACATTATATACGTCTATAACGTAATATAACCTAACCTAACCCATCTAGCTCCTAGCTGGGAATGTTTTACAAAATCCCGGTCGTGTCGGCCCGTACATTTCCGTGGGGACATTATGTACGTCTATAGCTTTATATATCCTATCCTAAGGGAACCTAACATCTCGGATGTAGTATTTTCCAACATTCCCGGGGGTTCGGTCCCTACTTCTCGGTGGGCACATTATATACGTCTATATCGTAATATTAAGTAACCTAACCCATGTAGACCCTCGCTGGTAATGTTTTACAAAATCCCGGTCGTGTCGTCCCTTACGTCTCGGTGCGGACATTATATACGTCTATAACTTTATATATCCTAACCTAAGGGAACCTAACATCTCAGATGTAGTATTTTCCAACATTCCTGGCGGGACGGCCCCTAGTTCTCGGCGGGCACATTATATACGTCTATATCGTAATATAACCTAACCTAACCCATCTAGACCCTCGCTAGTAATGTTTTACAAAATCCCGGTCGTGTCGTCCCTTACGTCTCGGTGCGGACATTATATACGTCTATAACGTTATATATTCTAACCTAAGGCAAACTAACATCGCGGATGTAGTATTTCACAACATTCCTGGCGGGTCGGCCCCAACTTCTCGGTGGGCACATTATATACGTCTATATCGTAGTATAACCTAACCTAACCCATCTAGACCCTGGCTGGTAATGTTTTACACAATCCCGGTCGTGTCGGCCCGTACTTCTCGGTGGGGACATTATATACGTCTATAACGTTATATATCCTAACCTAACGGAACCTAACATCTCGGATGTAGTATTTTCCAACATTCCCGGGGGTTCGGCCCCAACTTCTCGGTGGGCACATTATATACGTCTATATCGTAATATAACCTAACCTAACCCATCTAGACCCTCGCTGGTAATGTTTTACAAAATCCCGGTCGTGTCGGACCGTACTTCTCGGTGGGGACATTATATACGTCTATAACGTTATATATCCTAGCCTAAGGGAACCTAACATCGCGGATGTAGTATTTCACAACATTCCTGGCGGGTCGGCGCCAATTCTCGGCGGGCACATTATATACGTCTATATCGTAATATAACCTAACCTAACCCATCTAGCCCCTCGCTGTAATGTTTTACAAAATCCCGGTCGTGTCGTCCCGTACGTCCCCGTGCGGACATTATATACGTCTATAACGTTATATATCCTAGCCTAAGGGAACCTAACATCGCGGATGTAGTATTTCACAACATTCCTGGCGAGTCGGCGCCAATTCTCGGTGGGAACGTTATATACGTCTATAACGTAATATAACCTAACCTAACCCATCTAGCTCTTAGCTGGGAATGTTTTACAAAATTCCGGTCGTGTCGGCCCGTACATTTCCGTGGGGACATTATGTACGTCTATAACGTTATATATCCTAACCTAAGGGAACCTAACATCGCGGATGTAGTATTTCACAACATTCCTGGGGGGTAGGCGCCAATTCTCGGTGGGAAAATTATATACGTCTATAACGTAATATAACCTAACCTAACCCATCTAGCCCCTCGCTGGTAATGTTTTACAAAATCCCGGTCGTGTCGGACCGTACTTCTCGGTGGGGACATTATATACGTCTATAACGTTATATATCCTAGCCTAAGGGAACCTAACATTGCGGATGTAGTATTTCACAACATTCCTGGCGGGTCGGCGCCAATTCTCGGCGGGCACATTATATACGTCTATATCGTAATATAACCTAACCTAACCCATCTAGCCCCTCGCTGTAATGTTTTACAAAATCCCGGTCGTGTCGTCCCGTACGTCCCCGTGCGGACATTATATACGTCTATAACGTTATATATCCTAGCCTAAGGGAACCTAACATCGCGGATGTAGTATTTCACAACATTCCTGGCGGGTCGGCGCCAATTCTCGGTGGGAACGTTATATACGTCTATAACGTAATATAACCTAACCTAACCCATCTAGCTCTTAGCTGGGAATGTTTTACAAAATTCCGGTCGTGTCGGCCCGTACATTTCCGTGGGGACACTATGTACGTCTATAACTTTATATATCCTAACCTAACGGAACCTAACATCTCGGATGTAGTATTTTCCAACATTCCCGGGGGTTCGGCCCCTACTTCTCGGTGGGCACATTATATACATCTATAACGTAATATAACCTCACCTAACCCATCTAGACCCTCGTTAGTAATGTCTTACAAAATCTCGGTCGTGTCGTCCCTTACGTCTCGGTGCGGACATTATATACGTCTATAACGTTATATATTCTAACCTAAGGCAAACTAACATCGCGGATGTAGTATTTCACAACATTCCTGGCGGGTCGGCCCCAACTTCTCGGTGGGCACATTATATACGTCTATATCGTAGTATAACCTAACCTAACCCATCTAGACCCTGGCTGGTAATGTTTTACACAATCCCGGTCGTGTCGGCCCGTACTTCTCGGTGGGGACATTATATACGTCTATAACGTTATATATCCTAACCTAACGGAACCTAACATCTCGGATGTAGTATTTTCCAACATTCCCGGGGGTTCGGCCCCAACTTCTCGGTGGGCACATTATATACGTCTATATCGTAATATAACCTAACCTAACCCATCTAGACCCTCGCTGGTAATGTTTTACACAATCCCGGTCGTGTCGGCCCGTACTTCTCGGTGGGGACATTATATACGTCTATAACGTTATATATCCTAACCTAAGGGAACCTAACATCGCGGATGTAGTATTCCACAACATTCCTGGGGGGTAGGCGCCAATTCTCGGTGGGAAAATTATATACGTCTATAACGTAATATAACCTAACCTAACCCATCTAGCCCCTCGCTGGTAATGTTTTACAAAATCCCGGTCGTGTCGGACCGTACTTCTCGGTGGGGACATTATATACGTCTATAACGTTATATATCCTAGCCTAAGGGAACCTAACATCGCGGATGTAGTATTTCACAACATTCCTGGCGGGTCGGCGCCAATTCTCGGTGGGAACATTATATACGTCTATAACGTAATATAACCTAACCTAACCCATCTAGCCCTTCGCTGTAATGTTTTACAAAATCCCGGTCGTGTCGTCCCGTACGTCTCCGTGCGGACATTATATACGTCTATAACGTTATATATCCTAACCTAAGGGAACCTAACATCGCGGATGTAGTATTTCACAACATTCCTGGCGGGTCGGCGCCAATTCTCGGTGGGAACATTATATACGTCTATAAGGTAATATAACCTAACCTAACCCATCTAGCCCCTAGCTGGGAATGTTTTACAAAATCCCGTCGTGTCGACCCGTACATTTCCGTGGGGACATTATGTACGTCTATAGCTTTATATATCCTAAGCTAAGGGAACCTAACATCTCAGATGTAGTATTTTCCAACATTCCTGGCGGGACGGCCCCTGCTTCTCGGCGGGGACATTATATACGTCTATATCGTAATATAACCTAACCTAACCCATCTAGCCCCTCGCTGTAATGTTTTACAAAATCCCGGTCGTGTCGTCCCGTACGTCTCCGTGCGGACATTATATACGTCTATAACGTTATATATCTTAACCTAAGGCAACCTAACATCGCAGATGTAGTATTTCACAACATTCCTGGCGGGTCGGCGCCAATTCTCGGTGGGAACATTATATACGTCTATAACGTAATATAACCTAACCTAACCCATCTAGCCCCTAGCTGGGAATATTTTACAAAATCCCGTCGTGTCGACCCGTACATTTCCGTGGGGACATTATGTACGTCTATAACATTATATATCCTAACCCAAGGGAACCTAACATCTCGGATGTAGTATTTTCCAACATTCCTGGCGGGTCGGCCCCTACTTCTCGGCGGGCACATTATATACGTCTATATCGTAATATAACCTAACCTAACCCATGTAGACCCTCGCTGGTAATGTTTTACAAAATCCCGATGGTGTCGGCCCGTACTTCTCGGTGGGGACATTGTGTACGTCTATGACGTTATATATCCTAACCTAAGGGAACCTAACATCTCGGATGTAGTATTTTCCAACATTCCCGGGGGTTCGGTCCCTACTTCTCGGTGGGCACATTATATACGTCTATATCGTAATATAACCTAACCTAACCCATGTAGACCCTCGCTGGTAATGTTTTACAAAATCCCGGTCGTGTCGTCCCTTGCGTCTCGGTGCGGACATTATATACGTCTATAACGTTATATATCCTAACCTAAGGCAAACTAACATCGCGGATGTAGTATTTCAGAACATTCCTGGCTGGTCGGCCCGAACTTCTCGGTGGGCACATTATATACGTCTATATCGTAATATAACCTAACCTAACCCATCTAGACCCTCGCTGGTAATGTTTTACAAAATCCCGGTCGTGTTGGACCGTACTTCCAGGTGGGGAAATTATATACGTCTATAATGTTATATATCCTAACCTAAGGGCACCTAACATCTCGGATGTAGTATTTTCCATCATTCCTGGCGGGTCGGCCCCTACTTCTCGGCGGGCACATTATATACGTCTATATCGTAATATAACCTAACCTAACCCATCTAGACCCTGGCTGGTAATGTTTTACACAATCCCGGTCGTGTCGGCCCGTACTTCTCGGTGGGGACATTATATACGTCTATAACGTTATATATCCTAACCTAACGGAACCTAACATCTCGGATGTAGTATTTTCCAACATTCCCGGGGGTTGGGCCCCAACTTCTCGGTGGGCACATTATATACGTCTATATCGTAATATAACCTAACCTAACCCATCTAGACCCTCGCTGGTAATGTTTTACACAATCCCGGTCGTGTCGGCCCGTACTTCTCGGTGGGGACATTATATACGTCTATAACGTTATATATCCTAACCTAAGGGAACCTAACATCGCGGATGTAGTATTCCACAACATTCCTGGGGGGTAGGCGCCAATTCTCGGTGGGAAAATTATATACGTCTATAACGTAATATAACCTAACCTAACCCATCTAGCCCCTCGCTGGTAATGTTTTACAAAATCCCGGTCGTGTCGGACCGTACTTCTCGGTGGGGACATTATATACGTCTATAACGTTATATATCCTAGCCTAAGGGAACCTAACATCGCGGATGTAGTATTTCACAACATTCCTGGCGGGTCGGCGCCAATTCTCGGTGGGAACATTATATACGTCTATAACGTAATATAACCTAACCTAACCCATCTAGCCCTTCGCTGTAATGTTTTACAAAATCCCGGTCGTGTCGTCCAGTACGTCTCCGTGCGGACATTATATACGTCTATAACGTTATATATCCTAACCTAAGGGAACCTAACATCGCGGATGTAGTATTTCACAACATTCCTGGCGGGTCGGCGCCAATTCTCGGTGGGAACATTATATACGTCTATAAGGTAATATAACCTAACCTAACCCATCTAGCCCCTAGCTGGGAATGTTTTACAAAATCCCGTCGTGTCGACCCGTACATTTCCGTGGGGACATTATGTACGTCTATAGCTTTATATATCCTAAGCTAAGGGAACCTAACATCTCAGATGTAGTATTTTCCAACATTCCTGGCGGGACGGCCCCTGCTTCTCGGCGGGGACATTATATACGTCTATATCGTAATATAACCTAACCTAACCCATCTAGCCCATCGCTGTAATGTTTTACAAAATCCCGGTCGTGTCGTCCCGTACGTCTCCGTGCGGACATTATATACGTCTATAACGTTATATATCTTAACCTAAGGCAACCTAACATCGCGGATGTAGTATTTCACAACATTCCTGGCGGGTCGGCGCCAATTCTCGGTGGGAACATTATATACGTCTATAACGTAATATAACCTAACCTAACCCATCTAGCCCCTAGCTGGGAATATTTTACAAAATCCCGTCGTGTCGACCCGTACATTTCCGTGGGGACATTATGTACGTCTATAACATTATATATCCTAACCCAAGGGAACCTAACATCTCGGATGTAGTATTTTCCAACATTCCTGGCGGGTCGGCCCCTACTTCTCGGCGGGCACATTATATACGTCTATATCGTAATATAACCTAACCTAACCCATGTAGACCCTCGCTGGTAATGTTTTACAAAATCCCGATGGTGTCGGCCCGTACTTCTCGGTGGGGACATTGTGTACGTCTATGACGTTATATATCCTAACCTAAGGGAACCTAACATCTCGGATGTAGTATTTTCCAACATTCCCGGGGGTTCGGTCCCTACTTCTCGGTGGGCACATTATATACGTCTATATCGTAATATAACCTAACCTAACCCATGTAGACCCTCGCTGGTAATGTTTTACAAAATCCCGGTCGTGTCGTCCCTTGCGTCTCGGTGCGGACATTATATACGTCTATAACGTTATATATCCTAACCTAAGGCAAACTAACATCGCGGATGTAGTATTTCAGAACATTCCTGGCTGGTCGGCCCGAACTTCTCGGTGGGCACATTATATACGTCTATATCGTAATATAACCTAACCTAACCCATCTAGACCCTCGCTGGTAATGTTTTACAAAATCCCGGTCGTGTCGGACCGTACTTCCAGGTGGGGAAATTATATACGTCTATAATGTTATATATCCTAACCTAAGGGCACCTAACATCTCGGATGTAGTATTTTCCATCATTCCTGGCGGGTCGGCCCCTACTTCTCGGCGGGCACATTATATACGTCTATATCGTAATATAACCTAACCTAACCCATCTAGACCCTGGCTGGTAATGTTTTACAAAATCCCGGTCGTGTCGGCCCGTACTTCTCGGTGGGGACATTGTATACGTCTATAACGTTATATATCCTAACCTAAGGGAACCTAACATCGCGAATGTAGTATTTCACAACATTCCTGGCGGGTCGGCGCCAATTCTCGGTGGGAACATTATAAACGTCTATAACGTAATATAACCTAACCTAAACCATCTAGCTCCTAGCTGGGAATGTTTTACAAAATCCCGGTCGTGTCGGCCCGTACATTTCCGTGGGGACATTGTGTACGTCTATAACGTTATATATCCTAACCTAAGGGAACCTAACATCGCGGATGTAGTATTTCACAACATTCCTGGCGGGTCGGGGCCAATTCTCGGTGGGAACATTATATACGTCTATAACGTAATATAACCTAACCTAACCCATCTAGCTCCTAGCTGGGAATGTTTTACAAAATCCCGGTCGTGTCGGCCCGTACATTTCCGTGGGGACATTATGTACGTCTATAGCTTTATATATCCTAACCTAAGGGAACCTAACATCTCGGATGTAGTATTTTCCAACATTCCCGGGGGTTCGGTCCCTACTTCTCGGTGGGCACATTATATACGTCTATATCGTAATATTAAGTAACCTAACCCATGTAGACCCTCGCTGGTAATGTTTTACAAAATCCCGGTCGTGTCGTCCCTTACGTCTCGGTGCGGACATTATATACGTCTATAACATTATATATCCTAACCTAAGGGAACCTAACATCTCAGATGTAGTATTTTCCAACATTCCTGGCGGGACGGCCCCTACTTCTCGGCGGGCACATTATATACGTCTATATCGTAATATAACCTAACCTAACCCATCTAGACCCTGGCTGGTAATGTTTTACAAAATCCCGGTCGTGTCGGCCCGTACATTTCCGTGGGGACATTATGTACGTCTATAACTTTATATATCCTAACCTAAGGGAACCTAACATCTCGGATGTAGTATTTTCCAACATTCCCGGGGGTTCGGCCCCTACTTCTTGGTGGGTACATTATATACGTCTATATCGTAATATAACCTAACCTAACCCATGTAGACCCTCGCTGGTAATGTTTTAGAAAATACCGGTGGTGTCTGCCCGTACTTCTCGGTGGGGACATTGTATACGTCTATAACGTTATATATCCTAACATAAGGGAACCTGACATCGCGGATGTAGTATTTCAAAACATTCCTGGCGGTTCGGCGCCAATTCTCGGTGGGAACATTATATACGTCTATAACGTAATATAACTTAACCTAACCCATCTAGCTCCTAGCTGGGAATGTTTTACAAAATCCTGGTCGTTTCGGCCCGTACATTTCCGTGGGGACATTATGTACGTCTATAAATTTATATATCCTAACCTAAGGGAACCTAACATCTCGCATGTAGTATTTTCCAACATTCCCGGCGGTTCGGCCCCTACTTCTCGGTGGGCACATTATATACGTCTATATTGTAATACAACCTCACCTAACCCATCTAGACCCTCGCTAGTAATGTTTTACAAAATCCCGGTCGTGTCGTCCCTTACGTCTCGGTGCGGACATTATATACGTCTATAACGTTATATATCCTAAACTAAGGCAAACTAACATCGCGGATGTAGTATTTCACATCATTCCTGGCGGGTCGGCGCCAATTCTCGGTGAGAACATTATATACGTCTATAACGTAATATAACCTAACCTAACCCATCTAGCCCCTAGCTGGGAATGTTTTACTAAATCCCGGTCGTGTCGGCCCGTACTTCTCGGTGGGGACATTATATACGTCTATAACGTTATATATCCTAACCTAAGGGAACCTAACATCGCGGATGTAGTATTTCACAACATTCCTGTCGGGTCGGCCCCACTTCTCGGTGGGAACATTATATACGTCTATAACGTAATATAACCGAACCTACCCCATCTAGCCGCTAGCTGGGAATGTTTTACAAAATCCCGGTCATTTCGGCCCGTACTTCTCGGTGGGGACATTGTATACGTCTATAACGTTATATATCCTAACCTAAGGGAACCTAACATCTCGGATGTAGTATTTTCCAACATTCCTGGCGGGTCCGCCCCTACTTCTCGGTGGGCACATTATATACGTCTATATCGTAATATAACCTAACCTAACCCATGTAGACCCTCGCTGGTAATGTTTTACAAAATCCGGGTCGTGTCGGCCCGTTCTTCTCGGTGGGGACATTGTATACGTCTATAACGTTATATATCCTAACCTAAGGCAACCTAACATCGCGGATGTAGTATTTCACATCATTCCTGGCGGGTCGGCGCCAATTCTCGGTGGGAACATTATATACGTCTATAACGTAATATAACCTAACCTAACCCATCTAGCCCCTAGCTGGGAATGTTTTACAAAATCCCGGTCGTGTCGGCCCGTACTTCTCGATGGGGACATTATATACGTCTATAACGTTATATATCCTAACCTAAGGGAACCTATCATCGCGGATGTAGTATTTCACAACATTCCTGGCGGGTCGGCGCCAATTCTCGGTGGGAACATTATATACGTCTATAATGTAATATAACCTAACCTAACCCATCTAGCTCCTAGCTGGGAATGTTTTACAAAATCCCGGTCGTGTCGGCCCGTACATTTCCGTGGGGACATTATGTAAGTCTATAACCTTATATATCCTAACCTAAGGGAACCTAACATCTCGGATGTAGTATTTTCCAACATTCCCGGGGGTTCGGCCCCTACTTCTCGGTGGGTACATTATATACGTCTATATCGTAATATAACCTAACCTAACCCATGTAGACCCTCGCTGGTAATGTTTTACAAAATCCCGATGGTGTCTGCCCGTACTTCTCGGTGGGGACATTGTATACGTCTATAACGTTATATATCCTAACATAAGGGAACCTAACATCGCGGATGTAGTATTTCAAAACATTCCTGGCGGGTCGGCGCCAATTCTCGGTGGGAACATTATATACGTCTATAACGTAATATAACTTAACCTAACCCATCTAGCTCCTAGCTGGGAATGTTTTACAAAATCCCGGTCGTGTCGGCCCGTACATTTCCGTGGGGACATTATGTACGTCTATAACTTTATATATCCTAACCTAAGGGAACCTAACATCTCGGATGTAGTATTTTCCAACATTTCCGGCGGTTCGGCCCCTACTTCTCGGTGGGCACATTATATACGTCTATATCGTAATATAACCTCACCTAACCCATGTAGACCCTCGCTGGTAATGTTTTAAAAAATCCCGGTCGTGTCGTCCCTTACGTCTCGGTGCGGACATTATATACGTCTATAACGTTATATATCCTAACCTAAGGGAACCTAACATCGCGGATGTAGTATTTCACAACATTCCTGGCGGGTCGGCCCCACTTCTCGGTGGGAACATTATATACGTCTATAACGTAATATAACCGAACCTACCCCATCTAGCCCCTAGCTGGGAATGTTTTACAAAATCCCGGTCGTTTCGGCCCGTACTTCTCGGTGGGGTCATTGTATACGTCTATAACTTTATATATCCTAACCTAAGGGAACCTGACATCTCGGATGTAGTATTTTCCAACATTTCCGGCGGTTCGGCCCCTACTTCTCGGTGGGCACATTATATACGTCTATATCGTAATATAACCTCACCTAACCCATCTACTCCCTCGCTAGTAATGTTTTACAAAATCCCGGTCGTGTCGTCCCTTACGTCTCGGTGCGGACATTATATACGTCTATAACGTTATATATCCTAAACTAAGGCAAACTAACATCGCGGATGTAGTATTTCACAACATTCCTGGTGGGTCGGCCCGAACTTCTCGGTGGGCACATCATATACGTCTATATCGTAATATAACCTAACCTAACCCATCTAGACCCTCGCTGGTAATGTTTTACAAAATCCCGGTCGTGTCGGACCGTACTTCTCGGTGGGGAAATTATATACGTCTATAACGTTATATATCCTAACCTAAGGGTACCTAACATCTCGGATGTAGTATTTTCCATCATTCCTGGCGGGTCGGCCCCTACTTCCCGGCGGGCACATTATATACGTCTATATCGTAATATAACCTAACCTAACCCATCTAGACCCTGGCTGGTAATGCTTTACAAAATCCCGGTCGTGTCGGCCCGTACTTCTCGCTGGGGACATTATATACGTCTATAACGTTATATATCCTAACCTAAGGGAACCTAACATCTCGGATGTAGTATTTTCCAACATTCCTGGCAGGTCGGCCCCTACTTCTCGGTGGGCACATTATATACGTCTATATCGTAATATAACCTAGCCTAACCCATCTAGACCCTGGCTGGTAATGTTTTACAAAATCCCGGTCGTGTCGGCCCGTACTTCTCGGTGGGGACATTATATACGTCTATAACGTTATATATCCTAACCTAAGGGAACCTAACATCGCGGATGTAGTATTTCACAACATTCCTGGGGGGTAGGCGCCAATTCTCGGTGGGAAAATTATATACGTCTATAACGTAATATAACCTAACCTAACCCATCTAGCCCCTCGCTGGTAATGTTTTACAAAATCCCGGTCGTGTCGGACCGTACTTCTCGGTGGGGACATTATATACGTCTATAACGTTATATATCCTAGCCTAAGGGAACCTAACATCGCGGATGTAGTATTTCACAACATTCCTGGCGGGTCGGCGCCAATTCTCGGCGGGCACATTATATACGTCTATATCGTAATATAACCTAACCTAACCCATCTAGCCCCTCGCTGTAATGTTTTACAAAATCCCGGTCGTGTCGTCCCGTACGTCCCCGTGCGGTCATTATATACGTCTATAACGTTATATATCCTAGCCTAAGGGAACCTAACGTCGCGGATGTAGTATTTCACAACATTCCTGGCGAGTCGGCGCCAATTCTCGGTGGGAACGTTATATACGTCTATAACGTAATATAACCTAACCTAACCCATCTAGCTCTTAGCTGGGAATGTTTTACAAAATTCCGGTCGTGTCGGCCCGTACATTTCCGTGGGGACATTATGTACGTCTATAACGTTATATATCCTAACCTAAGGGAACCTAACATCGCGGATGTAGTATTTCACAACATTCCTGGGGGGTAGGCGCCAATTCTCGGTGGGAAAATTATATACGTCTATAACGTAATATAACCTAACCTAACCCATCTAGCCCCTCGCTGTAATGTTTTACAAAATCCCGGTCGTGTCGTCCCTTGCGTCTCGGTGCGGACATTATATACGTCTATAACGTTATATATCCTAACCTAAGGCAAACTAACATCGCGGATGTAGTATTTCAGAACATTCCTGGCTGGTCGGCCCGAACTTCTCGGTGGGCACATTATATACGTCTATATCGTAATATAACCTAACCTAACCCATCTAGACCCTCGCTGGTAATGTTTTACAAAATCCCGGTCGTGTCGGACCGTACTTCTCGGTGGGGACATTATATACGTCTATAACGTTATATATCCTAGCCTAAGGGAACCTAACATTGCGGATGTAGTATTTCACAACATTCCTGGCGGGTCGGCGCCAATTCTCGGCGGGCACATTATATACGTCTATATCGTAATATAACCTAACCTAACCCATCTAGCCCCTCGCTGTAATGTTTTACAAAATCCCGGTCGTGTCGTCCCGTACGTCCCCGTGCGGACATTATATACGTCTATAACGTTATATATCCTAGCCTAAGGGAACCTAACATCGCGGATGTAGTATTTCACAACATTCCTGGCGGGTCGGCGCCAATTCTCGGTGGGAACGTTATATACGTCTATAACGTAATATAACCTAACCTAACCCATCTAGCTCTTAGCTGGGAATGTTTTACAAAATTCCGGTCGTGTCGGCCCGTACATTTCCGTGGGGACATTATGTACGTCTATAACTTTATATATCCTAACCTAACGGAACCTAACATCTCGGATGTAGTATTTTCCAACATTCCCGGGGGTTCGGCCCCTACTTCTCGGTGGGCACATTATATACATCTATAACGTAATATAACCTCACCTAACCCATCTAGACCCTCGTTAGTAATGTCTTACAAAATCTCGGTCGTGTCGTCCCTTACGTCTCGGTGCGGACATTATATACGTCTATAACGTTATATATTCTAACCTAAGGCAAACTAACATCGCGGATGTAGTATTTCACAACATTCCTGGCGGGTCGGCCCCAACTTCTCGGTGGGCACATTATATACGTCTATATCGTAGTATAACCTAACCTAACCCATCTAGACCCTGGCTGGTAATGTTTTACACAATCCCGGTCGTGTCGGCCCGTACTTCTCGGTGGGGACATTATATACGTCTATAACGTTATATATCCTAACCTAACGGAACCTAACATCTCGGATGTAGTATTTTCCAACATTCCCGGGGGTTCGGCCCCAACTTCTTGGTGGGCACATTATATACGTCTATATCGTAATATAACCTAACCTAACCCATCTAGACCCTCGCTGGTAATGTTTTACACAATCCCGGTCGTGTCGGCCCGTACTTCTCGGTGGGGACATTATATACGTCTATAACGTTATATATCCTAACCTAAGGGAACCTAACATCGCGGATGTAGTATTCCACAACATTCCTGGGGGGTAGGCGCCAATTCTCGGTGGGAAAATTATATACGTCTATAACGTAATATAACCTAACCTAACCCATCTAGCCCCTCGCTGGTAATGTTTTACAAAATCCCGGTCGTGTCGGACCGTACTTCTCGGTGGGGACATTATATACGTCTATAACGTTATATATCCTAGCCTAAGGGAACCTAACATCGCGGATGTAGTATTTCACAACATTCCTGGCGGGTCGGCGCCAATTCTCGGTGGGAACATTATATACGTCTATAACGTAATATAACCTAACCTAACCCATCTAGCCCTTCGCTGTAATGTTTTACAAAATCCCGGTCGTGTCGTCCCGTACGTCTCCGTGCGGACATTATATACGTCTATAACGTTATATATCTTAACCTAAGGCAACCTAACATCGCGGATGTAGTATTTCACAACATTCCTGGCGGGTCGGCGCCAATTCTCGGTGGGAACATTATATACGTCTATAACGTAATATAACCTAACCTAACCCATCTAGCCCCTAGCTGGGAATATTTTACAAAATCCCGTCGTGTCGACCCGTACATTTCCGTGGCGACATTATGTACGTCTATAACATTATATATCCTAACCCAAGGGAACCTAACATCTCGGATGTAGTATTTTCCAACATTCCTGGCGGGTCGGCCCCTACTTCTCGGCGGGCACATTATATACGTCTATATCGTAATATAACCTAACCTAACCCATGTAGACCCTCGCTGGTAATGTTTTACAAAATCCCGATGGTGTCGGCCCGTACTTCTCGGTGGGGACATTGTGTACGTCTATGACGTTATATATCCTAACCTAAGGGAACCTAACATCTCGGATGTAGTATTTTCCAACATTCCCGGGGGTTCGGTCCCTACTTCTCGGTGGGCACATTATATACGTCTATATCGTAATATAACCTAACCTAACCCATGTAGACCCTCGCTGGTAATGTTTTACAAAATCCCGGTCGTGTCGGACCGTACTTCTCGGTGGGGACATTATATACGTCTATAACGTTATATATCCTAACCTAAGGCAAACTAACATCGCGGATGTAGTATTTCAGAACATTCCTGGCTGGTCGGCCCGAACTTCTCGGTGGGCACATTATATACGTCTATATCGTAATATAACCTAACCTAACCCATCTAGACCCTCGCTGGTAATGTTTTACAAAATCCCGGTCGTGTCGGACCGTACTTCCAGGTGGGGAAATTATATACGTCTATAATGTTATATATCTTAACCTAAGGGCACCTAACATCTCGGATGTAGTATTTTCCATCATTCCTGGCGGGTCGGCCCCTACTTCTCGGCGGGCACATTATATACGTCTATATCGTAATATAACCTAACCTAACCCATCTAGGCCCTGGCTGGTAATGTTTTACAAAATCCCGGTCGTGTCGTCCCGTACGTCCCCGTGCGGACATTATATACGTCTATAACGTTATATATCCTAGCCTAAGGGAACCTAACATCGCGGATGTAGTATTTCACAACATTCCTGGCGGGTCGGCGCCAATTCTCGGTGGGAACGTTATATACGTCTATAACGTAATATAACCTAACCTAACCCATCTAGCTCTTAGCTGGGAATGTTTTACAAAATTCCGGTCGTGTCGGCCCGTACATTTCCGTGGGGACATTATGTACGTCTATAACTTTATATATCCTAACCTAACGGAACCTAACATCTCGGATGTAGTATTTTCCAACATTCCCGGGGGTTCGGCCCCTACTTCTCGGTGGGCACATTATATACATCTATAACGTAATATAACCTCACCTAACCCATCTAGACCCTCGTTAGTAATGTCTTACAAAATCTCGGTCGTGTCGTCCCTTACGTCTCGGTGCGGACATTATATACGTCTATAACGTTATATATTCTAACCTAAGGCAAACTAACATCGCGGATGTAGTATTTCACAACATTCCTGGCGGGTCGGCCCCAACTTCTCGGTGGGCACATTATATACGTCTATATCGTAGTATAACCTAACCTAACCCATCTAGACCCTGGCTGGTAATGTTTTACACAATCCCGGTCGTGTCGGCCCGTACTTCTCGGTGGGGACATTATATACGTCTATAACGTTATATATCCTAACCTAACGGAACCTAACATCTCGGATGTAGTATTTTCCAACATTCCCGGGGGTTCGGCCCCAACTTCTTGGTGGGCACATTATATACGTCTATATCGTAATATAACCTAACCTAACCCATCTAGACCCTCGCTGGTAATGTTTTACACAATCCCGGTCGTGTCGGCCCGTACTTCTCGGTGGGGACATTATATACGTCTATAACGTTATATATCCTAACCTAAGGGAACCTAACATCGCGGATGTAGTATTCCACAACATTCCTGGGGGGTAGGCGCCAATTCTCGGTGGGAAAATTATATACGTCTATAACGTAATATAACCTAACCTAACCCATCTAGCCCCTCGCTGGTAATGTTTTACAAAATCCCGGTCGTGTCGGACCGTACTTCTCGGTGGGGACATTATATACGTCTATAACGTTATATATCCTAGCCTAAGGGAACCTAACATCGCGGATGTAGTATTTCACAACATTCCTGGCGGGTCGGCGCCAATTCTCGGTGGGAACATTATATACGTCTATAACGTAATATAACCTAACCTAACCCATCTAGCCCTTCGCTGTAATGTTTTACAAAATCCCGGTCGTGTCGTCCCGTACGTCTCCGTGCGGACATTATATACGTCTATAACGTTATATATCTTAACCTAAGGCAACCTAACATCGCGGATGTAGTATTTCACAACATTCCTGGCGGGTCGGCGCCAATTCTCGGTGGGAACATTATATACGTCTATAACGTAATATAACCTAACCTAACCCATCTAGCCCCTAGCTGGGAATATTTTACAAAATCCCGTCGTGTCGACCCGTACATTTCCGTGGCGACATTATGTACGTCTATAACATTATATATCCTAACCCAAGGGAACCTAACATCTCGGATGTAGTATTTTCCAACATTCCTGGCGGGTCGGCCCCTACTTCTCGGCGGGCACATTATATACGTCTATATCGTAATATAACCTAACCTAACCCATGTAGACCCTCGCTGGTAATGTTTTACAAAATCCCGATGGTGTCGGCCCGTACTTCTCGGTGGGGACATTGTGTACGTCTATGACGTTATATATCCTAACCTAAGGGAACCTAACATCTCGGATGTAGTATTTTCCAACATTCCCGGGGGTTCGGTCCCTACTTCTCGGTGGGCACATTATATACGTCTATATCGTAATATAACCTAACCTAACCCATGTAGACCCTCGCTGGTAATGTTTTACAAAATCCCGGTCGTGTCGGACCGTACTTCTCGGTGGGGACATTATATACGTCTATAACGTTATATATCCTAACCTAAGGCAAACTAACATCGCGGATGTAGTATTTCAGAACATTCCTGGCTGGTCGGCCCGAACTTCTCGGTGGGCACATTATATACGTCTATATCGTAATATAACCTAACCTAACCCATCTAGACCCTCGCTGGTAATGTTTTACAAAATCCCGGTCGTGTCGGACCGTACTTCCAGGTGGGGAAATTATATACGTCTATAATGTTATATATCTTAACCTAAGGGCACCTAACATCTCGGATGTAGTATTTTCCATCATTCCTGGCGGGTCGGCCCCTACTTCTCGGCGGGCACATTATATACGTCTATATCGTAATATAACCTAACCTAACCCATCTAGGCCCTGGCTGGTAATGTTTTACAAAATCCCGGTCGTGTCGGCCCGTACTTCTCGGTGGGGACATTGTATACGTCTATAACGTTATATATCCTAACCTAAGGGAACCTAACATCGCGAATGTAGTATTTCACAACATTCCTGGCGGGTCGGCGCCAATTCTCGGTGGGAACATTATAAACGTCTATAACGTAATATAACCTAACCTAACCCATCTAGCTCCTAGCTGGGAATGTTTTACAAAATCCCGGTCGTGTCGGCCCGTACATTTCCGTGGGGACATTATGTACGTCTATAACTTTATATATCCTAACCTAAGGGAACCTAACATCTCGGATGTAGTATTTTCCAACATTCCCGGGGGTTCGGTCCCTACTTCTCGGTGTGCACATTATATACGTCTATATCGTAATATAACCTAACCTAACCCATGTAGACCCTCGCTGGTAATGTTTTACAAAATCCCGGTCGTGTCGTCCCTTACGTCTCGGTGCGGACATTATATACGTCTATAACTTTATATATCCTAACCTAAGGGAACCTAACATCGCGGATGTAGTATTTCACAACATTCCTGGCGGGTCGGCCCCAACTTCTCGGTGGGCACATTATATACGTCTATATCGTAATATAACCTAACCTAACCCATCTAGACACTGGCTGGTAATGTTTTACAAAATCCCGCTCGTGTCGGCCCGTACTTCTCGGTGGGGACATTATGTACGTCTATAACTTTATATGTCCTAGCCTAAGGGAACCTAACATCGCGGATGTAGTATTTCACAACATTCCTGGCGGGTCGGCGCCAATTCTCGGTGGGAACGTTATATACGTCTATAACGTAATATAACCTAACCTAACCCATCTAGCTCCTAGCTGAGAATGTTTTACAAAATCCCGTCGTGTCGACCGGTACATTTCCGTGGGGACATTATGTACGTCTATAACATTATACATCCTAACCCAAGGGAACCTAACATCTCGGATGTAGTATTTTCCAACATTCCTGGCGGGACGGCCCCTACTTCTCGGCGGGCACATTATATACGTCTATATCGTAATATAACCTAACATAACCCATCTAGAACCTGGCTGGTAATGTTTTACAAAATCACGGTCGTGTCGGCCCGTACTTTTCCGTGGGGACATTATATACGTCTATTACTTTATATATCCTAACCTAAGGGAACCTAACATCTCGGATGTAGTATTTTCCAACATTCCTGGCGGGTCGGCCCCTACTTCCCGGCGGGCACATTATATACGTCTATATCGTAATATAACCTAACCTAACCCATGTAGACCCTCGCTGGTAATGTTTTACAAAATCCCGGTGGTGTCGGCCCGTACTTCTCGGTGGGGACATTGTGTACGTCTATAACGTTATATATCCTAACCTAAGGGAACCTAACATCGCGGATGTAGTATTTCACAACATTCCTGGCGGGTCGGCCCCACTTCTCGGTGGGAACATTATATACGTCTATAACGTAATATAACCGAACCTACCCCATCTAGCCCCTAGCTGGGAATGTTTTACAAAATCCCGGTCGTTTCGGCCCGTACTTCTCGGTGGGGTCATTGTATACGTCTATAACGTTATATATCCTAACCTAAGGGAACCTAACATCTCGGATGTAGTATTTTCCAACATTCCTGGCGGGTCCGCCCCTACTTCTCGGTGGGCACATTATATACGTCTATATCGTAATATAACCTAACCTAACCCATGTAGACCCTCGCTGGTAATGTTTTACAAAATCCGGGTCGTGTCGGCCCGTTCTTCTCGGTGGGGACATTGTATACGTCTATAACGTTATATATCCTAACCTAAGGGAACCTAACATCGCGGATGTAGTATTTCACAACATTCCTGGCGGGTCGGGGCCAATTCTCGGTGGGAACATTATATACGTCTATAACGTAATATAACCTAACCTAACCCATCTAGCTCCTAGCTGGGAATGTTTTACAAAATCCCGGTCGTGTCGGCCCGTACATTTCCGTGGGAACATTATGTACGTCTATAGCTTTATATATCCTAACCTAAGGGAACCTAACATCTCGGATGTAGTATTTTCCAACATTCCCGGGGGTTCGGTCCCTACTTCTCGGTGGGCACATTATATACGTCTATATCGTAATATTAAGTAACCTAACCCATGTAGACCCTCGCTGGTAATGTTTTACAAAATCCCGGTCGTGTCGTCCCTTACGTCTCGGTGCGGACATTATATACGTCTATAACTTTATATATCCTAACCTAAGGGAACCTAACATCTCAGATGTAGTATTTTCCAACATTCCTGGCGGGACGGCCCCTACTTCTCGGCGGGCACATTATATACGTCTATAACGTAATATAACCTAACCTAACCCATCTAGCCCCTAGCTGGGAATGTTTTACTAAATCCCGGTCGTGTCGGCCCGTACTTCTCGGTGGGGACATTATATACGTCTATAACGTTATATATCCTAACCTAAGGGAACCTAACATCGCGGATGTAGTATTTCACAACATTCCTGGCGGGTCGGCCCCACTTCTCGGTGGGAACATTATATACGTCTATAACGTAATATAACCGAACCTACCCCATCTAGCCCCTAGCTGGGAATGTTTTACAAAATCCCGGTCATTTCGGCCCGTACTTCTCGGTGGGGACATTGTATACGTCTATAACGTTATATATCCTAACCTAAGGGAACCTAACATCTCGGATGTAGTATTTTCCAACATTCCTGGCGGGTCCGCCCCTACTTCTCGGTGGGCACATTATATACGTCTATATCGTAATATAACCTAACCTAACCCATGTAGACCCTCGCTGGTAATGTTTTACAAAATCCGGGTCGTGTCGGCCCGTTCTTCTCGGTGGGGACATTGTATACGTCTATAACGTTATATATCCTAACCTAAGGCAACCTAACATCGCGGATGTAGTATTTCACATCATTCCTGGCGGGTCGGCGCCAATTCTCGGTGGGAACATTATATACGTCTATAACGTAATATAACCTAACCTAACCCATCTAGCCCCTAGCTGGGAATGTTTTACAAAATCCCGGTCGTGTCGGCCCGTACTTCTCGATGGGGACATTATATACGTCTATAACGTTATATATCCTAACCTAAGGGAACCTAACATCGCGGATGTAGTATTTCACAACATTCCTGGCGGGTCGGCGCCAATTCTCGGTGGGAACATTATATACGTCTATAATGTAATATAACCTAACCTAACCCATCTAGCTCCTAGCTGGGAATGTTTTACAAAATCCCGGTCGTGTCGGCCCGTACATTTCCGTGGGGACATTATGTAAGTCTATAACCTTATATATCCTAACCTAAGGGAACCTAACATCTCGGATGTAGTATTTTCCAACATTCCCGGGGGTTCGGCCCCTACTTCTCGGTGGGTACATTATATACGTCTATATCGTAATATAACCTAACCTAACCCATGTAGACCCTCGCTGGTAATGTTTTACAAAATCCCGATGGTGTCTGCCCGTACTTCTCGGTGGGGACATTGTATACGTCTATAACGTTATATATCCTAACATAAGGGAACCTAACATCGCGGATGTAGTATTTCAAAACATTCCTGGCGGGTCGGCGCCAATTCTCGGTGGGAACATTATATACGTCTATAACGTAATATAACTTAACCTAACCCATCTAGCTCCTAGCTGGGAATGTTTTACAAAATCCCGGTCGTGTCGGCCCGTACATTTCCGTGGGGACATTATGTACGTCTATAACTTTATATATCCTAACCTAAGGGAACCTAACATCTCGGATGTAGTATTTTCCAACATTTCCGGCGGTTCGGCCCCTACTTCTCGGTGGGCACATTATATACGTCTATATCGTAATATAACCTCACCTAACCCATGTAGACCCTCGCTGGTAATGTTTTAAAAAATCCCGGTCGTGTCGTCCCTTACGTCTCGGTGCGGACATTATATACGTCTATAACGTTATATATCCTAACCTAAGGGAACCTAACATCGCGGATGTAGTATTTCACAACATTCCTGGCGGGTCGGCCCCACTTCTCGGTGGGAACATTATATACGTCTATAACGTAATATAACCGAACCTACCCCATCTAGCCCCTAGCTGGGAATGTTTTACAAAATCCCGGTCGTTTCGGCCCGTACTTCTCGGTGGGGTCATTGTATACGTCTATAACTTTATATATCCTAACCTAAGGGAACCTAACATCTCGGATGTAGTATTTTCCAACATTTCCGGCGGTTCGGCCCCTACTTCTCGGTGGGCACATTATATACGTCTATATCGTAATATAACCTCACCTAACCCATCTACTCCCTCGCTAGTAATGTTTTACAAAATCCCGGTCGTGTCGTCCCTTACGTCTCGGTGCGGACATTATATACGTCTATAACGTTATATATCCTAAACTAAGGCAAACTAACATCGCGGATGTAGTATTTCACAACATTCCTGGTGGGTCGGCCCGAACTTCTCGGTGGGCACATCATATACGTCTATATCGTAATATAACCTAACCTAACCCATCTAGACCCTCGCTGGTAATGTTTTACAAAATCCCGGTCGTGTCGGACCGTACTTCTCGGTGGGGAAATTATATACGTCTATAACGTTATATATCCTAACCTAAGGGTACCTAACATCTCGGATGTAGTATTTTCCATCATTCCTGGCGGGTCGGCCCCTACTTCCCGGCGGGCACATTATATACGTCTATATCGTAATATAACCTAACCTAACCCATCTAGACCCTGGCTGGTAATGCTTTACAAAATCACGGTCGTGTCGGCCCGTACTTCTCGCTGGGGACATTATATACGTCTATAACGTTATATATCCTAACCTAAGGGAACCTAACATCTCGGATGTAGTATTTTCCAACATTCCTGGCAGGTCGGCCCCTACTTCTCGGTGGGCACATTATATACGTCTATATCGTAATATAACCTAGCCTAACCCATCTAGACCCTGGCTGGTAATGTTTTACAAAATCCCGGTCGTGTCGGCCCGTACTTCTCGGTGGGGACATTATATACGTCTATAACGTTATATATCCTAACCTAAGGGAACCTAACATCGCGGATGTAGTATTTCACAACATTCCTGGGGGGTAGGCGCCAATTCTCGGTGGGAAAATTATATCCGTCTATAACGTAATATAACCTAACCTAACCCATCTAGCCCCTCGCTGGTAATGTTTTACAAAATCCCGGTCGTGTCGGACCGTACTTCTCGGTGGGGACATTATATACGTCTATAACGTTATATATCCTAGCCTAAGGGAACCTAACATCGCGGATGTAGTATTTCACAACATTCCTGGCGGGTCGGCGCCAATTCTCGGCGGGCACATTATATACGTCTATATCGTAATATAACCTAACCTAACCCATCTAGCCCCTCGCTGTAATGTTTTACAAAATCCCGGTCGTGTCGTCCCGTACGTCCCCGTGCGGACATTATATACATCTATAACGTTATATATCCTAGCCTAAGGGAACCTAACATCGCGGATGTAGTATTTCACAACATTCCTGGCGAGTCGGCGCCAATTCTCGGTGGGAACGTTATATACGTCTATAACGTAATATAACCTAACCTAACCCATCTAGCTCTTAGCTGGGAATGTTTTACAAAATTCCGGTCGTGTCGGCCCGTACATTTCCGTGGGGACATTATGTACGTCTATAACGTTATATATCCTAACCTAAGGGAACCTAACATCGCGGATGTAGTATTTCACAACATTCCTGGGGGGTAGGCGCCAATTCTCGGTGGGAAAATTATATACGTCTATAACGTAATATAACCTAACCTAACCCATCTAGCCCCTCGCTGGTAATGTTTTACAAAATCCCGGTCGTGTCGGACCGTACTTCTCGGTGGGGACATTATATACGTCTATAACGTTATATATCCTAGCCTAAGGGAACCTAACATTGCGGATGTAGTATTTCACAACATTCCTGGCGGGTCGGCGCCAATTCTCGGCGGGCACATTATATACGTCTATATCGTAATATAACCTAACCTAACCCATCTATCCCCTCGCTGTAATGTTTTACAAAATGCCGGTCGTGTCGTCCCGTACGTCCCCGTGCGGACATTATATACGTCTATAACGTTATATATCCTAGCCTAAGGGAACCTAACATCGCGGATGTAGTATTTCACAACATTTCTGGCGGGTCGGCGCCAATTCTCGGTGGGAACGTTATATACGTCTATAACGTAATATAACCTAACCTAACCCATCTAGCTCTTAGCTGGGAATGTTTTACAAAATTCCGGTCGTGTCGGCCCGTACATTTCCGTGGGGACATTATGTACGTCTATAACTTTATATATCCTAACCTAACGGAACCTAACATCTCGGATGTAGTATTTTCCAACATTCCCGGGGGTTCGGCCCCTACTTCTCGGTGGGCACATTATATACATCTATAACGTAATATAACCTCACCTAACCCATCTAGACCCTCGTTAGTAATGTCTTACAAAATCTCGGTCGTGTCGTCCCTTACGTCTCGGTGCGGACATTATATACGTCTATAACGTTATATATTCTAACCTAAGGCAAACTAACATCGCGGATGTAGTATTTCACAACATTCCTGGCGGGTCGGCCCCAACTTCTCGGTGGGCACATTATATACGTCTATATCGTAGTATAACCTAACCTAACCCATCTAGACCCTCGCTGGTAATGTTTTACACAATCCCGGTCGTGTCGGCCCGTACTTCTCGGTGGGGACATTATATACGTCTATAACGTTATATATCCTAACCTAAGGGAACCTAACATCGCGGATGTAGTATTCCACAACATTCCTGGGGGGAAGGCGCCAATTCTCGGTGGGAAAATTATATACGTCTATAACGTAATATAACCTAACCTAACCCATCTAGCCCCTCGCTGGTAATGTTTCACAAAATCCCGGTCGTGTCGGACCGTACTTCTCGGTGGGGACATTATGTACGTCTATAGCTTTATATATCCTAAGCTAAGGGAACCTAACATCTCAGATGTAGTATTTTCCAACATTCCTGGCGGGACGGCCCCTGCTTCTCGGCGGGGACATTATATACGTCTATATCGTAATATAACCTAACCTAACCCATCTAGCCCCTCGCTGTAATGTTTTACAAAATCCCGGTCGTGTCGTCCCGTACGTCTCCGTGCGGACATTATATACGTCTATAACGTTATATATCTTAACCTAAGGCAACCTAACATCGCGGATGTAGTATTTCACAACATTCCTGGCGGGTCGGCGCCAATTCTCGGTGGGAACATTATATACGTCTATAACGTAATATAACCTAACCTAACCCATCTAGCCCCTAGCTGGGAATATTTTACAAAATCCCGTCGTGTCGACCCGTACATTTCCGTGGGGACATTATGTACGTCTATAACATTATATATCCTAACCCAAGGGAACCTAACATCTCGGATGTAGTATTTTCCAACATTCCTGGCGGGTCGGCCCCTACTTCTCGGCGGGCACATTATATACGTCTATATCGTAATATAACCTAACCTAACCCATGTAGACCCTCGCTGGTAATGTTTTACAAAATCCCGATGGTGTCGGCCCGTACTTCTCGGTGGGGACATTGTGTACGTCTATGACGTTATATATCCTAACCTAAGGGAACCTAACATCTCGGATGTAGTATTTTCCAACATTCCCGGGGGTTCGGTCCCTACTTCTCGGTGGGCACATTATATACGTCTATATCGTAATATAACCTAACCTAACCCATGTAGACCCTCGCTGGTAATGTTTTACAAAATCCCGGTCGTGTCGTCCCTTGCGTCTCGGTGCGGACATTATATACGTCTATAACGTTATATATCCTAACCTAAGGCAAACTAACATCGCGGATGTAGTATTTCAGAACATTCCTGGCTGGTCGGCCCGAACTTCTCGGTGGGCACATTATATACGTCTATATCGTAATATAACCTAACCTAACCCATCTAGACCCTCGCTGGTAATGTTTTACAAAATCCCGGTCGTGTCGGACCGTACTTCCAGGTGGGGAAATTATATACGTCTATAATGTTATATATCCTAACCTAAGGGCACCTAACATCTCGGTTGTAGTATTTTCCATCATTCCTGGCGGGTCGGCCCCTACTTCTCGGCGGGCACATTATATACGTCTATATCGTAATATAACCTAACCTAACCCATCTAGACCCTGGCTGGTAATGTTTTACAAAATCCCGGTCGTGTCGGCCCGTACTTCTCGGTGGGGACATTGTATACGTCTATAACGTTATATATCCTAACCTAAGGGAACCTAACATCGCGAATGTAGTATTTCACAACATTCCTGGCGGGTCGGCGCCAATTCTCGGTGGGAACATTATAAACGTCTATAACGTAATATAACCTAACCTAACCCATCTAGCTCCTAGCTGGGAATGTTTTACAAAATCCCGGTCGTGTCGGCCCGTACTTCTCGATGGGGACATTATATACGTCTATAACGTTATATATCCTAACCTAAGGGAACCTAACATCGCGGATGTAGTATTTCACAACATTCCTGGCGGGTCGGCGCCAATTCTCGGTGGGAACATTATATACGTCTATAATGTAATATAACCTAACCTAACCCATCTAGCTCCTAGCTGGGAATGTTTTACAAAATCCCGGTCGTGTCGGCCCGTACATTTCCGTGGGGACATTATGTAAGTCTATAACCTTATATATCCTAACCTAAGGGAACCTAACATCTCGGATGTAGTATTTTCCAACATTCCCGGGGGTTCGGCCCCTACTTCTCGGTGGGTACATTATATACGTCTATATCGTAATATAACCTAACCTAACCCATGTAGACCCTCGCTGGTAATGTTTTACAAAATCCCGATGGTGTCTGCCCGTACTTCTCGGTGGGGACATTGTATACGTCTATAACGTTATATATCCTAACATAAGGGAACCTAACATCGCGGATGTAGTATTTCAAAACATTCCTGGCGGGTCGGCGCCAATTCTCGGTGGGAACATTATATACGTCTATAACGTAATATAACTTAACCTAACCCATCTAGCTCCTAGCTGCGAATGTTTTACAAAATCCCGGTCGTGTCGGCCCGTACATTTCCGTGGGGACATTATGTACGTCTATAACTTTATATATCCTAACCTAAGGGAACCTAACATCTCGGATGTAGTATTTTCCAACATTTTCGGCGGTTCGGCCCCTACTTCTCGGTGGGCACATTATATACGTCTATATCGTAATATAACCTCACCTAACCCATGTAGACCCTCGCTGGTAATGTTTTAAAAAATCCCGGTCGTGTCGTCCCTTACGTCTCGGTGCGGACATTATATACGTCTATAACGTTATATATCCTAACCTAAGGGAACCTAACATCGCGGATGTAGTATTTCACAACATTCCTGGCGGGTCGGCCCCACTTCTCGGTGGGAACATTATATACGTCTATAACGTAATATAACCGAACCTACCCCATCTAGCCCCTAGCTGGGAATGTTTTACAAAATCCCGGTCGTTTCGGCCCGTACTTCTCGGTGGGGTCATTGTATACGTCTATAACTTTATATATCCTAACCTAAGGGAACCTAACATCTCGGATGTAGTATTTTCCAACATTTCCGGCGGTTCGGCCCCTACTTCTCGGTGGGCACATTATATACGTCTATATCGTAATATAACCTCACCTAACCCATCTACTCCCTCGCTAGTAATGTTTTACCAAATCCCGGTCGTGTCGTCCCTTACGTCTCGGTGCGGACATTATATACGTCTATAACGTTATATATCCTAAACTAAGGCAAACTAACATCGCGGATGTAGTATTTCACAACATTCCTGGTGGGTCGGCCCGAACTTCTCGGTGGGCACATCATATACGTCTATATCGTAATATAACCTAACCTAACCCATCTAGACCCTCGCTGGTAATGTTTTACAAAATCCCGGTCGTGTCGGACCGTACTTCTCGGTGGGGAAATTATATACGTCTATAACGTTATATATCCTAACCTAAGGGTACCTAACATCTCGGATGTAGTATTTTCCATCATTCCTGGCGGGTCGGCCCCAACTTCTCGGTGGGCACATTATATACGTCTATATCGTAGTATAACCTAACCTAACCCATCTAGACCCTCGCTGGTAATGTTTTACACAATCCCGGTCGTGTCGGCCCGTACTTCTCGGTGGGGACATTATATACGTCTATAACGTTATATATCCTAACCTAAGGGAACCTAACATCGCGGATGTAGTATTCCACAACATTCCTGGGGGGAAGGCGCCAATTCTCGGTGGGAAAATTATATACGTCTATAACGTAATATAACCTAACCTAACCCATCTAGCCCCTCGCTGGTAATGTTTCACAAAATCCCGGTCGTGTCGGACCGTACTTCTCGGTGGGGACATTATATACGTCTATAACGTTATATATCCTAGCCTAAGGGAACCTAACATCGCGGATGTAGTATTTCACAACATTCCTGGCGGGTCGGCGCCAATTCTCGGTGGGAACATTATATACGTCTATAACGTAATATAACCTAACCTAACCCATCTAGCCCTTCGCTGTAATGTTTTACAAAATCCCGGTCGTGTCGTCCCGTACGTCTCCGTGCGGACATTATATACGTCTATAACGTTATATATCCTAACCTAAGGGAACCTAACATCGCGGATGTAGTATTTCACAACATTCCTGGCGGGTCGGCGCCAATTCTCGGTGGGAACATTATATACGTCTATAAGGTAATATAACCTAACCTAACCCATCTAGCCCCTAGCTGGGAATGTTTTACAAAATCCCGTCGTGTCGACCCGTACATTTCCGTGGGGACATTATGTACGTCTATAGCTTTATATATCCTAAGCTAAGGGAACCTAACATCTCAGATGTAGTATTTTCCAACATTCCTGGCGGGACGGCCCCTGCTTCTCGGCGGGGACATTATATACGTCTATATCGTAATATAACCTAACCTAACCCATCTAGCCCCTCGCTGTAATGTTTTACAAAATCCCGGTCGTGTCGTCCCGTACGTCTCCGTGCGGACATTATATACGTCTATAACGTTATATATCTTAACCTAAGGCAACCTAACATCGCGGATGTAGTATTTCACAACATTCCTGGCGGGTCGGCGCCAATTCTCGGTGGGAACATTATATACGTCTATAACGTAATATAACCTAACCTAACCCATCTAGCCCCTAGCTGGGAATATTTTACAAAATCCCGTCGTGTCGACCCGTACATTTCCGTGGGGACATTATGTACGTCTATAACATTATATATCCTAACCCAAGGGAACCTAACATCTCGGATGTAGTATTTTCCAACATTCCTGGCGGGTCGGCCCCTACTTCTCGGCGGGCACATTATATACGTCTATATCGTAATATAACCTAACCTAACCCATGTAGACCCTCGCTGGTAATGTTTTACAAAATCCCGATGGTGTCGGCCCGTACTTCTCGGTGGGGACATTGTGTACGTCTATGACGTTATATATCCTAACCTAAGGGAACCTAACATCTCGGATGTAGTATTTTCCAACATTCCCGGGGGTTCGGTCCCTACTTCTCGGTGGGCACATTATATACGTCTATATCGTAATATAACCTAACCTAACCCATGTAGACCCTCGCTGGTAATGTTTTACAAAATCCCGGTCGTGTCGTCCCTTGCGTCTCGGTGCGGACATTATATACGTCTATAACGTTATATATCCTAACCTAAGGCAAACTAACATCGCGGATGTAGTATTTCAGAACATTCCTGGCTGGTCGGCCCGAACTTCTCGGTGGGCACATTATATACGTCTATATCGTAATATAACCTAACCTAACCCATCTAGACCCTCGCTGGTAATGTTTTACAAAATCCCGGTCGTGTCGGACCGTACTTCCAGGTGGGGAAATTATATACGTCTATAATGTTATATATCCTAACCTAAGGGCACCTAACATCTCGGTTGTAGTATTTTCCATCATTCCTGGCGGGTCGGCCCCTACTTCTCGGCGGGCACATTATATACGTCTATATCGTAATATAACCTAACCTAACCCATCTAGACCCTGGCTGGTAATGTTTTACAAAATCCCGGTCGTGTCGGCCCGTACTTCTCGGTGGGGACATTGTATACGTCTATAACGTTATATATCCTAACCTAAGGGAACCTAACATCGCGAATGTAGTATTTCACAACATTCCTGGCGGGTCGGCGCCAATTCTCGGTGGGAACATTATAAACGTCTATAACGTAATATAACCTACCCTAACCCATCTAGCTCCTAGCTGGGAATGTTTTACAAAATCCCGGTCGTGTCGGCCCGTACTTCTCGATGGGGACATTATATACGTCTATAACGTTATATATCCTAACCTAAGGGAACCTAACATCGCGGATGTAGTATTTCACAACATTCCTGGCGGGTCGGCGCCAATTCTCGGTGGGAACATTATATACGTCTATAATGTAATATAACCTAACCTAACCCATCTAGCTCCTAGCTGGGAATGTTTTACAAAATCCCGGTCGTGTCGGCCCGTACATTTCCGTGGGGACATTATGTAAGTCTATAACCTTATATATCCTAACCTAAGGGAACCTAACATCTCGGATGTAGTATTTTCCAACATTCCCGGGGGTTCGGCCCCTACTTCTCGGTGGGTACATTATATACGTCTATATCGTAATATAACCTAACCTAACCCATGTAGACCCTCGCTGGTAATGTTTTACAAAATCCCGATGGTGTCTGCCCGTACTTCTCGGTGGGGACATTGTATACGTCTATAACGTTATATATCCTAACATAAGGGAACCTAACATCGCGGATGTAGTATTTCAAAACATTCCTGGCGGGTCGGCGCCAATTCTCGGTGGGAACATTATATACGTCTATAACGTAATATAACTTAACCTAACCCATCTAGCTCCTAGCTGCGAATGTTTTACAAAATCCCGGTCGTGTCGGCCCGTACATTTCCGTGGGGACATTATGTACGTCTATAACTTTATATATCCTAACCTAAGGGAACCTAACATCTCGGATGTAGTATTTTCCAACATTTCCGGCGGTTCGGCCCCTACTTCTCGGTGGGCACATTATATACGTCTATATCGTAATATAACCTCACCTAACCCATGTAGACCCTCGCTGGTAATGTTTTAAAAAATCCCGGTCGTGTCGTCCCTTACGTCTCGGTGCGGACATTATATACGTCTATAACGTTATATATCCTAACCTAAGGGAACCTAACATCGCGGATGTAGTATTTCACAACATTCCTGGCGGGTCGGCCCCACTTCTCGGTGGGAACATTATATACGTCTATAACGTAATATAACCGAACCTACCCCATCTAGCCCCTAGCTGGGAATGTTTTACAAAATCCCGGTCGTTTCGGCCCGTACTTCTCGGTGGGGTCATTGTATACGTCTATAACTTTATATATCCTAACCTAAGGGAACCTAACATCTCGGATGTAGTATTTTCCAACATTTCCGGCGGTTCGGCCCCTACTTCTCGGTGGGCACATTATATACGTCTATATCGTAATATAACCTCACCTAACCCATCTACTCCCTCGCTAGTAATGTTTTACAAAATCCCGGTCGTGTCGTCCCTTACGTCTCGGTGCGGACATTATATACGTCTATAACGTTATATATCCTAAACTAAGGCAAACTAACATCGCGGATGTAGTATTTCACAACATTCCTGGTGGGTCGGCCCGAACTTCTCGGTGGGCACATCATATACGTCTATATCGTAATATAACCTAACCTAACCCATCTAGACCCTCGCTGGTAATGTTTTACAAAATCCCGGTCGTGTCGGACCGTACTTCTCGGTGGGGAAATTATATACGTCTATAACGTTATATATCCTAACCTAAGGGTACCTAACATCTCGGATGTAGTATTTTCCATCATTCCTGGCGGGTCGGCCCCTACTTCCCGGCGGGCACATTATATACGTCTATATCGTAATATAACCTAACCTAACCCATCTAGACCCTGGCTGGTAATGCTTTACAAAATCACGGTCGTGTCGGCCCGTACTTCTCGCTGGGGACATTATATACGTCTATAACGTTATATATCCTAACCTAAGGGAACCTAACATCTCGGATGTAGTATTTTCCAACATTCCTGGCAGGTCGGCCCCTACTTCTCGGTGGGCACATTATATACGTCTATATCGTAATATAACCTAGCCTAACCCATCTAGACCCTGGCTGGTAATGTTTTACAAAATCCCGGTCGTGTCGGCCCGTACTTCTCGGTGGGGACATTATATACGTCTATAACGTTATATATCCTAACCTAAGGGAACCTAACATCGCGGATGTAGTATTTCACAACATTCCTGGGGGGTAGGCGCCAATTCTCGGTGGGAAAATTATATCCGTCTATAACGTAATATAACCTAACCTAACCCATCTAGCCCCTCGCTGGTAATGTTTTACAAAATCCCGGTCGTGTCGGACCGTACTTCTCGGTGGGGACATTATATACGTCTATAACGTTATATATCCTAGCCTAAGGGAACCTAACATCGCGGATGTAGTATTTCACAACATTCCTGGCGGGTCGGCGCCAATTCTCGGCGGGCACATTATATACGTCTATATCGTAATATAACCTAACCTAACCCATCTAGCCCCTCGCTGTAATGTTTTACAAAATCCCGGTCGTGTCGTCCCGTACGTCCCCGTGCGGACATTATATACATCTATAACGTTATATATCCTAGCCTAAGGGAACCTAACATCGCGGATGTAGTATTTCACAACATTCCTGGCGAGTCGGCGCCAATTCTCGGTGGGAACGTTATATACGTCTATAACGTAATATAACCTAACCTAACCCATCTAGCTCTTAGCTGGGAATGTTTTACAAAATTCCGGTCGTGTCGGCCCGTACATTTCCGTGGGGACATTATGTACGTCTATAACGTTATATATCCTAACCTAAGGGAACCTAACATCGCGGATGTAGTATTTCACAACATTCCTGGGGGGTAGGCGCCAATTCTCGGTGGGAAAATTATATACGTCTATAACGTAATATAACCTAACCTAACCCATCTAGCCCCTCGCTGGTAATGTTTTACAAAATCCCGGTCGTGTCGGACCGTACTTCTCGGTGGGGACATTATATACGTCTATAACGTTATATATCCTAGCCTAAGGGAACCTAACATTGCGGATGTAGTATTTCACAACATTCCTGGCGGGTCGGCGCCAATTCTCGGCGGGCACATTATATACGTCTATATCGTAATATAACCTAACCTAACCCATCTAGCCCCTCGCTGTAATGTTTTACAAAATCCCGGTCGTGTCGTCCCGTACGTCCCCGTGCGGACATTATATACGTCTATAACGTTATATATCCTAGCCTAAGGGAACCTAACATCGCGGATGTAGTATTTCACAACATTTCTGGCGGGTCGGCGCCAATTCTCGGTGGGAACGTTATATACGTCTATAACGTAATATAACCTAACCTAACCCATCTAGCTCTTAGCTGGGAATGTTTTACAAAATTCCGGTCGTGTCGGCCCGTACATTTCCGTGGGGACATTATGTACGTCTATAACTTTATATATCCTAACCTAACGGAACCTAACATCTCGGATGTAGTATTTTCCAACATTCCCGGGGGTTCGGCCCCTACTTCTCGGTGGGCACATTATATACATCTATAACGTAATATAACCTCACCTAACCCATCTAGACCCTCGTTAGTAATGTCTTACAAAATCTCGGTCGTGTCGTCCCTTACGTCTCGGTGCGGACATTATATACGTCTATAACGTTATATATTCTAACCTAAGGCAAACTAACATCGCGGATGTAGTATTTCACAACATTCCTGGCCGGTCGGCCCCAACTTCTCGGTGGGCACATTATATACGTCTATATCGTAGTATAACCTAACCTAACCCATCTAGACCCTCGCTGGTAATGTTTTACACAATCCCGGTCGTGTCGGCCCGTACTTCTCGGTGGGGACATTATATACGTCTATAACGTTATATATCCTAACCTAAGGGAACCTAACATCGCGGATGTAGTATTCCACAACATTCCTGGGGGGTAGGCGCCAATTCTCGGTGGGAAAATTATATACGTCTATAACGTAATATAACCTAACCTAACCCATCTAGCCCCTCGCTGGTAATGTTTCACAAAATCCCGGTCGTGTCGGACCGTACTTCTCGGTGGGGACATTATATACGTCTATAACGTTATATATCCTAGCCTAAGGGAACCTAACATCGCGGATGTAGTATTTCACAACATTCCTGGCGGGTCGGCGCCAATTCTCGGTGGGAACATTATATACGTCTATAACGTAATATAACCTAACCTAACCCATCTAGCCCTTCGCTGTAATGTTTTACAAAATCCCGGTCGTGTCGTCCCGTACGTCTCCGTGCGGACATTATATACGTCTATAACGTTATATATCCTAACCTAAGGGAACCTAACATCGCGGATGTAGTATTTCACAACATTCCTGGCGGGTCGGCGCCAATTCTCGGTGGGAACATTATATACGTCTATAAGGTAATATAACCTAACCTAACCCATCTAGCCCCTAGCTGGGAATGTTTTACAAAATCCCGTCGTGTCGACCCGTACATTTCCGTGGGGACATTATGTACGTCTATAGCTTTATATATCCTAAGCTAAGGGAACCTAACATCTCAGATGTAGTATTTTCCAACATTCCTGGCGGGACGGCCCCTGCTTCTCGGCGGGGACATTATATACGTCTATATCGTAATATAACCTAACCTAACCCATCTAGCCCCTCGCTGTAATGTTTTACAAAATCCCGGTCGTGTCGTCCCGTACGTCTCCGTGCGGACATTATATACGTCTATAACGTTATATATCTTAACCTAAGGCAACCTAACATCGCGGATGTAGTATTTCACAACATTCCTGGCGGGTCGGCGCCAATTCTCGGTGGGAACATTATATACGTCTATAACGTAATATAACCTAACCTAACCCATCTAGCCCCTAGCTGGGAATATTTTACAAAATCCCGTCGTGTCGACCCGTACATTTCCGTGGGGACATTATGTACGTCTATAACATTATATATCCTAACCCAAGGGAACCTAACATCTCGGATGTAGTATTTTCCAACATTCCTGGCGGGTCGGCCCCTACTTCTCGGCGGGCACATTATATACGTCTATATCGTAATATAACCTAACCTAACCCATGTAGACCCTCGCTGGTAATGTTTTACAAAATCCCGATGGTGTCGGCCCGTACTTCTCGGTGGGGACATTGTGTACGTCTATGACGTTATATATCCTAACCTAAGGGAACCTAACATCTCGGATGTAGTATTTTCCAACATTCCCGGGGGTTCGGTCCCTACTTCTCGGTGGGCACATTATATACGTCTATATCGTAATATAACCTAACCTAACCCATGTAGACCCTCGCTGGTAATGTTTTACAAAATCCCGGTCGTGTCGTCCCTTGCGTCTCGGTGCGGACATTATATACGTCTATAACGTTATATATCCTAACCTAAGGCAAACTAACATCGCGGATGTAGTATTTCAGAACATTCCTGGCTGGTCGGCCCGAACTTCTCGGTGGGCACATTATATACGTCTATATCGTAATATAACCTAACCTAACCCATCTAGACCCTCGCTGGTAATGTTTTACAAAATCCCGGTCGTGTCGGACCGTACTTCCAGGTGGGGAAATTATATACGTCTATAATGTTATATATCCTAACCTAAGGGCACCTAACATCTCGGTTGTAGTATTTTCCATCATTCCTGGCGGGTCGGCCCCTACTTCTCGGCGGGCACATTATATACGTCTATATCGTAATATAACCTAACCTAACCCATCTAGACCCTGGCTGGTAATGTTTTACAAAATCCCGGTCGTGTCGGCCCGTACTTCTCGGTGGGGACATTGTATACGTCTATAACGTTATATATCCTAACCTAAGGGAACCTAACATCGCGAATGTAGTATTTCACAACATTCCTGGCGGGTCGGCGCCAATTCTCGGTGGGAACATTATAAACGTCTATAACGTAATATAACCTAACCTAACCCATCTAGCTCCTAGCTGGGAATGTTTTACAAAATCCCGGTCGTGTCGGCCCGTACATTTCCGTGGGGACATTATGTACGTCTATAACTTTATATATCCTAACCTAAGGGAACCTAACATCTCGGATGTAGTATTTTCCAACATTCCCGGGGGTTCGGTCCCTACTTCTCGGTGTGCACATTATATACGTCTATATCGTAATATAACCTAACCTAACCCATGTAGACCCTCGCTGGTAATGTTTTACAAAATCCCGGTCGTGTCGTCCCTTACGTCTCGGTGCGGACATTATATACGTCTATAACTTTATATATCCTAACCTAAGGGAACCTAACATCGCGGATGTAGTATTGCACAACATTCCTGGCGGGTCGGCCCCAACTTCTCGGTGGGCACATTATATACGTCTATATCGTAATATAACCTAACCTAACCCATCTAGACACTGGCTGGTAATGTTTTACAAAATCCCGCTCGTGTCGGCCCGTACTTCTCGGTGGGGACATTATGTACGTCTATAACTTTATATGTCCTAGCCTAAGGGAACCTAACATCGCGGATGTAGTATTTCACAACATTCCTGGCGGGTCGGCGCCAATTCTCGGTGGGAACGTTATATACGTCTATAACGTAATATAACCTAACCTAACCCATCTAGCTCCTAGCTGAGAATGTTTTACAAAATCCCGTCGTGTCGACCGGTACATTTCCGTGGGGACATTATGTACGTCTATAACATTATACATCCTAACCCAAGGGAACCTAACATCTCGGATGTAGTATTTTCCAACATTCCTGGCGGGACGGCCCCTACTTCTCGGCGGGCACATTATATACGTCTATATCGTAATATAACCTAACATAACCCATCTAGAACCTGGCTGGTAATGTTTTACAAAATCACGGTCGTGTCGGCCCGTACTTTTCCGTGGGGACATTATATACGTCTATTACTTTATATATCCTAACCTAAGGGAACCTAACATCTCGGATGTAGTATTTTCCAACATTCCTGGCGGGTCGGCCCCTACTTCCCGGCGGGCACATTATATACGTCTATATCGTAATATAACCTAACCTAACCCATGTAGACCCTCGCTGGTAATGTTTTACAAAATCCCGGTGGTGTCGGCCCGTACTTCTCGGTGGGGACATTGTGTACGTCTATAACGTTATATATCCTAACCTAAGGGAACCTAACATCGCGGATGTAGTATTTCACAACATTCCTGGCGGGTCGGCCCCACTTCTCGGTGGGAACATTATATACGTCTATAACGTAATATAACCGAACCTACCCCATCTAGCCCCTAGCTGGGAATGTTTTACAAAATCCCGGTCGTTTCGGCCCGTACTTCTCGGTGGGGTCACTGTATACGTCTATAACGTTATATATCCTAACCTAAGGGAACCTAACATCTCGGATGTAGTATTTTCCAACATTCCCGGGGGTTCGGTCCCTACTTCTCGGTGGGCACATTATATACGTCTATATCGTAATATTAAGTAACCTAACCCATGTAGACCCTCGCTGGTAATGTTTTACAAAATCCCGGTCGTGTCATCCCTTTCGTCTCGGTGCGGACATTATGTACGTCTATAACTTTATATATCCTAACCTAAGGGAACCTAACATCTCGGATGTAGTATTTTCCAACATTTCCGGCGGTTCGGCCCCTACTTCTCGGTGGGCACATTATATACGTCTATATCGTAATATAACCTCACCTAACCCATCTAGCTCCTAGCTGGGAATGTTTTACAAAATCCTGGTCGTTTCGGCCCGTACATTTCCGTGGGGACATTATGTACGTCTATAAATTTATATATCCTAACCTAAGGGAACCTAACATCTCGCATGTAGTATTTTCCAACATTCCCGGCGGTTCGGCCCCTACTTCTCGGTGGGCACATTATATACGTCTATATTGTAATATAACCTCACCTAACCCATCTAGACCCTCGCTAGTAATGTTTTACAAAATCCCGGTCGTGTCGTCCCTTACGTCTCGGTGCGGACATTATATACGTCTATAACGTTATATATCCTAAACTAAGGCAAGCTAACATCGCGGATGTAGTATTTCACATCATTCCTGGCGGGTCGGCGCCAATTCTCGGTGAGAACATTATATACGTCTATAACGTAATATAACCTAACCTAACCCATCTAGCCCCTAGCTGGGAATGTTTTACTAAATCCCGGTCGTGTCGGCCCGTACTTCTCGGTGGGGACATTATATACGTCTATAACGTTATATATCCTAACCTAAGGGAACCTAACATCGCGGATGTAGTATTTCACAACATTCCTGGCGGGTCGGCCCCACTTCTCGGTGGGAACATTATATACGTCTATAACGTAATATAACCGAACCTACCCCATCTAGCCCCTAGCTGGGAATGTTTTACAAAATCCCGGTCATTTCGGCCCGTACTTCTCGGTGGGGACATTGTATACGTCTATAACGTTATATATCCTAACCTAAGGGAACCTAACATCTCGGATGTAGTATTTTCCAACATTCCTGGCGGGTCCGCCCCTACTTCTCGGTGGGCACATTATATACGTCTATATCGTAATATAACCTAACCTAACCCATGTAGACCCTCGCTGGTAATGTTTTACAAAATCCGGGTCGTGTCGGCCCGTTCTTCTCGGTGGGGACATTGTATACGTCTATAACGTTATATATCCTAACCTAAGGGAACCTAACATCGCGGATGTAGTATTTCACAACATTCCTGGCGGGTCGGGGCCAATTCTCGGTGGGAACATTATATACGTCTATAACGTAATATAACCTAACCTAACCCATCTAGCTCCTAGCTGGGAATGTTTTACAAAATCCCGGTCGTGTCGGCCCGTACATTTCCGTGGGGACATTATGTACGTCTATAGCTTTATATATCCTAACCTAAGGGAACCTAACATCTCGGATGTAGTATTTTCCAACATTCCCGGGGGTTCGGTCCCTACTTCTCGGTGGGCACATTATATACGTCTATATCGTAATATTAAGTAACCTAACCCATGTAGACCCTCGCTGGTAATGTTTTACAAAATCCCGGTCGTGTCGTCCCTTACGTCTCGGTGCGGACATTATATACGTCTATAACTTTATATATCCTAACCTAAGGGAACCTAACATCGCGGATGTAGTATTGCACAACATTCCTGGCGGGTCGGCCCCAACTTCTCGGTGGGCACATTATATACGTCTATATCGTAATATAACCTAACCTAACCCATCTAGACACTGGCTGGTAATGTTTTACAAAATCCCGCTCGTGTCGGCCCGTACTTCTCGGTGGGGACATTATGTACGTCTATAACTTTATATGTCCTAGCCTAAGGGAACCTAACATCGCGGATGTAGTATTTCACAACATTCCTGGCGGGTCGGCGCCAATTCTCGGTGGGAACGTTATATACGTCTATAACGTAATATAACCTAACCTAACCCATCTAGCTCCTAGCTGAGAATGTTTTACAAAATCCCGTCGTGTCGACCGGTACATTTCCGTGGGGACATTATGTACGTCTATAACATTATACATCCTAACCCAAGGGAACCTAACATCTCGGATGTAGTATTTTCCAACATTCCTGGCGGGACGGCCCCTACTTCTCGGCGGGCACATTATATACGTCTATATCGTAATATAAACTAACATAACCCATCTAGAACCTGGCTGGTAATGTTTTACAAAATCACGGTCGTGTCGGCCCGTACTTTTCCGTGGGGACATTATATACGTCTATTACTTTATATATCCTAACCTAAGGGAACCTAACATCTCGGATGTAGTATTTTCCAACATTCCTGGCGGGTCGGCCCCTACTTCCCGGCGGGCACATTATATACGTCTATATCGTAATATAACCTAACCTAACCCATGTAGACCCTCGCTGGTAATGTTTTACAAAATCCCGGTGGTGTCGGCCCGTACTTCTCGGTGGGGACATTGTGTACGTCTATAACGTTATATATCCTAACCTAAGGGAACCTAACATCGCGGATGTAGTATTTCACAACATTCCTGGCGGGTCGGCCCCACTTCTCGGTGGGAACATTATATACGTCTATAACGTAATATAACCGAACCTACCCCATCTAGCCCCTAGCTGGGAATGTTTTACAAAATCCCGGTCGTTTCGGCCCGTACTTCTCGGTGGGGTCATTGTATACGTCTATAACGTTATATATCCTAACCTAAGGGAACCTAACATCTCGGATGTAGTATTTTCCAACATTCCTGGCGGGTCCGCCCCTACTTCTCGGTGGGCACATTATATACGTCTATATCGTAATATAACCTAACCTAACCCATGTAGACCCTCGCTGGTAATGTTTTACAAAATCCGGGTCGTGTCGGCCCGTTCTTCTCGGTGGGGACATTGTATACGTCTATAACGTTATATATCCTAACCTAAGGGAACCTAACATCGCGGATGTAGTATTTCACAACATTCCTGGCGGGTCGGGGCCAATTCTCGGTGGGAACATTATATACGTCTATAACGTAATATAACCTAACCTAATACATCTAGCTCCTAGCTGGGAATGTTTTACAAAATCCCGGTCGTGTCGGCCCGTATATTTCCGTGGGGACATTATGTACGTCTATAGCTTTATATATCCTAACCTAAGGGAACCTAACATCTCGGATGTAGTATTTTCCAACATTCCCGGGGGTTCGGTCCCTACTTCTCGGTGGGCACATTATATACGTCTATATCGTAATATTAAGTAACCTAACCCATGTAGACCCTCGCTGGTAATGTTTTACAAAATCCCGGTCGTGTCGTCCCTTTCGTCTCGGTGCGGACATTATGTACGTCTATAACTTTATATATCCTATCCTAAGGGAACCTAACATCTCGGATGTAGTATTTTCCAACATTTCCGGCGGTTCGGCCCCTACTTCTCGGTGGGCACATTATATACGTCTATATCGTAATATAACCTCACCTAACCCATGTAGACCCTCGCTGGTAATGTTTTAAAAAATCCCGGTCGTGTCGTCCCTTACGTCTCGGTGCGGACATTATATACGTCTATAACGTTATATATCCTAACCTAAGGGAACCTAACATCGCGGATGTAGTATTTCACAACATTCCTGGCGGGTCGGCCCCACTTCTCGGTGGGTACATTATATACGTCTATATCGTAATATAACCTAACCTAACCCATGTAGACCCTCGCTGGTAATGTTTTAGAAAATACCGGTGGTGTCTGCCCGTACTTCTCGGTGGGGACATTGTATACGTCTATAACGTTATATATCCTAACATAAGGGAACCTGACATCGCGGATGTAGTATTTCAAAACATTCCTGGCGGGTCGGCGCCAATTATCGGTGGGAACATTATATACGTCTATAACGTAATATTACTTAACCTAACCCATCTAGCTCCTAGCTGGGAATGTTTTACAAAATCCTGGTCATTTCGGCCCGTACATTTCCGTGGGGACATTATGTACGTCTATAAATTTATATATCCTAACCTAAGGGAACCTAACATCTCGCATGTAGTATTTTCCAACATTCCCGGCGGTTCGGCCCCTACTTCTCGGTGGGCACATTATATACGTCTATATTGTAATATAACCTCACCTAACCCATCTAGACCCTCGCTAGTAATGTTTTACAAAATCCCGGTCGTGTCGTCCCTTACGTCTCGGTGCGGACATTATATACGTCTATAACGTTATATATCCTAAACTAAGGCAAGCTAACATCGCGGATGTAGTATTTCACATCATTCCTGGCGGGTCGGCGCCAATTCTCGGTGAGAACATTATATACGTCTATAACGTAATATAACCTAACCTAACCCATCTAGCCCCTAGCTGGGAATGTTTTACTAAATCCCGGTCGTGTCGGCCCGTACTTCTCGGTGGGGACATTATATACGTCTATAACGTTATATATCCTAACCTAAGGGAACCTAACATCGCGGATGTAGTATTTCACAACATTCCTGGCGGGTCGGCCCCACTTCTCGGTGGGAACATTATATACGTCTATAACGTAATATAACCGAACCTACCCCATCTAGCCCCTAGCTGGGAATGTTTTACAAAATCCCGGTCATTTCGGCCCGTACTTCTCGGTGGGGACATTGTATACGTCTATAACGTTATATATCCTAACCTAAGGGAACCTAACATCTCGGATGTAGTATTTTCCAACATTCCTGGCGGGTCCGCCCCTACTTCTCGGTGGGCACATTATATACGTCTATATCGTAATATAACCTAACCTAACCCATGTAGACCCTCGCTGGTAATGTTTTACAAAATCCGGGTCGTGTCGGCCCGTTCTTCTCGGTGGGGACATTGTATACGTCTATAACGTTATATATCCTAACCTAAGGGAACCTAACATCGCGGATGTAGTATTTCACAACATTCCTGGCGGGTCGGGGCCAATTCTCGGTGGGAACATTATATACGTCTATAACGTAATATAACCTAACCTAACCCATCTAGCTCCTAGCTGGGAATGTTTTACAAAATCCCGGTCGTGTCGGCCCGTACATTTCCGTGGGGACATTATGTACGTCTATAGCTTTATATATCCTAACCTAAGGGAACCTAACATCTCGGATGTAGTATTTTCCAACATTCCCGGGGGTTCGGTCCCTACTTCTCGGTGGGCACATTATATACGTCTATATCGTAATATTAAGTAACCTAACCCATGTAGACCCTCGCTGGTAATGTTTTACAAAATCCCGGTCGTGTCGTCCCTTACGTCTCGGTGCGGACATTATATACGTCTATAACTTTATATATCCTAACCTAAGGGAACCTAACATCTCAGATGTAGTATTTTCCAACATTCCTGGCGGGACGGCCCCTAGTTCTCGGCGGGCACATTATATACGTCTACATCGTAATATAACCTAACCTAACCCATCTAGACCCTGGCTGGTAATGTTTTACAAAATCCCGGTCGTGTCGGCCCGTACATTTCCGTGGGGACATTATGTACGTCTATAACGTTATATATCCTAACCTAAGGGAACCTAACATCGCGGATGTAGTATTTCACAACATTCCTGGCGGGTCGGCCCCACTTCTCGGTGGGAACATTATATACGTCTATAACGTAATATAACCGAACCTACACCATCTAGCCCCTAGCTGGGAATGTTTTACAAAATCCCGGTCGTGTCGGCCCGTACATTTCCGTGGGGACATTATGTACGTCTATAACTTTATATATCCTAACCTAAGGGAACCTAACATCTCGGATGTAGTATTTTCCAACATTTCCGGCGGTTCGGCCCCTACTTCTCGGTGGGCACATTATATACGTCTATATCGTAATATAACCTCACCTAACCCATGTAGACCCTCGCTGGTAATGTTTTAAAAAATCCCGGTCGTGTCGTCCGTTACGTCTCGGTGCGGACATTATATACGTCTATAACGTTATATATCCTAACCTAAGGGAACCTAACATCGCGGATGTAGTATTTCACAACATTCCTGGCGGGTCGGCCCCACTTCTCGGTGGGAACATTATATACGTCTATAACGTAATATAACCGAACCTACCCCATCTAGCCCCTAGCTGGGAATGTTTTACAAAATCCCGGTCGTTTCGGCCCGTACTTCTCGGTGGGGTCATTGTATACGTCTATAACGTTATATATCCTAACCTAAAGCAACCTAACATCTCGGATGTAGTATTTTCCAACATTCCTGGCGGGTCCGCCCCTACTTCTCGGTGGGCACATTATATACGTCTATATCGTAATATAACCTAACCTAACCCATGTAGACCCTCGCTGGTAATGTTTTACAAAATCCGGGTCGTGTCAGCCCGTTCTTCTCGGTGGGGACATTGTATACGTCTATAACGTTATATATCCTAACCTAAGGGAACCTAACATCGCGGATGTAGTATTTCACAACATTCCTGGCGGGTCGGGGCCAATTCTCGGTGGGAACATTATATACGTCTATAACGTAATATAACCTAACCTAACCCATCTAGCTCCTAGCTGGGAATGTTTTACAAAATCCCGGTCGTGTCGGCCCGTACATTTCCGTGGGGACATTATGTACGTCTATAGCTTTATATATCCTATCCTAAGGGAACCTAACATCTCGGATGTAGTATTTTCCAACATTCCCGGGGGTTCGGTCCCTACTTCTCGGTGGGCACATTATATACGTCTATATCGTAATATTAAGTAACCTAACCCATGTAGACCCTCGCTGGTAATGTTTTACAAAATCCCGGTCGTGTCGTCCCTTACGTCTCGGTGCGGACATTATATACGTCTATAACTTTATATATCCTAACCTAAGGGAACCTAACATCTCAGATGTAGTATTTTCCAACATTCCTGGCGGGACGGCCCCTAGTTCTCGGTGGGCACATTATATACGTCTATATCGTAATATAACCTAACCTAACCCATCTAGACCCTGGCTGGTAATGTTTTACAAAATCCCGGTCGTGTCGGCCCGTACATTTCCGTGGGGACATTATGTACGTCTATAAATTTATATATCCTAACCTAAGGGAACCTAACATCTCGCATGTAGTATTTTCCAACATTCCCGGCGGTTCGGCCCCTACTTCTCGGTGGGCACATTATATACGTCTATATTGTAATATAACCTCACCTAACCCATCTAGACCCTCGCTAGTAATGTTTTACAAAATCCCGGTCGTGTCGTCCCTTACGTCTCGGTGCGGACATTATATACGTCTATAACGTTATATATCCTAAACTAAGGCAAACTAACATCGCGGATGTAGTATTTCACATCATTCCTGGCGGGTCGGCGCCAATTCTCGGTGAGAACATTATATACGTCTATAACGTAATATAACCTAACCTAACCCATCTAGCCCCTAGCTGGGAATGTTTTACAAAATCCCGGTCGTGTCGGCCCGTACTTCTCGGTGGGGACATTATATACGTCTATAACGTTATATATCCTAACCTAAGGGAACCTAACATCGCGGATGTAGTATTTCACAACATTCCTGGCGGGTCGGCCCCACTTCTCGGTGGGAACATTATATACGTCTATAACGTAATATAACCGAACCTACCCCATCTAGCCCCTAGCTGGGAATGTTTTACAAAATCCCGGTCATTTCGGCCCGTACTTCTCGGTGGGGACATTGTATACGTCTATAACGTTATATATCCTAACCTAAGGGAACCTAACATCTCGGATGTAGTATTTTCCAACATTCCTGGCGGGTCCGCCCCTACTTCTCGGTGGGCACATTATATACGTCTATATCGTAATATAACCTAACCTAACCCATGTAGACCCTCGCTGGTAATGTTTTACAAAATCCGGGTCGTGTCGGCCCGTTCTTCTCGGTGGGGACATTGTATACGTCTATAACGTTATATATCCTAACCTAAGGCAACCTAACATCGCGGATGTAGTATTTCACATCATTCCTGGCGGGTCGGCGCCAATTCTCGGTGGGAACATTATATACGTCTATAACGTAATATAACCTAACCTAACCCATCTAGCCCCTAGCTGGGAATGTTTTACAAAATCCCGGTCGTGTCGGCCCGTACTTCTCGGTGGGGACATTATATACGTCTATAACGTTATATATCCTAACCTAAGGGAACCTAACATCGCGGATGTAGTATTTCACAACATTCCTGGCGGGTCGGCGCCAATTCTCGGTGGGAACATTATATACGTCTATAATGTAATATAACCTAACCTAACCCATCTAGCTCCTAGCTGGGAATGTTTTACAAAATCCCGGTCGTGTCGGCCCGTACATTTCCGTGGGGACATTATGTAAGTCTATAACCTTATATATCCTAACCTAAGGGAACCTAACATCTCGGATGTAGTATTTTCCAACATTCCCGGGGGTTCGGCCCCTACTTCTCGGTGGGTACATTATATACGTCTATATCGTAATATAACCTAACCTAACCCATGTAGACCCTCGCTGGTAATGTTTTACAAAATCCCGATGGTGTCTGCCCGTACTTCTCGGTGGGGACATTGTATACGTCTATAACGTTATATATCCTAAACTAAGGCAAACTAACATCGCGGATGTAGTATTTCACAACATTCCTGGTGGGTCGGCCCGAACTTCTCGGTGGGCACATCATATACGTCTATATCGTAATATAACCTAACCTAACCCATCTAGACCCTCGCTGGTAATGTCTTACAAAATCCCGGTCGTGTCGGCCCGTACATTTCCGTGGGGACATTATGTACGTCTATAACTTTATATATCCTAACCTAAGGGAACCTAACATCTCGGATGTAGTATTTTCCAACATTTCCGGCGGTTCGGCCCCTACTTCTCGGTGGGCACATTATATACGTCTATATCGTAATATAACCTCACCTAACCCATCTACACCCTCGCTAGTAATGTTTTACAAAATCCCGGTCGTGTCGTCCCTTACGTCTCGGTGCGGACATCATATACGTCTATAACGTTATATATCCTAAACTAAGGCAAACTAACATCGCGGATATAGTATTTCACAACATTCCTGGCGGGTCGGCCCGAACTTCTCGGTGGGCACATTATATACGTCTATATCGTAATATAACCTAACCTAACCCATCTATACCCTCGCTGGTAATGTTTTACAAAATCCCGGTCGTGTCGGACCGTACTTCTCGGTGCGGACATTGTATACGTCTATAACGTTATATATCCTAACCTAAGGGAACCTAACATCGCGGATGTAGTTTTTCACAACATTCCTGGCGGGTCGGCGCCAATTCTCGGTGGGAACATTATATACGTCTATAACGTAATATAACCTAACCTAACCCATCTAGCTCCTAGCTGGGAATGTTTTACAAAATCTCGGTCGTGTCGGCCCGTACATTTCCGTGGGGACATTATGTACGTCTATAACTATATATATCCTAACCTAAGGGAACCTAACATCTCGGATGTAGTATTTTCCAACATTCCCGGGGGTTCGGTCCCTACTTCTCGGTGGGAACATTATATACGTCTATATCGTAATATAACCTAACCTAACCCATGTAGACCCTCGCTGGTAATGTTTTAAAAAATCCCGGTCGTGTCGTCCCTTACGTCTCGGTGCGGACATTATATACGTCTATAACTTTATATATCCTAACCTAAGGGAACCTAACATCTCAGATGTAGTATTTTCCAACATTCCAGGCGGGACGGCCCCTACTTCTCGGCGGGCACATTATATACGTCTATATCGTAATATAACCTAACCTAACCCATCTAGACCCTGGCTGGTAATGTTTTACAAAATCCCGGTCGTGTCGGCCCGTACATTTCCGTGGGGACATTATGTACGTCTATAACTTTATATATCCTAACCTAAGGGAACCTAACATCTCGGATGTAGTATTTTCCAACATTCCAGGGGGTTCGGCCCCTACTTCTCGGTGGGTACATTATATACGTCTATATCGTAATATAACCTAACCTAACGCATGTAGACCCTCGCTGGTAATGTTTTACAAAATCCCGGTGGTGTCTGCCCGTACTTCTTGGTGGGGACATTGTATACGTCTATAACGTTATATATCCTAACATAAGGGAACCTGACATCGCGGATGTAGTATTTCAAAACATTCCTGGCGGGTCGGCCCCACTTCTCGGTGGGAACATTATATACGTCTATAACGTAATATAACCGAACCTACCCCATCTAGCCCCTAGCTGGGAATGTTTTACAAAATCCCGGTCGTTTCGGCCCGTACTTCTCGGTGGGGTCATTGTATACGTCTATAACGTTATATATCCTAACCTAAGGGAACCTAACATCTCGGATGTAGTATTTTCCAACATTTCCGGCGGTTCGGCCCCTACTTCTCGGTGGGCACATTATATACGTCTATATCGTAATATAACCTCACCTAACCCATCTACTCCCTCGCTAGTAATGTTTTACGAAATCCCGGTCGTGTCGTCCCTTACGTCTCGGTGCGGACATTATATACGTCTATAACGTTATATATCCTAAACTAAGGCAAACTAACATCGCGGATGTAGTATTTCACAACATTCCTGGTGGGTCGGCCCGAACTTCTCGGTGGGCACATCATATACGTCTATATCGTAATATAACCTAACCTAACCCATCTAGACCCTCGCTGGTAATGTCTTACAAAATCCCGGTCGTGTCGGACCGTACTTCTCGGTGGGGAAATTATATACGTCTATAACGTTATATATCCTAACCTAAGGGCACCTAACATCTCGGATGTAGTATTTTCCATCATTCCTGGCGGGTCGGCCCCTACTTCTCGGCGGGCACATTATATACGTCTATATCGTAATATAACCTAACCTAACCCATCTAGACCCTGGCTGGTAATGTTTTACAAAATCCCGGTGGTGTCTGCCCGTACTTCTCGGTGGGGACATTGTATACGTCTATAACGTTATATATCCTAACCTAAGGCAACCTAACATCGCGGATGTAGTATTTCACATCATTCCTGGCGGGTCGGCGCCAATTCTCGGTGAGAACATTATATACGTCTATAACGTAATATAACCTAACCTAACCCATCTAGCCCCTAGCTGGGAATGTTTTACAAAATCCCGGTCGTGTCGGCCCGTACTTCTCGGTGGGGACATTATATACGTCTATAACGTTATATATCCTAACCTAAGGGAACCTAACATCTCGGATGTAGTATTTTCCAACATTCCTGGCGGGTCCGCCCCTACTTCTCGGTGGGCACATTATATACGTCTATATCGTAGTATAACCTAACCTAACCCATGTAGACCCTAGCTGGGAATGTTTTACAAAATCCCGGTCGTGTCGTCCCTTACGTCTCGGTGCGGACATTATATACGTCTATAACTTTATACATCCTAACCTAAGGGAACCTAACATCTCAGATGTAGTATTTTCCAACATTCCTGGCGGGACGGCCCCTACTTCTCGGCGGGCACATTATATACGTCTATATCGTAATATAACCTAACCTAACCCATCTAGACCCTGGCTGGTAATGTTTTACAAAATCCCGGTGGTGTCTGCCCGTACTTCTCGGTGGGGACATTGTATACGTCTATAACTTTATATATCCTAACCTAAGGGAACCTAACATCTCGCATGTAGTATTTTCCAACATTCCCGGCGGTTCGGCACCTACTTCTCGGTGGGCACATTATATACGTCTATATCGTAATATAACCTCACCTAACCCTTCTAGACCCTCGCTAGTAATGTTTAACAAAATCCCGGTCGTGTCGTCCCTTACGTCTCGGTGCGGACATTATATACGTCTATAACGTTATATATCCTAACCTAAGGGAACCTAACATCGCGGATGTAGTATTTCACAACATTCCTGGCGGGTCGGCCCGAACTTCTCGGTGGGCACATTATATACGTCTATATCGTAATATAACCTAACCTAACCCATGTAGACCCTCGCTGGTAATGTTTTACAAAATCCGGGTCGTGTCGGCCCGTTCTTCTCGGTGGGGACATTGTATACGTCTATAACGTTATATATCCTAACCTAAGGCAACCTAACATCGCGGATGTAGTATTTCACATCATTCCTGGCGGGTCGGCGCCAATTCTCGGTGGGAACATTATATACGTCTATAATGTAATATAACCTAACCTAACCCATCTAGCTCCTAGCTGGGAATGTTTTACAAAATCCCGGTCGTGTCGGCCCGTACATTTCCGTGGGGACATTATGTACGTCTATAACCTTATATATCCTAACCTAAGGGAACCTAACATCTCGGATGTAGTATTTTCCAACATTCCCGGGGGTTCGGCCCCTACTTCTCGGTGGGTACATTATATACGTCTATATCGTAATATAACCTAACCTAACCCATGTAGACCCTCGCTGGTAATGTTTTACAAAATCCCGGTGGTGTCTGCCCGTACTTCTCGGTGGGGACATTGTATACGTCTATAACGTCATATATCCTAACATAAGGGAACCTAACATCGCGGATGTAGTATTTCAAAACATTCCTGGCGGGTCGGCGCCAATTCTCGGTGGGATCATTATATACGTCTATAACGTATTATAACTTAACCTAACCCATCTAGCTCCTAGCTGGGAATGTTTTACAAAATCCCGGTCGTGTCGGCCTGTACATTTCCGTGGGGACATTATGTACGTCTATAACTTTATATATCCTAACCTAAGGGAACCTAACATCTCGGATGTAGTATTTTCCAACATTTCCGGCGGTTCGGCCCCTACTTCTCGGTGGGCACATTATATACGTCTATATCGTAATATAACCTCACCTAACCCATCTACTCCCTCGCTAGTAATGTTTTACAAAATCCCGGTCGTGTCGTCCCTTACGTCTCGGTGCGGACATTATATACGTCTATAACGTTATATATCCTAAACTAAGGCAAACTAACATCGCGGATGTAGTATTTCACAACATTCCTGGTGGGTCGGCCCGAACTTCTCGGTGGGCACATCATATACGTCTATATCGTAATATAACCTAACCTAACCCATCTAGACCCTCGCTGGTAATGTCTTACAAAATCCCGGTCGTGTCGGACCGTACTTCTCGGTGGGGAAATTATATACGTCTATAACGTTATATATCCTAACCTAAGGGCACCTAACATCTCGGATGTAGTATTTTCCATCATTCCTGGCGGGTCGGCCCCTACTTCTCGGCGGGCACATTATATACGTCTATATCGTAATATAACCTAACCTAACCCATCTAGACCCTGGCTGGTAATGTTTTACAAAATCCCGGTGGTGTCTGCCCGTACTTCTCGGTGGGGACATTGTATACGTCTATAACGTTATATATCCTAACCTAAGGCAACCTAACATCGCGGATGTAGTATTTCACATCATTCCTGGCGGGTCGGCGCCAATTCTCGGTGAGAACATTATATACGTCTATAACGTAATATAACCTAACCTAACCCATCTAGCCCCTAGCTGGGAATGTTTTACAAAATCCCGGTCGTGTCGGCCCGTACTTCTCGGTGGGGACATTATATACGTCTATAACGTTATATATCCTAACCTAAGGGAACCTAACATCTCGGATGTAGTATTTTCCAACATTCCTGGCGGGTCCGCCCCTACTTCTCGGTGGGCACATTATATACGTCTATATCGTAGTATAACCTAACCTAACCCATGTAGACCCTAGCTGGGAATGTTTTACAAAATCCCGGTCGTGTCGTCCCTTACGTCTCGGTGCGGACATTATATACGTCTATAACTTTATACATCCTAACCTAAGGGAACCTAACATCTCAGATGTAGTATTTTCCAACATTCCTGGCGGGACGGCCCCTACTTCTCGGCGGGCACATTATATACGTCTATATCGTAATATAACCTAACCTAACCCATCTAGACCCTGGCTGGTAATGTTTTACAAAATCCCGGTGGTGTCTGCCCGTACTTCTCGGTGGGGACATTGTATACGTCTATAACTTTATATATCCTAACCTAAGGGAACCTAACATCTCGCATGTAGTATTTTCCAACATTCCCGGCGGTTCGGCACCTACTTCTCGGTGGGCACATTATATACGTCTATATCGTAATATAACCTCACCTAACCCATCTAGACCCTCGCTAGTAATGTTTTACAAAATCCCGGTCGTGTCGTCCCTTACGTCTCGGTGCGGACATTATATACGTCTATAACGTTATATATCCTAACCTAAGGGAACCTAACATCGCGGATGTAGTATTTCACAACATTCCTGGCGGGTCGGCCCGAACTTCTCGGTGGGCACATTATATACGTCTATATCGTAATATAACCTAACCTAACCCATGTAGACCCTCGCTGGTAATGTTTTACAAAATCCGGGTCGTGTCGGCCCGTTCTTCTCGGTGGGGACATTGTATACGTCTATAACGTTATATATCCTAACCTAAGGCAACCTAACATCGCGGATGTAGTATTTCACATCATTCCTGGCGGGTCGGCGCCAATTCTCGGTGGGAACATTATATACGTCTATAATGTAATATAACCTAACCTAACCCATCTAGCTCCTAGCTGGGAATGTTTTACAAAATCCCGGTCGTGTCGGCCCGTACATTTCCGTGGGGACATTATGTACGTCTATAACCTTATATATCCTAACCTAAGGGAACCTAACATCTCGGATGTAGTATTTTCCAACATTCCCGGGGGTTCGGCCCCTACTTCTCGGTGGGTACATTATATACGTCTATATCGTAATATAACCTAACCTAACCCATGTAGACCCTCGCTGGTAATGTTTTACAAAATCCCGGTGGTGTCTGCCCGTACTTCTCGGTGGGGACATTGTATACGTCTATAACGTCATATATCCTAACATAAGGGAACCTAACATCGCGGATGTAGTATTTCAAAACATTCCTGGCGGGTCGGCGCCAATTCTCGGTGGGATCATTATATACGTCTATAACGTAATATAACTTAACCTAACCCATCTAGCTCCTAGCTGGGAATGTTTTACAAAATCCCGGTCGTGTCGGCCTGTACATTTCCGTGGGGACATTATGTACGTCTATAACTTTATATATCCTAACCTAAGGGAACCTAACATCTCGCATGTAGTATTTTCCAACATTCCCGGGGGTTCGGCCCCTACTTCTCGGTGGCCACATTATATACGTCTATATCGTAATATAACCTCACCTAACCCATCTAGACCCTCGCTAGTAATGTTTTACAAAATCCCGGTCGTGTCGTCCCTTACGTCTCGGTGCGGACATTATATACGTCTATAACTTTATATATCCTAACCTAAGGGAACCTAACATTTCAGATGTAGTATTTTCGAACATTCCTGGCGGGACGGCCCCTACTTCTCGGCGGGCACATTATATACGTCTATATCGTAATATAACCTAACCTAACCCATCTAGACCCTGGCTGGTAATGTTTTACAAAATCCCGGTCGTGTCGGCCCGTACATTTCCGTGGGGACATTATGTACGTCTGTAACTTTATATATCCTAACCTAAGGGAACCTAACATCTCGGATGTAGTATTTTCCAACATTCCCGGGGGTTCGGCCCCTACTTCTCGGTGGGTACATTATATACGTCTATATCGTAATATAACCTAACCTAACCCATGTAGACCCTCGCTGGTAATGTTTTACAAAATCCCGGTGGTGTCTGCCCGTACTTCTCGGTGGGGACATTGTATACGTCTATAACGTTATATATCCTAACATAAGGGAACCTGACATCGCGGATGTAGTATTTCAAAACATTCCTGGCGGGTCGGCGCCAATTCTCGGTGGGAACATTATATACGTCTATAACGTAATATAACTTAACCTAACCCATCTAGCTCCTAGCTGGGAATGTTTTACAAAATCCCGGTCGTTTCGGCCCGTACATTTCCGTGGGGACATTATGTACGTCTATAACTTTATATATCCTAACCTAAGGGAACCTAACATCTCGCATGTAGTATTTTCCAACATTCCCGGCGGTTCGGCCCCTACTTCTCGGTGGGCACATTATATACGTCTATATCGTAATATAACCTCACCTAACCCATCTAGACCCTCGCTAGTAATGTTTTACAAAATCCCGGTCGTGTCGTCCCTTACGTCTCGGTGCGGACATTATATACGTCTATAACGTTATATATCCTAAACTAAGGCAAACTAACATCGCGGATGTAGTATTTCACAACATTCCTGGCGGTTCGGCCCGAACTTCTCGGTGGGCACATTATATACGTCTATATCGTAATATAACCTAACCTAACCCATGTAGACCCTCGCTGGTAATGTTTTACAAAATCCCGGTGGTGTCTGCCCGTACTTCTCGGTGGGGACATTGTATACGTCTATAACGTTATATATCCTAACATAAGGGAACCTAACATCGCGGATGTAGTATTTCAAAACATTCCTGGCGGGTCGGCGCCAATTCTCGGTGGGAACATTATATACGTCTATAACGTAATATAACCTAACCTAACCCATCTAGCTCCTAGCTGGGAATGTTTTACAAAATCTCGGTCGTGTCGGCCCGTACATTTCCGTGGGGACATTATATACGTCTATAACTTTATATATCCTAACCTAAGGGAAAGTAACTTCTCAGATGTAGTATTTTCCAACATTCCTGGCGGGACGGCCCCTACTTCTCGGCGGGCACATTATATACGTCCATATCGTAATATAACCTAACCTAACCCATCTAGACCCTGGCTGGTAATGTTTTACAAAATCCCGGTGGTGTCTGCTCGTACTTCTCGGTGGGGACATTGTATACGTCTATAACGTTATATATCCTAACCTAAGGGAAGCTAACATCGCGGATGTAGTATTTCACAACATTCCTGGCGGGTCGGCGCCAATTCTCGGTGGGAACATTATATACGTCTATAATGTAATATAACCTAACCTAACCCATCTAGCCCCTCGCTGTAATGTTTTACAAAATCCGGTCGTGTCGTCCCGTACGTCTCCGTGCGGACATTATATACGTCTATAACGTTATATATCCTAACCTAAGGCAACCTAACATCGCGGATGTAGTATTTCACATCATTCCTGGCGGGTCGGCGCCAATTCTCGGTGAGAACATTATATACGTCTATAACGTAATATAACCTAACCTAACCCATCTAGCTCCTAGCTGGGAATGTTTTACAAAATCCCGTCGTGTCGACCGGTACATTTCCGTGGGGACATTATGTACGTCTATAACATTATACATCCTAACCCAAGGGAACCTAACATCTCGGATGTAGTATTTTCCAACATTCCTGGCGGGACGGCCCCTACTTCTCGGCGGGCACATTATATACGTCTATATCGTAATATAACCTAACATAACCCATCTAGAACCTGGCTGGTAATGTTTTACAAAATCACGGTCGTCTCGGCCCGTACTTTTCCGTGGGGACATTATATACGTCTATTACTTTATATATCCTAACCTAAGGGAACCTAACATCTCGGATGTAGTATTTTCCAACATTCCTGGCGGGTCGGCCCCTACTTCCCGGCGGGCACATTATATACGTCTATATCGTAATATAACCTAACCTAACCCATGTAGACCCTCGCTGGTAATGTTTTACAAAATCCCGGTGGTGTCGGCCCGTACTTCTCGGTGGGGACATTGTATACGTCTATAACGTTATATATCCTAACCTAAGGGAACCTAACATCGCGGATGTAGTATTTCACAACATTCCTGGCGGGTCGGCCCCACTTCTCGGTGGGAACATTATATACGTCTATAACGTAATATAACCGAACCTAACCCATGTAGACCCTCGCTGGTAATGTTTTACAAAATCCGGGTCGTGTCGGCCCGTTCTTCTCGGTGGGGACATTGTATACGTCTATAACGTTATATATCCTAACCTAAGGGAACCTAACATCGCGGATGTAGTATTTCACAACATTCCTGGCGGGTCGGGGCCAATTCTCGGTGGGAACATTATATACGTCTATAACGTAATATAACCTAACCTAACCCATCTAGCTCCTAGCTGGGAATGTTTTACAAAATCCCGGTCGTGTCGGCCCGTACATTTCCGTGGGGACATTATGTACGTCTATAGCTTTATATATCCTAACCTAAGGGAACCTAACATCTCGGATGTAGTATTTTCCAACATTCCCGGGGGTTCGGTCCCTACTTCTCGGTGGGCACATTATATACGTCTATATCGTAATATTAAGTAACCTAACCCATGTAGACCCTCGCTGGTAATGTTTTACAAAATCCCGGTCGTGTCGTCCCTTACGTCTCGGTGCGGACATTATATACGTCTATAACTTTATATATCCTAACCTAAGGGAACCTAACATCTCAGATGTAGTATTTTCCAACATTCCTGGCGGGACGGCCCCTACTTCTCGGCGGGCACATTATATACGTCTATATCGTAATATAACCTAACCTAACCCATCTAGACCCTGGCTGGTAATGTTTTACAAAATCCCGGTCGTGTCGGCCCGTACATTTCCGTGGGGACATTATGTACGTCTATAACATTATACATCCTAACCCAAGGGAACCTAACATCTCGGATGTAGTATTTTCCAACATTCCTGGCGGGACGGCCCCTACTTCTCGGCGGGCACATTATATACGTCTATATCGTAATATAACCTAACATAACCCATCTAGAACCTGGCTGGTAATGTTTTACAAAATCACGGTCGTGTCGGCCCGTACTTTTCCGTGGGGACATTATATACGTCTATTACTTTATATATCCTAACCTAAGGGAACCTAACATCTCGGATGTAGTATTTTCCAACATTCCTGGCGGGTCGGCCCCTACTTCCCGGCGGGCACATTATATACGTCTATATCGTAATATAACCTAACCTAACCCATGTAGACCCTCGCTGGTAATGTTTTACAAAATCCCGGTGGTGTTGGCCCGTACTTCTCGGTGGGGACATTGTGTACGTCTATAACGTTATATATCCTAACCTAAGGGAACCTAACATCGCGGATGTAGTATTTCACAACATTCCTGGCGGGTCGGCCCCACTTCTCGGTGGGAACATTATATACGTCTATAACGTAATATAACCGAACCTACCCCATCTAGCCCCTAGCTGGGAATGTTTTACAAAATCCCGGTCGTTTCGGCCCGTACTTCTCGGTGGGGTCATTGTATACGTCTATAACGTTATATATCCTAACCTAAGGGAACCTAACATCTCGGATGTAGTATTTTCCAACATTCCTGGCGGGTCCGCCCCTACTTCTCGGTGGGCACATTATATACGTCTATATCGTAATATAACCTAACCTAACCCATGTAGACCCTCGCTGGTAATGTTTTACAAAATCCGGGTCGTGTCGGCCCGTTCTTCTCGGTGGGGACATTGTATACGTCTATAACGTTATATATCCTAACCTAAGGGAACCTAACATCGCGGATGTAGTATTTCACAACATTCCTGGCGGGTCGGGGCCAATTCTCGGTGGGAACATTATATACGTCTATAACGTAATATAACCTAACCTAACCCATCTAGCTCCTAGGTGGGAATGTTTTACAAAATCCCGGTCGTGTCGGCCCGTACATTTCCGTGGGGACATTATGTACGTCTATAGCTTTATATATCCTAACCTAAGGGAACCTAACATCTCGGATGTAGTATTTTCCAACATTCCCGGGGGTTCGGTCCCTACTTCTCGGTGGGCACATTATATACGTCTATATCGTAATATTAAGTAACCTAACCCATGTAGACCCTCGCTGGTAATGTTTTACAAAATCCCGGTCGTGTCGTCCCTTACGTCTCGGTGCGGACATTATATACGTCTATAACTTTATATATCCTAACCTAAGGGAACCTAACATCTCAGATGTAGTATTTTCCAACATTCCTGGCGGGACGGCCCCTACTTCTCGGCGGGCACATTATATACGTCTATATCGTAATATAGCCTAACCTAACCCATCTAGACCCTGGCTGGTAATGTTTTACAAAATCCCGGTCGTGTCGGCCCGTACATTTCCGTGGGGACATTATGTACGTCTATAACTTTATATATCCTAACCTAAGGGAACCTAACATCTCGGATGTAGTATTTTCCAACATTCCCGGGGGTTCGGCCCCTACTTCTCGGTGGGTACATTATATACGTCTATATCGTAATATAACCTAACCTAACCCATGTAGACCCTCGCTGGTAATGTTTTACAAAATACCGGTGGTGTCTGCCCGTACTTCTCGGTGGGGACATTGTATACGTCTATAACGTTATATATCCTAACATAAGGGAACCTGACATCGCGGATGTAGTATTTCAAAACATTCCTGGCGGGTCGGCGCCAATTCTCGGTGGGAACATTATATACGTCTATAACGTAATATAACTTAACCTAACCCATCTAGCTCCTAGCTGGGAATGTTTTACAAAATCCTGGTCGTTTCGGCCCGTACATTTCCGTGGGGACATTATGTACGTCTATAAATTTATATATCCTAACCTAAGGGAACCTAACATCTCGCATGTAGTATTTTCCAACATTCCCGGCGGTTCGGCCCCTACTTCTCGGTGGGCACATTATATACGTCTATATTGTAATATAACCTCACCTAACCCATCTAGACCCTCGCTAGTAATGTTTTACAAAATCCCGGTCGTGTCGTCCCTTACGTCTCGGTGCGGACATTATATACGTCTATAACGTTATATATCCTAAACTAAGGCAAACTAACATCGCGGATGTAGTATTTCACATCATACCTGGCGGGTCGGCGCCAATTCTCGGTGAGAACATTATATACGTCTATAACGTAATATAACCTAACCTAACCCATCTAGCCCCTAGCTGGGAATGTTTTACAAAATCCCGGTCGTGTCGGCCCGTACTTCTCGGTGGGGACATTATATACGTCTATAACGTTATATATCCTAACCTAAGGGAACCTAACATCGCGGATGTAGTATTTCACAACATTCCTGGCGGGTCGGCGCCAATTCTCGGTGGGAACATTATATACGTCTATAATGTAATATAACCTAACCTAACCCATCTAGCTCCTAGCTGGGAATGTTTTACAAAATCCCGGTCGTGTCGGCCCGTACATTTCCGTGGGGACATTATGTAAGTCTATAACCTTATATATCCTAACCTAAGGGAACCTAACATCTCGGATGTAGTATTTTCCAACATTCCCGGGGGTTCGGCCCCTACTTCTCGGTGGGTACATTATATACGTCTATATCGTAATATAACCTAACCTAACCCATGTAGACCCTCGCTGGTAATGTTTTACAAAATCCCGATGGTGTCTGCCCGTACTTCTCGGTGGGGACATTGTATACGTCTATAACGTTATATATCCTAACATAAGGGAACCTAACATCGCGGATGTAGTATTTCAAAACATTCCTGGCGGGTCGGCGCCAATTCTCGGTGGGAACATTATATACGTCTATAACGTAATATAACTTAACCTAACCCATCTAGCTCCTAGCTGGGAATGTTTTACAAAATCCCGGTCGTGTCGGCCCGTACATTTCCGTGGGGACATTATGTACGTCTATAACTTTATATATCCTAACCTAAGGGAACCTAACATCTCGGATGTAGTATTTTCCAACATTTCCGGCGGTTCGGCCCCTACTTCTCGGTGGGCACATTATATACGTCTATATCGTAATATAACCTCACCTAACCCATGTAGACCCTCGCTGGTAATGTTTTAAAAAATCCCGGTCGTGTCGTCCCTTACGTCTCGGTGCGGACATTATATACGTCTATAACGTTATATATCCTAACCTAAGGGAACCTAACATCGCGGATGTAGTATTTCACAACATTCCTGGCGGGTCGGCCCCACTTCTCGGTGGGAACATTATATACGTCTATAACGTAATATAACCGAACCTACCCCATCTAGCCCCTAGCTGGGAATGTTTTACAAAATCCCGGGCGTTTCGGCCCGTACTTCTCGGTGGGGTCATTGTATACGTCTATAACGTTATATATCCTAACCTAAGGGAACCTAACATCTCGGATGTAGTATTTTCCAACATTCCTGGCGGGTCCGCCCCTACTTCTCGGTGGGCACATTATATACGTCTATATCGTAATATAACCTAACCTAACCCATGTAGACCCTCGCTGGTAATGTTTTACAAAATCCGGGTCGTGTCGGCCCGTTCTTCTCGGTGGGGACATTGTATACGTCTATAACGTTATATATCCTAACCTAAGGGAACCTAACATCGCGGATGTAGTATTTCACAACATTCCTGGCGGGTCGGGGCCAATTCTCGGTGGGAACATTATATACGTCTATAACGTAATATAACCTAACCTAACCCATCTAGCTCCTAGCTGGGAATGTTTTACAAAATCCCGGTCGTGTCGGCCCGTACATTTCCGTGGAGACATTATGTACGTCTATAGCTTTATATATCCTAACCTAAGGGAACCTAACATCTCGGATGTAGTATTTTCCAACATTCCCTGGGGTTCGGTCCCTACTTCTCGGTGGGCACATTATATACGTCTATATCGTAATATTAAGTAACCTAACCCATGTAGACCCTCGCTGGTAATGTTTTACAAAATCCCGGTCGTGTCGTCCCTTACGTCTCGGTGCGGACCTTATATACGTCTATAACTTTATATATCCTAACCTAAGGGAACCTAACATCTCAGATGTAGTATTTTCCAACATTCCTGGCGGGACGGCCCCTAGTTCTCGGCGGGCACATTATATACGTCTATATCGTAATATAACCTAACCTAACCCATCTAGACCCTGGCTGGTAATGTTTTACAAAATCCCGGTCGTGTCGGCCCGTACATTTCCGTGGGGACATTATGTACGTCTATAAATTTATATATCCTAACCTAAGGGAACCTAACATCTCGCATGTAGTATTTTCCAACATTCCCGGCGGTTCGGCCCCTACTTCTCGGTGGGCACATTATATACGTCTATATTGTAATATAACCTCACCTAACCCATCTAGACCCTCGCTAGTAATGTTTTACAAAATCCCGGTCGTGTCGTCCCTTACGTCTCGGTGCGGACATTATATACGTCTATAACGTTATATATCCTAAACTAAGGCAAACTAACATCGCGGATGTAGTATTTCACATCATTCCTGGCGGGTCGGCGCCAATTCTCGGTGAGAACATTATATACGTCTATAACGTAATATAACCTAACCTAACCCATCTAGCCCCTAGCTGGGAATGTTTTACAAAATCCCGGTCGTGTCGGCCCGTACTTCTCGGTGGGGACATTATATACGTCTATAACGTTATATATCCTAACCTAAGGGAACCTAACATCGCGGATGTAGTATTTCACAACATTCCTGGCGGGTCGGCGCCAATTCTCGGTGGGAACATTATATACGTCTATAACGTAATATAACCTAACCTAACCCATCTAGCCCCTAGCTGGGAATGTTTTACAAAATCCCGGTCGTGTCGGCCCGTACTTCTCGGTGGGGACATTATATACGTCTATAACGTTATATATCCTAACCTAAGGGAACCTAACATCGCGGATGTAGTATTTCACAACATTCCTGGCGGGTCGGCCCCACTTCTCGGTGGGAACATTATATACGTCTATAACGTAATATAACCGAACCTACCCCATCTAGCCCCTAGCTGGGAATGTTTTACAAAATCCCGGTCATTTCGGCCCGTACTTCTCGGTGGGGACATTGTATACGTCTATAACGTTATATATCCTAACCTAAGGGAACCTAACATCTCGGATGTAGTATTTTCCAACATTCCTGGCGGGTCCGCCCCTACTTCTCGGTGGGCACATTATATACGTCTATATCGTAATATAACCTAACCTAACCCATGTAGACCCTCGCTGGTAATGTTTTACAAAATCCGGGTCGTGTCGGCCCGTTCTTCTCGGTGGGGACATTGTATACGTGTATAACGTTATATATCCTAACCTAAGGCAACCTAACATCGCGGATGTAGTATTTCACATCATTCCTGGCGGGTCGGCGCCAATTCTCGGTGGGAACATTATATACGTCTATAACGTAATATAACCTAACCTAACCCATCTAGCCCCTAGCTGGGAATGTTTTACAAAATCCCGGTCGTGTCGGCCCGTACTTCTCGGTGGGGACATTATATACGTCTATAACGTTATATATCCTAACCTAAGGGAACCTAACATCGCGGATGTAGTATTTCACAACATTCCTGGCGGGTCGGCGCCAATTCTCGGTGGGAACATTATATACGTCTATAATGTAATATAACCTAACCTAACCCATCTAGCTCCTAGCTGGGAATGTTTTACAAAATCCCGGTCGTGTCGGCCCGTACATTTCCGTGGGGACATTATGTAAGTCTATAAGCTTATATATCCTAACCTAAGGGAACCTAACATCTCGGATGTAGTATTTTCCAACATTCCCGGGGGTTCGGCCCCTACTTCTCGGTGGGTACATTATATACGTCTATATCGTAATATAACCTAACCTAACCCATGTAGACCCTCGCTGGTAATGTTTTACAAAATCCCGATGGTGTCTGCCCGTACTTCTCGGTGGGGACATTGTATACGTCTATAACGTTATATATCCTAACCTAAGGGAACCTAACATCGCGGATGTAGTATTTCAAAACATTCCTGGCGGGTCGGCGCCAATTCTCGGTGGGAACATTATATACGTCTATAACGTAATATAACTTAACCTAACCCATCTAGCTCCTAGCTGGGAATGTTTTACAAAATCCCGGTCGTGTCGGCCCGTACATTTCCGTGGGGACATTATGTACGTCTATAACTTTATATATCCTAACCTAAGGGAACCTAACATCTCGGATGTAGTATTTTCCAACATTTCCGGCGGTTCGGCCCCTACTTCTCGGTGGGCACATTATATACGTCTATATCGTAATATAACCTCACCTAACCCATGTAGACCCTCGCTGGTAATGTTTTAAAAAATCCCGGTCGTGTCGTCCCTTACGTCTCGGTGCGGACATTATATACGTCTATAACGTTATATATCCTAACCTAAGGGAACCTAACATCGCGGATGTAGTATTTCACAACATTCCTGGCGGGTCGGCCCCACTTCTCGGTGGGAACATTATATACGTCTATAACGTAATATAACCGAACCTACCCCATCTAGCCCCTAGCTGGGAATGTTTTACAAAATCCCGGTCGTTTCGGCCCGTACTTCTCGGTGGGGTCATTGTATACGTCTATAACGTTATATATCCTAACCTAAGGGAACCTAACATCTCGGATGTAGTATTTTCCAACATTCCTGGCGGGTCCGCCCCTACTTCTCGGTGGGCACATTATATACGTCTATATCGTAATATAACCTAACCTAACCCATGTAGACCCTCGCTGGTAATGTTTTACAAAATCCGGGTCGTGTCGGCCCGTTCTTCTCGGTGGGGACATTGTATACGTCTATAACGTTATATATCCTAACCTAAGGGAACCTAACATCGCGGATGTAGTATTTCACAACATTCCTGGCGGGTCGGGGCCAATTCTCGGTGGGAACATTATATACGTCTATAACGTAATATAACCTAACCTAACCCATCTAGCTCCTAGCTGGGAATGTTTTACAAAATCCCGGTCGTGTCGGCCCGTACATTTCCGTGGGGACATTATGTACGTCTATAGCTTTATATATCCTAACCTAAGGGAACCTAACATCTCGGATGTAGTATTTTCCAACATTCCCGGGGGTTCGGTCCCTACTTCTCGGTGGGCACATTATATACGTCTATATCGTAATATTAAGTAACCTAACCCATGTAGACCCTCGCTGGTAATGTTTTACAAAATCCCGGTCGTGTCGTCCCTTACGTCTCGGTGCGGACATTATATACGTCTATAACTTTATATATCCTAACCTAAGGGAACCTAACATCCCAGATGTAGTATTTTCCAACATTCCTGGCGGGACGGCCCCTAGTTCTCGGCGGGCACATTATATACGTCTATATCGTAATATAACCTAACCTAACCCATCTAGACCCTGGCTGGTAATGTTTTACAAAATCCCGGTCGTGTCGGCCCGTACATTTCCGTGGGGACATTATGTACGTCTATAAATTTATATATCCTAACCTAAGGGAACCTAACATCTCGCATGTAGTATTTTCCAACATTCCCGGCGGTTCGGCCCCTACTTCTCGGTGGGCACATTATATACGTCTATATTGTAATATAACCTCACCTAACACATCTAGACCCTCGCTAGTAATGTTTTACAAAATCCCGGTCGTGTCGTCCCTTACGTCTCGGTGCGGACATTATATACGTCTATAACGTTATATATCCTAAACTAAGGCAAACTAACATCGCGGATGTAGTATTTCACATCATTCCTGGCGGGTCGGCGCCAATTCTCGGTGAGAACATTATATACGTCTATAACGTAATATAACCTAACCTAACCCATCTAGCCCCTAGCTGGGAATGTTTTACAAAATCCCGGTCGTGTCGGCCCGTACTTCTCGGTGGGGACATTATATACGTCTATAACGTTATATATCCTAACCTAAGGGAACCTAACATCGCGGATGTAGTATTTCACAACATTCCTGGCGGGTCGGCCCCACTTCTCGGTGGGAACATTATATACGTCTATATCGTAATATAACCTAACCTAACCCATGTAGACCCTCGCTGGTAATGTTTTACAAAATCCGGGTCGTGTCGGCCCGTTCTTCTCGGTGGGGACATTGTATACGTCTATAACGTTATATATCCTAACCTAAGGCAACCTAACATCGCGGATGTAGTATTTCACATCATTCCTGGCGGGTCGGCGCCAATTCTCGGTGGGAACATTATATACGTCTATAACGTAATATAACCTAACCTAACCCATCTAGCCCCTAGCTGGGAATGTTTTACAAAATCCCGGTCGTGTCGGCCCGTACTTCTCGGTGGGGACATTATATACGTCTATAACGTTATATATCCTAACCTAAGGGAACCTAACATCGCGGATGTAGTATTTCACAACATTCCTGGCGGGTCGGCGCCAATTCTCGGTGGGAACATTATATACGTCTATGATGTAATATAACCTAACCTAACCCATCTAGCTCCTAGCTGGGAATGTTTTACAAAATCCCGGTCGTGTCGGCCCGTACATTTCCGTGGGGACATTATGTAAGTCTATAACCTTATATATCCTAACCTAAGGGAACCTAACATCTCGGATGTAGTATTTTCCAACATTCCCGGGGGTTCGGCCCCTACTTCTCGGTGGGTACATTATATACGTCTATATCGTAATATAACCTAACCTAACCCATGTAGACCCTCGCTGGTAATGTTTTACAAAATCCCGATGGTGTCTGCCCGTACTTCTCGGTGGGGACATTGTATACGTCTATAACGTTATATATCCTAACATAAGGGAACCTAACATCGCGGATGTA